>JAHWGI010000117.1:7500-362209 GCA_029379305.1 Frankliniella fusca
GTGGCGTGGCGTGGCGAGGAGTGGCGAGGCGTACCACGCCAACAGCTGGCGCAGGCCAGGGCGCGTTTCTCGGTAACAGTCCGCGGCCACAAAGCGGAGATCTCCATCGCGGCGCTGTGTGTCCCGTCGTCGCCGCCGCCCGTCACCCATTTCAAAGACGCCACGCCACGCCACGCCCCGATATAGCGTCGCGTCCCGTACGCCGTCCATGCGGAGGGGACGTCTCCGTCGCGACGCCTGCAGGCCGGGCCGGGCCGGGCCGGGCCGGCGGCGTCGCCCTGCTTTCCACGAAACGCCGTCGTCGACGTCGCGATGACGTCCACCCGGCAGCGCTCGACGCCCCCGCAGCAGGACGGCGGCTACTTCCGGTCGGCCCGCGAGGCCCGCGGCTCCGCCGTGCGAATACTATACCTCGCGATCTCAGCTGCACGCCGGGACGGCTCATGAGGGGAAGGGGTTCACGACGGGCGGAGAAGCGTGGCAACCGGAAGCAGGTCCGGGATACGGTCGCTGAGATCGGGAGACCGACACATATCATATTATGGCCAAGGCCGGGGACGCGGCGGGGGAGCGTGGATGGTAGACTCAACGGCCTCCAGCCCCAAGGGTCTACCACTGCCATAATCCTCGTACACCCTTCTGGACGATTACTGATTATCACACAATCATAATCATATAAAATTTCCAAATATTGAGAAATTTTGACAAATATGGAGAAATATTAGCAAATTTGACCAAAAGCTGCGTGATTACTGGCCAATAATCAGTAAATATGTTTAAGGTGAACTCCAATAATCATTGATAATCACCATTAATCGTATAACTGATTATAATCCTCGTACGCGATTTTTTAAAGTCCAGCCCTCGGAAATCAGTTCCCCCATTTACCGCTCCCCAAATCACCAAGTTTCTTTTCCAATGGACCCCCACCCCACAGCACGGCAATGGACGGACTTTGATGGACAGGTTGCTTGAGAGGAGGAAGAAAAGAAGGTAGCGCGTAGGAGGTGGCGTGGCGTAGTGCCGTCCCTAAACAAAGCAGACAACCCTTACAGAAAGCTAAAGTGCTCTTTTAGACCTCGTAAAGTCTCGTTTAGGGCGCGAGAAGTACGCTCTGAGTCCTCGTGGACTAGTACGCTTTGAGTCCGCTGAGACGGTGAGGACTGGCCGCTAACAGGGCTAAAAGTGACCAAAAAACGCACTTCGTAGAGGACTGGCCTCTTCCGCGGCGAGGGGTCTAGTGCGCGCGGCGGTACCCCTCGGAGGCGAGGTGCAGCCATAAGGGTACTAAAAGCGGCCTAGTCTCGGGTCAAAATGCGGCGGGTGGAGGGGGGAGGGGGTGGGCCGGGGGGGTGGGGTGGGGGGGTGGGCCGGCGGGGGTGGGGTGGGGGGGTGCGACCGTAGGGGGTGGGGTGGGGGGGTAGGACCGTAGGGGGTGGGGTAGGGGGTAGTGCCGTAAGGGGGGGGGGGGGTAGGGGGGAGGTGGGGGCGGTGGGGGGTAGGGGGTAGGTGGGGGGTAGGGGGGAGGTAGGGGGTAGGGGGAAGAGCCGTTGGGGGGGTTTGCGCTAGTAGCAACGGTACAGTAGCAACCCCCTCCTCCCCCTTCCTTTTTCCAACCGAAAATTCAGAGAAAGATGCACTGACCTTGAAGAAAAACTTTGCATGCTTTTAAAAATAAAATAAAATTTTTCACTGAACTGAACTTTGTTTATTTCTTTATGCAGATAAACAAGCTAAATTACTGCCGTGCCTTTTCTCTAATATGAGAATCATAAACACACACACTAAGTAGTTTGTAAACATGTTTCAGTCCAGAAATTAAGATTATAGTTGAACCTCATAAGAAATGAATAACGTAATTTTTCTTTTATGTCATTCATGTAAATACACAAGAGGTATACAATACAAAGTCATGAAAATAAAGTTTAAAGTAGATTAAGAGTAAATAACAAATTGGTTCATAGTACTAATTAAAAATCAATAGCAAAGATGGCACTAATAAGATTGACTTATTTATTGTGCTCATGAAACCTATGAGCAGACTCTAAATGGGTTGGGAAACAGAAGGCAAGTCCAGAAGAGAAGACTGCATTCATGCCATAAGAATGAAAATAAAAATTAAATAACTCAAAGTGGCACATTTGACTCATCAGATCAAAGTCAAAGTTAAGTACTACTAATACTGATTGATTGATAATTGTAATGAGAATCATGAAAACTGTGACATTAAAACAAATAATGCGTAAAATATAAGAATGATACAAAGTCAGTAATACTTGAAAGTAGAGAAAGCTAATAAATCGTCACAAACATATGACTTAGACCCTCAATAGCACCAAGATTTGTTAAAGGTCCAAATTCGCATAAAAAGTTTTGAGAGCATATAAAGGAAACCATAGTTTAAATTGAGGTACTTGCTAGACTGGGCACTAGTGTGTGGTTGCACCAATTTCCGTATAGAATGGTCCGTCATTGCTGTTATAGGCACCACTGCTAATGTAACCACCGTAACCACCATTGCTGTTGTAACCACAACTGAAGTCTCCATTGGTGGATTGAGATGGCTCGTAATCAGGCCGGTATGACGGGTACTGAGGTTGTGGAGAAAACATTGGAGTTCCAGAATGTGAAGGATAAAACCTGCTGCTAGCAGAACCTGTTAATAGAGGAAAAAAAAGATGTCAGTATGTGTTTCCTTTCTTTCAGTCAACTAGCATGGGTAAATTTAAACAAAATAAAAAAAAAGTTTGATTATTATAGAATTTAAGTAAATTTTATCATATGAAGTCCAAGAAAAGACTTCCTTTTGCAAAGAAAAATGCATCTATGCTACAGGGAACATAATTACAAAGAACAAAAAAAAAGCAATGAACAGTACCTGAATTGTTATAATCGAAAGCAGGCTGCCTGGTCACAACAGTCCATGACATGTCTTTAGCAGGAGACTTATTGACTTTTCCAGGAGATGAGGTGTGGTGTCTAACTCCGTCTGGAACTAGTGGCATTTTCCTTGGAGACTTGCGGGGAGATCTAATTGATTGATTTTTCCTTGGACTTTTCACAGGAGATTTAAGAGGAGACTGAGCCCCCTTTTGGACTCTCTTCCCTTTCGCCACAGTCTTTTTTTGGGGAGATTTTGGAGATTTTGATGTGGATCTTGCAGCCCTATGTAACTGCTCTTTCTTCTTGTTAATAACTCTATTCAATAGCACATCAGTGAATTCAGGATACTGATCCTGCTTGTTCCTATTCACAAATGCTGTAAGATAGAAAAACAAAATAATGAAGCTAAGGGTTAATACTGTTGCATGCAGAATATTGTTGTAAAGATTTATGCTCCTAAGATATTTTTCAAAATATGACTCTTGAAATTTAATTAGTTGAAAAAGTTTAAAGATTTTAAGTTTGTAAACATTCATATGTGCTATTCTCTGCAAGTAATACCAATACTTTACAAGAATGTAAAATTTAATGATTACTATGAATTTCTTTATGCTAAAACTTACTTTTAATGGCAGCAAGTACATTTTTCCTTATTCCCTTGGTTCCTTTCCTCGTCCCTTTAGCTGTAAGCTGCTCAGCCTCTAAGTTCTCTCTTCCAAATAAATACATCAGAGTCAGCCTGGTCATTTTGGCTGGATCTCCATCTCCATCCCTTTTAATAGAGTTCTTGTCAGAGACAGAAATCCAAACTTGAGATCCTTTGGAGAGTTCAACCTGGAAGAATAAAAAAATATTAGATCAAGGCGTTAAAGTAGAAAGATACTCCTGTATAATTAACTCACTTTTGGTACATCATCAGGTACAGGCAAAATTTCTAGATACTGAATTCCCCCTTCACTTTTGCCAGCAAAATTACTGAACCTTTCAAGAGCTCTCACAAACAATGGTGAATGTTTATCTGAAGAAAAAATATTAAGTTAGTATCGCACACAATTTTAGGGCAAAATTCTTGTTCATGTTTAAATGTACAGTATAACACCTGCTAGTAGTCACCAAATTAATAAATATCTGCAGGTGCTAGCCAATTGAACACCATAAGAAATATACGAAATTTCCTTCAATCAAACTTACAGGCTATTTGAAGATCTTTGCAGTGTGAGCAGCATGTGTTGGTTACACTTGTTGAGCTATACTCTTGCTGCTCCTCGTCAGAACTAGTGCCATCATTTGCGTCAACACTTTCTCTGTCATCGTCAGAGTTAGGATTATTTGTCCCAAATAAATTGCGAGAAACATCAGAATCTGGATTAAGATAGGCCATAACCTGCGCATCCACGGTGGCCTAAGCAATAGATATGACTTCAGTTTTAGACAGGTTATTTGAAGCACAAGTCAATAAGAATTATTCAAAATTTGGATCACTACATCCTATTTATCTCCAAAAGAGTTACAATAATGAAAAATCAAAAATGAACAAAAAGTAAGGAGGGTGTTACCTGGGCTTTTATCTGGGCTAGTTCTTGCGCCTTCTTGGCCTCAGCAAGCTCCTTAGACTTTGCTGCCTGATCAGGTGTTGGCTTTAAGCGCTCCCCAACAGCAGATGCAACTTGGTTTGATGATGCTGCACCAGTTGGTGTACCTTTCTTGTGACGGCTGCTTCGTCCTCTCTTATCACTTGACTCTTGACGTTTCCTTTCCTCTTCCTGCTCTTCAAGTTCCTTGATAAGCTTAGATTCCTCATCATCCAGTTTCAATGCATCACCTAAAACAAGAGTGGATCGAACAAGACTACTGGTAAGGGATGGGAAAAAGTATCGATTTAAATCGGAAACTCGCTTAAGTCTACATCTTTTAAGAACATTGTTAAATCTATTGTACACAGTTTCAGTCAGATTCATGACGGCAAGGTAGGACTAATAGAGGAAAGATTAATGAAAGCAAAACTAGTTTGGCATTCCCTCCCTATTAATTGTGAAATACTTATTTATGAAAAAAATCATCGAAAATTAACTGTATTTTTTACACGATGACTGTTTTGTAATCGAGAAAAAAGAAAAACACAGAGAAAAAGTCCAACGGGTGGCAGAAACAACTTAAAAACGTGAAAAGAAAGAGCCCGGGCAAAAGGCTAGGCTAGAGCCCGGCTAACATACAAGTTTAGGTTAGGTTCCAGTCCAAGACACGAAATTACTTGGGTTTTGGTACACAATTTCACAAAATGAGACATGAAATGCTTTAGGACTATACTTACTACTGATAAAACGGACGATTGCCTTGTGGTACCTGTTTCCCACCTTCACTGAGGTAGGAGCTGAGACGTAACGGTCTTCCTCGTTGATCAGGCTAAGATCCTCTATACTGGCTTTGGCTTCGTCCACCCAGTGGACCACTACCTTCGTTTTCCCCATGGTAAGAAATAACTCAATTTCAAACGAAGTCAATCGAAACTTGAACGCGAAGAATTTAACGGCAACAGGCGGGCGGACACCAGTTGCTCGCGGCTCGACGCTGGACTAGGCTGGACGATCGCTGAGTCCCAGCACCGCCACCCAACAGCCCCAGAGCGCGCTAGTGGTCAGCCAATCAGCGCGCTCCGGCGGAGAGGGACTTTTAAACCCTCCCAGTTCAAAGCGTACGTCGCTCCCATGAATAATGCAAGTTAATTGAGGTAAAAGTGTACAGTTGTCGATTATAACAGCTTAAAACTGATGAATTATCGTGTTTTATACCGGGAAATCTTTCTCCCTTCTCTAAACGTGGTATTTTGGAGTTCGCGGCGTGTTGGCGTTTGAGGTCGGGGTCTTCCATCGCCAGCTACCTAAGTATGAAGGGGCCAAAATCAAAAGTGGGCGATTCGCTATCAATTTCAAACGGCCGAACGGATAGACACCAATTTCTAGGAGGACTTTCAGATATAGAAAGAGAGTGTGTGTACAAAGTTTCGACTTTATTTACCGACTTACAGCTGAGAAATTAGCCAGGAAACATTAAGGGGCTGGTCCCTAAACAGTTCGAGCTGACTTTACAGAAAATCGTAGGCCACCAAAAAAAGAAGTTTATCTTTTACCAGGGAAATAATGAAACTCTTACGTTCAATTTCAGGCTGAATTACGTTTGTTATTCGACCTTCCAACTAAATGAGGAATAAATCTTGCAACGAATTTGATTTGAGGATTGCTCCTCTTCTACTTTGAAAAAATGACAAATATCATATTAATTTTCTTTTTATTGACCCAAAAAAAAAGTGATGTCATGCAGGTAAATTTAAGTTTTATCCCAAAATAGCAGTAGAATAAAAATGTGAGCCAACCACTAATTGGCCGTCCACTTTACTTGGCAAGTTCTCGTTACTTTGGTTTCATTGAGCAGCCTCCTAAGAGTTCACTTGGTGCTTTCTTGTAACATATTTTTTTTTTAAATTAGTTTGGATAGATCTGGTGCACTTTGATTATTGGCCTTGTAGATAATGTTTTGATTGGGGTGTGTGGTGTGTTAATGTTCTGTGTATACTCAAGTAAAAGAAGCATTTAAAAAAAATTGATTTTAATAACATGTGCTACTACTCAACTTCAAGATTGTTTACAGGAGTCGCTATGTACTCAGAGTCATCCATTTCAAAATGGAAACACAAATTACAAATTGAATTGACATTAACAGCAATAACATTATCAGTCTTGACAACCTTAGATATATAAGACATTCGCACTCCCGGCATGTCATGAATGAACCACATTGCTCGTTCATAAATTTGAACCATGGCATGATACGAAACAGGACAGTTTCTACAATATGTTTCACATAGAATATTACAATCTGACCACCTCACAAACCTCAATATTTGTCCAAACTGTACAGTTTCATTTTCTTTGACCAAAATAAAACTTGATTCTTTGCACTTAGATTGAACTGGATAATGTTTTGAGTAGTACATGATACCACCTTTCTTCAAACGGTAAAATATATTACAGTTGCCATTTACAACATTCTGTGTTCTTCTTAAACAATCACGAATATTTCTGATTTCTTGTTGACCTGTTGAGTAAACACCAACAGCCAGAGTTTTTTCATCAATTCGGTCAGCAACTTTTACAGCTTGAGAACAGTTGCTGACAAATTTGCAAAATTCATATGCCTTAGAATCAGGATCAAGGCCATCAGTTAGTATAGGCACTGTCATCAACATGGACACAGATGAACATACCTGCAAGGCAATATGCTGAGTTCCGTGATACAACCTGTTTAATTTCCCATTGAAATTCTCAAAGAAAAAGCAGCTGTAAGCCCAAAGTGGGCCTAAGTCTAACACAACATTGGGGAGATGAATAAGCTGGTGGACATTAAGACCTAAATGCCTTAAAGAATACAATCTTGCATAGTCATTCACATAGGACAATAAAAGAGTTCTAGCCGCCTCAACTTGACCAACAGAAATACTATCCTGGCTTAGTAATGAAATACCAGAAACAAGTAGACAATGGTGTTTTAAATACAAATCATCCATGGCATTTTTTAAAATTAATACTGAATAGTACATTAAAAATAACTTAAATTCTGATGCTTTCCAAAGTTTAATATCCTTCAATGAACGAGGAATTCTCTGAACGTAACTTGGTGGTTTGATTGAGCGTAGTTTCTCATCCAGAACATTTTCTAGATGATGCAAGCTCCAGGGCTGATTGGAATATTTAGAACTAAACCACAGGGTCATTTGCAATCTGCAGACACCAAGAAAAACGCCATGCATAATATCTATAGCAGTGCACCTTATGATATCTGGGACAAGTTTAGATAAAAGAGTGGGTCCTTTAACTCCATTTACAGAGGCTTTCTTGTCTACAGCTCGAGCCAAGAGTGCTTGCTCTGCAAATAACTGGGTTTGAGCATGAGTCCTAAGTTCAACATTTATTGCTTGAAACGGGTACACTTGAACAGTAGCAGATCTGCCAACAGGCATCCTTCCACCAGGGGCCAAACAAACAGGACAACCAAAAGCAGC
This sequence comes from Frankliniella fusca, assembly GCA_029379305.1. Lineage (NCBI taxonomy): Eukaryota > Metazoa > Arthropoda > Insecta > Thysanoptera > Thripidae > Frankliniella > Frankliniella fusca. The sequence continues at coordinate 15,440 of JAHWGI010000117.1, forward strand.
ATTGAATTGTTTAAAAAGAAGAAACTTACATTTTGCAGGTAAATCACATACCCCACAAAGAATTTTAGCTTTGACAAGCACTTCTAAATTATTACTCAGTTGGAAAGTATGGCCCTCAGAAGAAAATCTTTCCATGGTTTTATGTAATGGCTTCAGAAAAATATTTGGACTGGGTTTGTGACGGCCAAACCACAGACCAACTAACAAAATATTTTCTGGTTGAACACGCATTTTATAAGGCAGTTCATTTACAGCAAGACAAAGTGGCCAAATTGAAAAGGAAGAAGACTTAAACACCTGCACTCCATCACTGTACCACATAAAAGACAAATTATTCTCTTCACTCAAAAATCCATTCTCACCCATTTCATCCTGATAGATTCTGCCATCATAAATGTCTTCAATATTGCCTTGGACATGTTTCCTCATTGGATCAAATCTATACTGTAAATTGTCATGAAAGTTAGGTCTGCGAAACATATGTTGCAGTTGGTTAAAGAGAGGCAATTCTATAAAGAATGACACATTTCCAGTCTTCTTACATTTTGGACACCTAGACTCTTTGGTTTTAAGGGGATAAATGCAGCTATCACAGTAGTAATGATACACAATTGTTGAACCTCCTAATTTTGAAAAATATTTTTTTAATGTATGAAGAGTTTTCTTCAAAATGCTACCATCTGGGCAATGCAATGCTATAAGTTTAAGAATAATTCCTACAAGTTTCCCAGTGAGGTGTTCAGCAGACAGAAGGGTAAATATAGCAAGAAGGCTTTCATGAAGAGTAATTGGAGCTCCAGGGTAGATTGGCTGGTTTCCTTCATTCTCATGGTCTCCACCTTCCTCGTCTGAGTTGCCACTTTCTTCTGAATGGTCGTCATCATCTGATCCTTCCTCTGCTGAGGAGTAGACCGAGGCCTCAGAGTCCCTGTCACTCTCCGAATCTTCAGAAGGAAAATGTCTCTCATCTGGACAAAAATAAAAAATGAATTGATTAATCAATGTGGAAGCAGTAAATTAAAGTAACCGGTAGCATGAAAAAAGGAATCCACACAAAGTATTTTGCGACGTTTTAAAAACTATTCTCAGTTGAAATCATAACCTTATAAAACAATAGAAAGTAAATATACACTTGTCATAGAAAAAATAAAAGCTCCAACAGAAGCAGAACTGTTTGCAGTTACTACGATACACTTGTATTCTGAGGTATTGTTAAATATTAAAATTTTAGAAGTAAAGTAATTAAAAAGTTCTATGTGTTATTCCAAATTTTATAATTTTAAACTTAACAAAAATTATTAGACTATGTTAAGGATTGCATAATTATAGTTTTCTCAGGGAAGTATGGTTTTACGGTACCTTCGGAGTCTTCATCACTTTCAGAAGATGGCTCGCTTGGTGCGGTATCATCTTGCTCCTCCTCATCCACTGCATCATTATCTACATCTTGATTATTGATTCTATCTGCCACTTCTTCCTCTCCATGAAAATTTTCCTCTATAGGATTGTTAGCATCGTTATTGGGGTTGAAAACATCATCAAAACCAGCTTGCATGTTGTTTTGGTCCAGTTCCATAGGGTTATCAACAGGATCATGGATCGCTTCATCAGGTTCATTGTAAGATGCTGAAATCAAAGAAAAAAGGTTAATAAGGTTGACGACTGATGAATAACAAACATTTGATGCAAAAACATTTGTGTCAATAGACAACAAAGGATGAAAAAACTAATCTATTGCCAAAAATAAAACACTGTCGACAACACAACAGTGTGCTAGGTTATAAAAAGATTAAATTGGTTTACTCATGTAATTTAAGTCATTTCAGGTTAATCAAATCAATGCAAGAGAAAAAACACATTATTGCTGACCTGCGGACGAAGCAGAAGTATTTGAGCTCTCTCGAGATGCCTCAGAATGATCAGATTCGGGCTCTGAGTCTGATGCATTGTGGTCGAGCAGACGTCTTTTTTTACGTCGGTACCGGCTTCTTCTCAAATAAAGTCTACGTTCTTCGGGGTCCATGACTTCATAACTTACAAATCAGAAGCCTCGAACAAAACCTTCTAGCAGATTTAATTCACCGATGATTTTGATCTCCTTGTTTTATGAGGATGAGTGAGAGAGAGCGTCGTTTGAATACGGCCTGTAGGATTTACCTTTCTTTCGTACTGTGACGAAAATCAAAATATGGTCACCAGATAGCGTTAACCACTTCTCCTGCACGGGGTATCGTCAGCGCCTGGACGAGCGTGCCTCTACCCCGCGCGCCCCACAATGCGCGAAGATTGCCTATCCGCACGGCGTTAAATCACTTCAAGGTAAATGAACATTTGCTCTGACTATGAATTGCAGTCACACGCATATACTTCAGATTATTTTTAACGTGTAACACTGGGGTGGACGTGGGTATTGCTCAAGCCCTGAGCCCTTCAAGGCCCTGTCGAAGGCCCCTGAACGCACTAATTGCGGCCTAGCCCTGGAGAGCGTACACAAAGTGTACGAGTCCTCCTTCGACGAGGCGCAAACGCTCCCTTGTGCTCCTGCCAGGTGACTCCCATGAGGCCTAGTCCTTTCGGCTCGGTCCTCAAACGGACCCTAGTCCGTGTTTAACAAGTACCTAGGGAGCACTAGTCCTCTCAGCTCGGTCTTCAAATGAACCCTAGTCCCCCCATCACGAGTCTTCTTGGCGCACTGGTCTCCGCGAGGGGACCGCGAGGAGGACATGTCCCTCACCGCACGCGTCTTAAAAGCGCACTAGTCTTAGAGGGAACGCACTCCACGAGTCCACTTTGAGGACTGAAAGAGACTTTTCGGGGACCAAAAGAGTACTTTAGCTTTTTGTAAGGGAACTCGTGTTTTGGCTGCCCGACGCAGCATCAAGCGTATTCACCGCTATTTAGCTTCATTTGAAGCAATTCTGTGTTGGTAGGGGCTTTCATTTGGTTATTGGCGGCACCTATCGCACTCAGCGTGCATTTAGCTTTAATTTTTCGGTGCAATCACTACAAAATCTATTTAACCGGCATCAAAACCGGGCCAGGAGCCGCTCAGGTTAGGTTATTACACTTATCCGAATTTTCAACATGCGAAAAATCAAGACATGTCTGTACACGAAATGTGGACACAATCGTGCGTCAAACAAGTGCAAGTTCAGAATGTTTCCCAAGGATCCAGCTCTTGCCCAAAATTGGTTGACATTAAGTGGCATAACCATTTCTGCTGTGAAGCAGAACAAGGGGTTAAGTCCAAAACCCATACTTCTCAGGAAATTGAAAAAACTATTTGCACGTAACTTTCCATAAATGTTATATTAATATTAAAATACAATCTCATGTAGGATATTACTCCCTTTATGATTTTTTCTGTGTCATGCTTGTACGCTGAGAAACAGGACTTGACTCCTTTTACCATCAATGACATTACAAAGCAAGTCAACTTGACTCTTTTTACTTGTTGAGACTTTAGAGTTAAGTCATTGAAAACTTGGCAAAAAGAGTTCAGTCTATTTAACTTTGTTGATGAGAGGATGCATAAAGAGTCAAGTCGTCTTGCCTCCTTATGCCATTTGGAAAAAAGGAGCTAAGTCGTTCTACGCTAATATGCCATTTTTTTATTCTTTTTGAATCATTAAGTGAATCGAAGAAAAAATATGAAGGCAATAGTAGTGAATCCTCATAAATAATTTTCTGGTTCAACTAAGGTATACAATACAACAGACAACAACCAGGTATATACTCAAAATTAAATACAAAGGATACTCCGAGAGCTTCACAGAAAATAAAGAAATATTAGAACTCTTTGCGTCAACTTCTAATCTGGAACTCAGTTCTGTAGTGCCGCTACAGAATAAAAAGAAATATGCTAGCTATTTTTTTGTGCAAAAGGGGATAAGTTGACATAACTTTTTTTTTAAATCTCAATCAAATAAACCAATTTTGGGCAAGAGCTGGATCCTTGGGAAACATTCTGAACTTGCACTTGTTTGACTCACGATTGTGTCCACATTTCGTGTACAGACATGTCTTGATTTTTCGCATGTTGAAAATTCGGATCAGTGTAATAACCTAACCTGAGCGGCTCCTGGCCCGGTTTTGATGCCGGTTAAATAGATTTTGTAGTGATTGCACCGAAAAATTAAAGCTAAATGCACGCTGAGTGCGATAGGTGCCGCCAATAACCAAATGAAAGCCCCTACCAACACAGAATTGCTTCAAATGAAGCTAAATAGCGGTGAATACGCTTGCTGCGTCGGGCAGCCAAAACACGAGTTGTCTGCTTTGTTTAGGGACGGCACTACGCCACGCCACCTCCTACGCGCTACCTTCTTTTCTTCCTCCTCTCAAGCAACCTGTCCATTCAGCCGCACACACAGCCCGCCTCACCACGCCCTGCACCACGCCCTGTGCCAGGCCGGCTGATTCTCTTCCGCAAACACGGGCAGCCCCGCACCGCACCCCCTCCCACTGACACACATTCCGAGCGCGACCAAATACATAATAACAACAAGAGCAGCGGCGCAGCCCGCCCCGCCCCGCCCGCGAGGAGTAAGGCGCGCAAGGCGGCGCAAGGCGGGGCGGCGATGCTTATCAGCGCTTATCACGCGGCGCAGCCCGCCGCGCACCGCCCGCGGGGCGTTCCACCGCACCCCGCCACGCCCCGGTCGTGGGGGGCCCCCGGGGGGGCCAACACCTGAGGAGGGCGCTGCAGGGGGCCGCGCCCCACCACAAGCAGGGCCGGCGGCGCCAGCGCGCGTGTTCCAGCAGCAAAGGTACACAACGGGAGGGGAGAGGAGAGAAGGAAAGCTATTCGCTCCTGGCGGCGGCAGCAGCGCCCAGCGGCGCAACCAGCGCGTTCCTACACAGATTCCTCCTATTTCTGACGCGTTTCTGGTTTCGCCGACCCGACCGCGCAGCACGGCGGCCCTGCGCGCGCTTTGCTTTTCGCCATTTCCTCCTCTCCCAGCTCAGCTCCTTCCCCTCCTCCTGCTCCTCCTCCGCTTTGCCTCCAGCGCCGCCCCGCTCCCGCGCCTGCTTCTTTCTCCAGTGAGAGTGGAGTGCCTCTCGCACCTGCTGCCCGCCCCGCCCCGCCCGTTCGCCTGCGGCTGAGTCCAGCACGGCCACGGCCCACGCGGCCGCCCCCTGGGACAGCAGCCCAATCTTACGATCACCACGCTGACTGCTGCTGATACGTTTTCCGAGAAATTGAAATCATAATGAACATGATCAGAATCCCCTCCTCTCTCTCTCTCTCTCTCTCTCTCTCTCTCTCTCTCTCTCTCTCTCTCTCTCTCTCTCTCTCTCTCTCTATACTAAAAATCAAACACTTTAGGACACAAACAAGCAGCACTGCATGCCCGCTGCTTGGCAGCTATTTGTGACACCAAAATTCAAACCTATTTGGCCCATTTTTGTACAAAAATCTCCCCAATAAATCCTTTTATAAACTAAACTCTCTCTCTCTCTCTCTCTCTCTCTCTCTCTCTCCCTCCCTCTCACTCATCCCACGGGAGTCCAACTAATCGGCCGCTTGAAAGCATGGCACCGCCCAATAGAGCGCAAACAGTTTTCACGCAAACTGTGCAAATATATTGGGCGCGTGCCGACACCTGGGCCTCTGTAGGCCGCGGAGGGGCGCGGCGCTCACCAGTGTGGGGAGGTGCGAGTGTAGGAGAGGGACAAGCAAATAGGCTTCGAGGGTGAACACACACTACACACACCGCGAAGAGTGGAGGGGGGGGGGGGGTGGCGGGGCGGGGCGGGGTGGGCCGCGGTGAGCGGGGAGCGGTGTGAGTACACAAAGAAGTGCTCTCGACACTACCGGGGGGCGCGCAGTGAGAGTAGCCACTCAGTCACAGAGAGAGAGGGGGAAGTGGCACTAAGGAGAGAGGGAGAGGTGAAGGGGGAGAGAGACAGAGCCGGGGATGGGGAGGGGGCGGGCTGTCGAGGGCGACACTATGCCTGCTTACGTGCCCGTCAAATTGTCTGCTGCGCCAAGCGTTGAATCATTCACCCCGTCGTATAACGCGCGCCATTCGAGTCGTAAGAGCCGCGCGGCGCCGGTAGCGCCATGCCTGTAGAGACGTGCACAGGAGGGCGCCCGCCCCGCCCCACCCCACCCCACCCCACCCTGCCCCGCCCCCACCACATCTCGACCGCTTCACCAAACCGCGCTGCTACGGAAAACTTTTATGGTGCCAAAAGACAAAAATAACAAATAAAATAAAAAAATTAGAATTTGCGCATTGCGCTGTACAGCGCTGCTGCTACGTTCTGTCCCCCGTCCGAACTGGCAGCGTGTTCGGTATCCAAACTTGCTGTAGCCGCCTGCTCCCCCAACGCCCCCGTGTAGAAGGCCCCCCCCCCCCCCCCCCCCCCCTCCACTTTTCTTGTAGCGACTGACTAGATCTCTACCACCAGCACCGCGAAAATGTACTCCCGCGTGCCCCTCCTGGTGCTGCACCCCCAAAGACTGTGAGCAGGTCCAGAGTGAAAAGGGGAGAAAAGGAGGGGGGGAGCTCCGGTCCGGGGACGGGGGGGGACTGTCGGCCCCCCGGCCCGTGCCTACACGGTACGTGCCCGGCGTCCCAACACGCATTGCCGCTCGCAGCGCACAGCGCCAGCAGCAGCAGAGCTGGACCCGCCCCACCCCGCCTCACCCCACCCCACCCCTCCCGGCCCCGCCCCGCCCCGCCCCACCCCACCCCGCCCCACCCCACCCCGCCCAACCATACCCCACCACGCCCCGCCTCACCGCGAGGAGCTTCCACTCCACAGGGTCCAGTCCGAGCAGACCGAGAGACGAGAGACGTGGGTCGAGAGAATGGTGTTCTCTCTCTCTCTCTCTCTCTCTCTCTCTCTCTCTCTCTCTCTCTCTCTCTCTCTCTCTCTCTCTCTCTCTCTCTCTCTCTCAGTCTCGTCCAGTCCAGTCCAGTCAGCCGAGCCGTGCGGACGTCCGCTCCGCTCCGCTCGCCGCTCGCTTGTCCCGTCTAGCAGACGATGCGCGCCGGTGCCATGTGTTTTCATAACCTAACAGCAGAGTTTTATCTATGAACTAGTAATCTATTTCCAAGTGCTGTGTTGTGCCTGTGACTATGAACTCGTGAAGACCCCTGTGCATCCAGCTACTGTGATCCTCTACCGTTTCGACCTCGCTGTGACTGTTTGTGTTGGTGTTGTGACGCGCCGAGCCATGTCCCTCTGCCACATTTGTGATCGTCCCATCCGGGAGGCGCAGGCCGTGCCCTGTGCGTGTGGACTATACAAGGCCCACAAGAAGTGCGTGAATTTGAACTCGAACAATGAATGGGAGTGCAGTGAGAATTTCTGCAAATCCTCCCCCCCTGCCGTCACGCCGGCCGGGCCGGCCGGGCCGGGCGGGTCCGCCGGGCCGGGCGGGCCCATCGCGCCCCCCGGGCCCAGCCAAGAGCCTACTCTCACCGACCTCATGCAGCTCATCAAGGAGAGCAGGAGCGAGCAGGCCAGGCTCCTTCGCACTGTCGAGACCATCGAGGCCAAGCTGGGTGAGTCGCTGGAGGCTTGTCATCGCAGAGCCGAAGAAGCGCTAGCAAAAGCAGAGAGCCTCGAGCAACAGGTCGGTGAGCTACAGGATGAAAATCAGGGACTGAGGCAGCAGGTCGTCGCGCTTGAGGAGCGCCTCACCGCGGCCGAACAGTACTCGCGGGTTAATGATGTGGATGTGCACGGGATCCCCTACAAGAAGGGGGAAAACTTGAACGAGATACTCAACAGCCTCTCTCAGGCCCTTGCTGTCCCGCTGTCTTCCGACAGAGTTGAGATTGCCCACCGGACCGGCCCCCCCGATGCCTCTCGGAGGGGTATTATTGTCCGGTTTTTCCGAAAAACTGACAAGATAGACTTCATAAAGGCTCGTAAAGTGAAACGTGACCTGGCAGTGAAACATTTGTCTGTTTTCGGGGAAAGTCACCCCTCCCGCGATGACATCATCCACGTGAACGAGAGCCTCTCCGTGGAGATGAGAAAAATGCTGAACTTTGCACGCAGCAAGAAGAAAGGGGGAACCCTGAACAGTGCATGGGTGGATAATGGCAAACTGTACATCAAGAAAAATGAGCATAGTGAGAGAATTATGGTGAAATGTTTTATGCACCTACAATCCCTCTGCTCCTAGCTCTGTACTACTGTTATTGTTTTTGTTTTGCCTATTACCCCCTCATTATCGCCATTATTTGTTTTTTTCCTTTGTTTTTGTTTTCACTATTGATTTATTATTCTGGCGTTTATTGTTGTTTGTTGTACTCCTTTAATCTTATATGATTCTCTGTAAAGAAAAAATTTTGAAGATTGGTAAAGATTTTCCTCAAGCATTGAAAATTGTGCACTTTAATGCCCAATCACTAATATACCAGCATCACGCCACCGAATTTCAGATTCTGTTCGACAACAGCGACATGGATGTTATTGCAGTTAGTGAGACGTTCTTCAATAATAATAATGATGTTCTGCACCTTGCCGGTTTTAACACTTTCACAGCTAGCCGTACCTCTCATGAGGGTGGGGGCGTGGCAGTTTATGTAAAAAATGGCTTCCAATGTAAAGTATTATCCTGCTCTACATCCCCGGCCCAAAGAATCCAGCAGCCAGACTATATCATTATTGAGATTTTACTGAAGGAATGCAAGCTCCTCTTCGCCTGTGTTTACCGCCCTCCTAAAGCTGGTCACTTCAACATTTTCTCAGAGGACTTTTTCCAGCTGTGTACAGATTATGTGAACTGTATAGTTGTGGGTGACGTGAATGCACATTTTGACAGCCAGCGACAATGTGACATAACAGATGGTAAACTAGTAAATAATTTTATTGAGGAGTGTAACCTAACTCATGTTCCGTTTGGCCCAACTTTTCATCTGGAGTCATGCCATTCTAGGCTTGATATGATAACTAGCTCTGTACCCGAACGCCTTCTGCACTTTGACCAGTTCGCAGCCTGCGGTTTCTCTGCCCATGACTTCTTAGTTGCAGTTTTTTCTTTCACCACCCCTAAGTTTACTGCGCATACGGCCACTTTCAGAGACTTTAAACGATTTAACCCTGATGAATTTACCCACGACGTGGCAAATGCCCCTTGGGAGGAGATGTTTTGTTCTGGTGACATTAACGATAAGGTAGAGATTTTTAACAGACTGTATAATAAATTATTGGATACCCATGCCCCTGTAAAAACAATTGTTGTTAAACATCGGCCAAAACCATGGATAACTGCTGACATCTTGAATTTACTCCAGCAAAGGGACGCTGCCTACGTGTATTGGCGTAAAAGTAAACAATATTATGCTCGTGTTCTGTATGTTAAGCTTCGCAATAAGGCTAAATCTGAGTGTCGTAATGCTAAAGTGCGCTTTGCCTACTCTAAACTCATAAACTGTACTTCCCCTAAAGCTTTGTGGAAAACATTAAGGGATCTAGATGTAACACCCAAAAAAGTAACTTTCAGTCCTGTGCCTAATGTTAATGAGCTCAACAGACACTATACCAATGTCTCCTGTGCCGATGTGGCTCTTGTTAATGACTATATCAGTACTTATGATGCAATGCCTGCCTACCATGTTGATGAACCATTCCACTTCAAGCACATTTTCTTTAATGATCTACAGAAGGCTCTCATGGGTATAAGCTCCAATGCGAAGGGTGTGGATGGTATATCCGCCACAGTCCTGAAACTTTGTTTACCTGAATTTTCACCAGCGCTCCTCCATCTGTTTAATTACTCTCTGCAATGTTGTACTTTTCCTAATGTATGGAAGGTAGCTAATGTAAAACCTTTGCCAAAAAAGCCTGGAGCCTCCACTGTTAATGAATTTAGACCTATAAGCTTGCTCTGTATACTTGGCAAAATCCTGGAAAAAATTGTATTTGCCCAGCTCTGTGAGTTTCTTGATAGAAATTCTCTTTTTAACCCACTCCAATCTGGATTTAAGCCAAATCATAGCACTACAACGGCGTTGTTAAAAGTTACAGGTGACATACGGGAGGCGATAGATAATAAGCTGCTCACTATCCTTGTACTTTATGATTTTAGTAATGCTTTTCCCTCTGTACATCATCAACTGCTACTTTCTAAGTTAAGACTGTTTGGCCTGTCAAATTCATCTCTCGTATGGATAAGTAGTTATTTAACAGGGAGGTCGCAGCAAGTTATTAATGAGCAGGACATTTCTGACCTCATCCCACTTTCGTATGGGGTTCCACAAGGCTCTGTCCTAGGTCCGCTTCTTTATTCGCTCTATGTTAATGACATTGGTTCTATTTTTAAAAATTCTCTGTACCACCTGTATGCGGATGATCTTCAAAACTACGTATCTTTCAAAGCTGAGAATATAGAGGATGCCGTATGTCAACTTAACCATGAGGCCGCCAGTCTGTCAGCTTTTTCGAAAGCTCATAATTTATTAATTAACTCTAAAAAAACGCAAGTCATAATTATTGGTAATCATAAATTGTTGAAGAAAGTTACGACCTTTCCTAAAATTGTCGTTGATGGTGTTGCTCTTGACTATTCACCAACTGTTAATGACCTGGGCGTTATTATAGACGAAACTCTGTCGTGGGGTCCGCAACTGGTGTCTATCGGGAAAAAAGTACTTGCGGCCCTGCATGGCCTAAGGAGGCACCAACAACTCCTACCGCCACCTATAAGAAAAAGACTTGTGGAGGCTCTTATATTTCCAGTCTTTGACTACTGTAATACTGTTTGCTCAAACGCTCTTGTAAAACCTCAACTTAGGCTACAAAGTCTCCAAAATTCATGCGCCCGATTTGTATTAAATCTCAAAAATGACAATAGTTCAATGTCACCCCATATAAACAAGTTGAGTTGGTTAAAGGTCAGTAATAGACCCCTGTATGCCTCCCAGGTACTTCTTAAAAACATCTTGTGTAATAAAAGTCCAGAGTACTTATTCGAACACCTTGTTAAGGAGAGTGACATCAGGTCAAGGCCGGTCAGAAACTGTAATTTACACCTAAGAGTCCCGCTGCACCGCACGGACAGACATAAAGGCACTTTTTGGATTCATGCTGCTTCCGAATGGAACAAACTGCCTTGCACCCTGCACTCTTGTAAAAATCTTCCAACCTTTAAAGTAAAACTTAAACAACATCTTTTAAAATTACAACATAGCACTATGTAACATTTCTCATATTTTCTTTATATACCTTGTGTATTATAGCACCTTTATTTTTGTTAAACCAGCGCTGCATTTATTTAAATTTTTTACCTGGGCTATGATTGTTTTCTATGAGTTGTACTAATGGTACTCTCGTTGGACTTTTTAGTCCTTTTGTACCTTCGAATTCAATAAATCAAATCAAATCAAATCAAAATCTCTCTCTTATTCGGTCACTTGCCGCCGCACACGGCCACGAGACGCGGACCAAGAAAGCTCTCTCCCACACCAGTGAGACTGCTCCACTGTTCCGGTGGTACGTACTGTTCCAGCTTGATTCGCCCACTCCACTCCGGTCTCGCTTGGCCCCGCCCCGCCCAGGAGCCCGGACCCGGAGCCGCCCCGCGCCCGACCCTTACCGCTTCTCTGCTTCGCCCTGCTCCGTTTAGCGGCGGTGGCGGTGCCTGTTCTGGAAGAGGGAGCACGACTAACTGAAAGCAGCGCCTGTCCACAACCGCACAAGTCACCGACTTTCAAAAAAATCAAAATAAAATATCAATAAATTGCAAGGTAACTGAAATGTTAAGAAATGAAACATTTTTCAGTGTATTTTACATACAGTAGGTCAAGGCAAAAGTGGGGGCGGGGCCCTTAAACAGAGAGGCCGCCAAAGGGCGGGCCGTGCGGCCGTGCGGCTCGGCGGCGGCGAGGTGCTGGGGGCGGGGCGAGCGGGGGCGGGGCGGGGCGGGGCGGGGCGGGGCGGGGCGGGGCGGGGCGGGGCGGGGCGGGGCGGGGCGGGGCCGAGCGGCACCGGACACAATCTAGCAGTGCGGGCATTAGGATCCCATCCCGCCCAGAGCAAGATTTATGACCGCCACGTCCGCGTTCGAACGCCGCGCCGCCGACTCGACTCTCTCAGAAGTAGTCTCCATTTCTTTCTTTCTTTATCTCTCTCTCTCTCTCTCTCTCTCTCTTTCTCATGAGCGGGCGTGATGCTGTCGACGTGACACACTGCCCCAGCCAATAAGCGCGCGGGTTTGCATGACAGGCCGCCGCTGCTGCCATATGCTTTGCGGTCCCTCGGTGTGTACTTTATTGGCCCTTTTTCCAGTCAGAACTTCGGCCCCAGTCGCCCGGTGACAAGGTCCGTCATAAAGCATACGGACCCTCCCCCCCCCCTCCCCCCACACTGCGCCATGACATCCGACTCACAGGGCAATTTTCTGGATCAGTTTTTTAAACAAATAAAATTGCAGTGATGCATTTCCACAAGTAGAGGTTCAAGTCTTCCTCCACAGTGCATGGCTCACATTGGGCCCCCTCCAGACCGAGCAACTCCAATTGCCCCCCACCCCCACCCCCTCGTGTGCTGTACGTCTCCGGAACCGGGCGATTCATGGCACTTGCAGGTATTGCATGTGGGATAAGCGGCGCTAGAGCGAGAGAGAGAGAGAGAGAGAGAGAGAGAGAGAGAGAGAGAGAGAGAGAGAGAGAGAGAGAGAGAGAGAGAAAGAGAGAGAGTAGGGAGGCGGGTGCTACGGCTGTCGGTATACCGACGGTATCCCCTCTTCCATCTACCTACATATCTATCACTTGCTTATACTCCTCTCGCCGAGCCCTTCACTCTGAAGTGCTGCTAACGACCCTACAAAGATGGCTTGTTCGATTCTCATTAGCATTTACGGCATAAACTAGAATGGTACTGTCGTTTTGGCTGTTTTAATGATAATACAGAAATATGTTCGGAACTTTGGGGAAAACCCTCATGAGAAGTTATTGCGCTTTGGCATCCTTTGGAAAGGAAGAACGAATCTGGGCCGAGCAGCGACGTCACAGACGGGGCGTCCCAGTCGCAGTGGCCTCCAGGAGGTCGTTATGGAAGTCCTCCAGGCAGCGGAACTTGCTCTGGTGCGCCCCCGCCCCGCCCCGCCCCGCCCCGCCCCGCCCCGCCCCGCCCCGCCCCGCCCCGCCCCGCCTCACCCCATCCCTCTCCCGCCACGACCGCGGTTCGATTCGCTATTGGCAGCTCGGAGTCCCAGGCCCTGACATGACTATACTTCTGCTCAGCAAATAAACTATCGAGGCGGTAAGACGCTGAAATTGCTGTACCCCTCTCGGAATTCAGAAAAATCCAGGAAGACGCAAAAGAATTCAGAAATAAGTTAAAATAAGTACAGGGAAAAAATCAATAAGTAATTCTCAAAACTTCGGGAAAAAATGGAAAAAAATCTAAGAACTTAAGAAAAATAGAAGAAAATTCAAAGTCTACACTGCTAAAATCTTTTTTATGACAATTAACTAAAATTCAGGACAGTTCATAAAATTCCACGAAATTTTTACATCACAATTCAGAACCATGAGCATGAGTATACAGTACGCGCAGCGAAACGTGAAAAACGCTCTCACGCGCCAGCGTGTCAATAGGCCCGCGGAGAATGCCGCACATACACCCGCCTTGCTGAAGTGCTGCTACCGCGTGTTGTTACAGCTCTCGAAAAATCAGGCAGTGAGCGAGCATGCAGGGACAAACTTCCGCATACACTGGCAGATGTGCTACCAGGCCGGCACGGAAAACACGAGTCGGCACGAAACCAGCCTGCGGGGAGTCCTGCGGGGAGTCCTGCGGGCGGGGCGCAGCCTGCGCAGCCTGCCTGGACTCACCGAGCCGACCGCATCACATGTGGCGCAGCAGGGCAGCAGGGCTGCAGGGCTGCTGCTGGGGGACCAACCTGAGGGCAGGAAGAAAAACAAGAGTCAGCAATCGCAGCCAAGCGGTCTGAAACCCGATCGACTTTTCCCTTCCGCTAGATGAAAGCGGAGCGTGGCGTGGTGGGGCGTGGTGGGGCGTGGTGGGGCGTGGCGGGGCGTGGCGGGGCGTGGCGGGGCGGTGATGCAGCCGGAAGGCGGCATGGGGGCACAAGGAGAGGGACTAAGTCGGGGAGGCTGCAGGCCCGCGCGAGGCGGGGCGTGGCGGGGCGGGGCGGGACGGGGCGGAGGGCGTGCCGGGGCCGGCAGTAGGTTCCGGAACACTAGCATCCACATCCCCGGGGCGTGCAGCGCTGCAGTCAGTACAGTACACGTATGGCCGAGCCCATGCGCGCTCCACTCCGCCGCGTGTTGTATAGCGCAGCAAAAACAACACAAGAGCCAACCAGCTGGGCAGGCGGGCGGGCGGGGCTGGCAGGGCTGGCAGGGCTGGCAGGCAGCAGGGTACACGTGATGGAGAGGGAGCTTCGCGAAGCGCTGCGCTCGCACTCCGGGGGGACCGTACGCTGCCCGCCCCGCCCGTGGCATACTTCCTCCTGCTGGCGCTCTGAATACCGCGAGCAGCCCGCCCCGCCCCGCCCCGCCCCGCCGCACCCCGGTGCATCCCTAAGGCATTGCCAACCAACACGCCTGCAGCGCAGAACACGTAGGGTAGGAGCAGCGGTGTGGAGCGCAGCGCAGCGCGAGGAGGGAATCACGAACGCAGCTGGAAACGGCGCCGGTCCCACAGGGAGGCCCCCCCCCCTCTCTCTCTCTCTCTCTCTCTCTCTCTCTCTCTCTCACACACACACACACACACACACACACACACACACACACACACACACACACACACGCAAACGTTCGCGCGAGCGCGCACGAACACCAGGGCAGCGCATTCGCTTGGTCGCCACAAAAATAATTACATTTCTCAGCCGAATGGCCGCCTCCATCCCCCAACAGGCCCCGCTGCTGGCGTCCGGCTGGGCCTACGCCCTATTTCACGAGTGTGCCCAGCACACGCAGAAAGAGAGAGAGAGAGAGAGAGAGAGAGAGAGAGAGAGAGAGAGAGAGAGAGAGAGAGAGAGAGAGAGAGAGAGAGAGAGAGAGAGAGAGAGAGAGAAAGGGAGATGGAGAGAGGTCGTATGTGTAAGAGAGAGAGAGAGAGAGAGAGAGAGAGAGAGAGAGAGATAGAAAGAGAAAGAGAGAGAGGGGGGATGCAAGGTGAGATGCTTGCGGGGTCCTAACCAGGAAAGGGAAAGACCGTAACAATATGTTTCTGCTGGAGACCACAAGGAGGGTAGGGTAGGGGAGGGCCGTCCCTTCCCTGCTCCAGCCCTTCACTTCCGCTTCCTCTTCCCCTCCCTCCCCATCCCGCACCGCACGCATATTCCCCCTATCGTCCGGTGATCTCCCTCCAGCCCCCTCGCGGCGGGGCGGGAACTACACCATCAACACCCACAACAGCAACGCGGCACGGTCGCGACTCTGCGGTCCAGCCGCGTGCGGTCGGGGGCAGCGCGGGGGCGGCGCGGGGGCGGCGCGGGGGCGGCGCGGGGGCGGCGCGGGGGCGGCGCGGGGGCGGAGCGGGGGCGGAGCGGGGGCGGAGCGGGGGCGGAGCGGGGGCGGAGCGGGGGGGGGGGGAAAGGGGAAGAGTGTAAGGCCGTACCGGGGACGCACAGACCGTGCCGAGCCAAACTCGCCCCGAACTCACAATAAGCCCAAGCATAGTTTTAATAGGACGGGTCCGGCCCAGCACACTGCAGTAATGAGCTAGGACGGCGACATAGCCAGGCCGGCGCGGGCGACGACTCTGATTGGCTCTGCTGCTGGCGTGCGAGCGCGGCCAGCGAGTGTAGCACGCTCCAGTGATAAACCAAGTGTGCAACAGCTCAACACATACATGTGTGTGTAACTCCAAGTTAGTTTAACACGTGCAGTTGGACGCGGCTTGCAAGTGCACAACTACTGACGACTTTCCATGCATGCCACTGCACAACAGCCGAGTTGCCCACTTGGATATGTTTAAAACTCCGAGTTGCACACATTTGGGCACTTGCCCTATTTTTATTAATACATTACAGGACTACGGGAGCGTAGCCAGGGAGCGTAGTCTGAGAGCTTAGTCCGGGAGCGGAGCCCGGCAGCGTGATGGCGAACGGTGTTAGCAGCTGCGGGGGAAGCTTACAGCCCGCACTGATTGCGTCGCAGGCATAATGGCACCACATGCTCCTGCTGCCAAATCAGCTGATCAGCACACTGGCAGCGGGCCGGGGGCGGGCCGGGGGCGGGCCGGGGGCGGGCCGGGGGCGGGCCGGGGGCGGGCAGGGGGCGGGCAGGGGGCGGGCAGGGGGCGGGCAGGGGGCGGGCCGGGGGTGGGCGGGAGGGTCCAGGGGTTTTCCACAGCCACCTGGGCAGAGACAGGAGACAGTGTGCCTCGGACCTCGGCGAGCGCTAAATGCTGAAACAGCGCTCATGGCATGGAGAGCGCGGGGCCGGGCCGGAGCCCCGTCCAGTAATTCTCCAGCCCAGCCTGTAAGTAACCAGGCAGGCAAAATTCGTACGGCGTAATTAAGGGAAAGGGGTCTAGCGCGCGGAGGGGGGGGGGGCGGGGGCTCCGGCGCTCTTAAAAGAAATTACAGTACAACACTGCAGCAGCGGCCGCCGCCCGCCCACGCGCCCCACCCGGCACGGCAAGTGACACTAGGGCGTTCCTGCCCTGCGGCGCGTCTGTCTGCAGCGCCCCGCCCCGCCCCGCCCCGCCCCACCCCGCCCCGCCCCGGCAGCAGTCCAGCTCAGCTCAGTGCGAAACAGAAAGCATGCAGCCAGGCCTCCTCCTCTCCGCATTCGCAACGAAAAGTTAGCGGCCGGGGCGGGGCGGGGCGGGGCGAGCTGCAATGGGTAAGTACACTCGCCACCCCCGCGCGCCGTCGTGCGACCTGTTTACCCGGGCTGCGCCTTGTAACAAACTCGAAAACTTCTTTGCCACAGCCTGAGGGCCCGGCCCGGCCCGGCCCGGCCCCACCCCGCCCGGAGGCCACCCTCGCCCCGAGGCTTTCCGCTGTCTCTGCCGCTGGTGCTGCTGCTTGTAACAAGTCGAACTACACAGAGAGCTCGCGGCGCAGACGGGGTGACATTCAGAGGGGCACAGACAGGAGCGAGCGAGAGAGAGAGAGAGAGAGAGAGAGAGAGAGAGAGAGAGAGAGAGAGAGAGAGAGAGAGAGAGAGAGAGAGAGAGAGAGAGAGAGAGAGAGAGAGAGAGAGAGAGAGAGAGAGAGAGAGAGAGAGAGTATGGGACCGAATAAAGCTGTCTCTCCCCGCAGCGCCGCCACCGCGTCTCTCGAGACCTCGCCGCGAGCCGCGGCGAACGCATTACGACGTAACCGAGGCCGTCAAGGTCGTGGAGAAAGGGGTCGAGGAAGAAAGGGAGGGGAGGGGAGGAGAGGGAGGAGGGGGGGGGGGGCGCCCCACGAGGCGGAGAAGAAAGCCATTCGGAACATGTGTTTCGCGGGGGCTGAATGGGTGGGGGGCAGGCAGGGGAGGGCGGGGCGGGGCAGGGCAGGGCGGAGCGGCGGAGGGCGCTAGTGCGACTGGATTAGCCTGCGGGGGACGGCCCGGGACGGGGTGAGGCAGGCCGTGGCAAACCCTCATAATCCTCCCACGAGCCGAGATGAGTACAGGCCCGGTGGAGCACCCCTCCCCCCCCCCCCCTCCTCCCCCGTAACATGAAACGTCACACGTGGCTCATGGATTTCTGCCGCGGGGACTTTATCGGGGCTGGAATCGGCGAACATGAAGAGGAAGTGAGGAGACGGCATTGGGCGAGACAGAATCCCCACGTATTTCTCCCTCAAAAAAGAAAAAAACAATCACGTTTTTTGTTGTTTTTTTTTGGGGGGGGGGGGCGTGGCGGAAGAAAATGAAAGAAATATTTTGCCCTACACACACAAGCAAAACAATCACCTACATTTGGGTCGAAAAAAGTTCGACCGCCGTCCTTGACCAGGGTTGCTGAAAGTTCCAATTGTCAGGTTCAGCGATAACTATGAAATCTTTTTATTTTCCCAAGGAAAAAAGGAGTGATTGTAAGTTTTCTGCCTTCCCGGTCTGAAAGGTAAGCCCGCGGCTGAGTCAACACACGGCCTGCAGCAGATAAGCCCGTGACGGACGCGGCGCCTTCGCAATAACAATAAAAATGACCATTTTAAAAACTTCGGCCCGCTGTCAGCGTTGATAGTGTAGCAGGGGCCGCCGCTGCCGGCTGTATCGCGCTTCATCACCCCCGAAACCTAGACTCGGGGAGCTACGGCTGGCTGAGTGGGCGAAGGCGAAAGGGGGCGGGGGGTGGGGGTGGGGGGGACAATAACCCCCCAAGGCTGTGCGCGGTCAGCAGCAGCCACGGCTAAATTTCAACGTTTCCATTTGCATAAAATATGGTATGTGCAGCGCGCCGGGCAGCGCCGGGCAGCGCCGGGCAGCGCCTGCTCACCTGCGGGAGCACACGCCGGGGACGCACGCACGGCGAATACCGACGCGCGCGGGGTAATAGGGGGCGAGCACGGACGGCGCGAGCAAGCAAGAGAGTGAGCGCGAGTGCGCGAGCGAGTGGGAGAGAGATAATGGCAGGTGTGTGTCATGCGAGTAATGGTGGAGCTATAGGCTAGGAGAGCTGGAGCACCCCGCCGGCGCGCAAGCTGCGAGGAAAGCAAACGAGGGGCTCGTGCAGGCATAGCAGGTCGCGGGGTAATCGTCAGGGTGGAGTAAAGTAAGTGCGGGTCTTGAAGCGGCCGCAAAGCGAGGCGCAGAGGCGAGGCGGGGCGTCCGACAGGTCAAGGTCATGGTGGCGGGGCGGGGTGGGGCGGGGTGGGAGAAACGACGAAACGACCCTCGCCCCACCCCGTAGAGGTGGCGAGCCAGCAGATAGGTGTCGCGCAGCGCGTCGCGCACCTGTTAGCAGGCCGCATATGTGGTGTGTGCGAAGCGCCGGCAGGAAGGGGGCGTGCTAAGAACGAGGGTGCGGTGTGCGTGAGGCAGAGACCACCCCGCCCCGCCCCGCCCCGCCCCACCACCGCCCGGTTGCACACAGCGGCCCCTGAAGGCCAATGATTTAGGTGTTGGCTTCCGCTATGACTTATGGCCCGTGGGATGGGAGAGGGGCGTGCGGCTAGCAGCAGGGAAGGGCGAGGGTATTGGCCTGGTCGCATGCCGGGCGGGGCGGGGCGGGGCGGCCGCCGGGGCCACAATCGATAGAGTAAACCGATTGCGAACTGACGCCGCCATGGGCGGTAGGGAAACTTTGCGCGAAGCGCACACTCACACGCACGCAGCCCCGCACCCCGAGCCCCGAACCCCCCGCGGCGGCCTGCCCTGCCCCAATAATGGCAGGTCCCGATAGGTTATCAAGCTAAGACAAGAGGCTCACACTATAATAGCCAGTCCCACAACTAAATTTTTCTTCTTTTTCGTTTCTTTGAAGACAATGAAATCCCGTTTCGGAGTAGGGATGGCCCATGGAAAAAAAAAACTCGGAAAAAAAAAAACAGGAAAAAAAACGAAGCCCTCGGGAAAAAACGAAAATACGGGAAAAACGATTTTTGAAGCTGCAATGAGCATAAATAGCAAAATATCACAAAAAAGATTTTTTTTTGTGAGTTTCGACGTACCTGCCTTGCCTACCAATATATCCCAGCCCTTCACCTACTACGAGCACTTGCGGTGCCTCGAACTCGTGGGGTACACGGAAAAAAAAAGTTAAGCTGTGTTAACTAAATGTTAGCTGTCATAGCTAATATGTTTGCTGATATCGTGACAAGCAAGTTTTTTAGCTACCACAGCGATATGTTTGCTGCCATAGCGACACGGCAGCTATGAGAGCTAATGCGTCATCTGCAGGAGAAAACGCAATGTTTGATTCAGTGAATGGGATGTTCTCTACCCTAACTAAGCCTTTGCTAAATCCAGCTAAGCGTTAGTTGTAGTAGCTAATTTTTGCCTACTAGAGACAATTTTTAGCTATGGTAGCTTATACGTTGCTTGTCACGATATCAGCTAACATATTAGCTACGGCAACTTATGTATTTTTTTCCGTGTATCACTGGAAAATTGCGTAGATGACCAGTATCTAAAGCGGAAGTGCTAGTCTGCTCTGCCCTCAGGGCAAATAAGGGAAAGGAAAATGCTTTACTTTGATTAATAAATTCAACTAGTAGCAGGTTATATGTTTTAGACTTAAAAAAAAAGTTTTAGTTTTAGATATTTGCAGCTATAAAGTGTGTTGTGTCTTTCGGATGTTATCCAAACCCTTTCCTTGGAAAATGGGTAAAGCAATGATGTTCTCAATCTTTATATTATTAGTTTCACAAACAACAGAAACTGAGGGGGAAAAACACACTCACATGTACATTATCATTTTAATATTGCATATATTTGGAAAGAAACAAGACATAGTAAACAACAAAAGAGCAATTATAATTTTTAAAGGAGTTCAGTCTTTTCTAATTAAAGGATTAAATTAAAGGCAACACAGCTCATTTCGTGCGATCGAATGAAAATATCGAGCATATCGGGCCGGCGCGAACGGACGAAATGCCAGTAAAATGCCTACTATTTGAATGAAAAATAAGCTTTTAACAGTTGTAATGGTTTTTAGAGTAAAATAACGAAAAAAAATCGTTTTTTCCCAAATTTTGGGATTTTATCCGTTTTTTCTCTTTAAAAAAAAAAAACGTTTCTTTCCTTCGAATTTAAAAAAAAAACAGTTTTTTTTCCTTCCCTATTTCGGAGTTCCTGGCACGCCTTGTACGACGATACACCGACGTTCCTCTACTTCTGCTTCACTGCCACCGCATGCGAGGGGCCATAGGGCAGTGCTGCCAAATGAGTAGGCAAACGTTTCCAAGAACACATCGGAGCGGAGCAGACGACGAATCTCCACCTACCTACTGGGCACATAAGGTGGTCTAAAGCGTGGGGAGTTTGCCGCAAGTAGGCAGGCGGCTGAAAGGTTGGGGTAGGCAGGGCCGGGCGGCGCAAGGCACACCAGACCAACTCGTCAGGGATGTTATTGTCTCCGCGCTGCCAAAGTTTGGCTTTAGGCTCTCGGGCCGGGACGGGACGGGGAGCGGGAAGAGGGGGGCCAAATCCAAACTTGTGGATTCGTTGTTTCAATTTGAAGAGCCGCGCGCGGCTCGGTTAGAGTAAATAATATCACAAAGTCGACTCCTTTGGCTTGGCGGGGGTTATGGGGGGGGGGGGGGGAGGCGCCGCGACACAACAGGGCTCTCCGTCTTTGTTTTACTTTGGCGAGCGCGACAAGGAGGACAGCCTGCCTGCAGGCCCGCAGGCCCGCGCTGCACCGGCGCGGCGGGTCTTGTCCCTTCATTGAGCCTCTCCCCGCTGCTCTCCGCCGCAATCCCAGTGACCCAGATAACCTGCTCAACTCCCGACGTGTGGGTAATGCTTGCATTTGTATGCAAAGGAGGGCGGCAGTCCGCCCCGCTCCCCGCCCCGCCCCGCCTCACCCAGGCCGTGCAGATACAGGCCCTGCCCCTGGCCACCAGCCACCACCACCACGAGCCTGCCGGCCGGCCCGGGGCCCGCGGGTCTACCAGCAGACGAGCTGGTGGGGCCGGCAAGCCCACCAGGGTGATCCCGCAAAGTGGTTTTGGCTCTCTGTCCTTGTCGCACTCATGGGGCGCGGCTAGATGGAGCAAGCGAGAGGACACTACGAAAAGCTGCTCGAAATCACCCCGCAGACCGTCCTCAGCACGCCGATGGAGTGTCCACCAGCGCGGGGCGGGGCGGGTGGGGCGGGCGTGGCAGGCGGGGTAGGCGGGGCTGGCGGGGCGAGCATCCCCATGGCATTGCCGTATCGCGTGCGCTCCCTTGGAACCTCATTCCCTCGTTATTGTCACGCCCGTCTGCTTTGCCGACGGTGTATTCGCGCCGAATCGAGTCCCGTTGGGCCACAAGCGCCCCGCCCGGCCCCCTTCAGCCCGCACCACTCTCTCTAACCTATTCCCACTCACTCCCCTGGCACGAGGCCGCTGGCTGGACCTCCGAACGCTTTGACGCTCAGCCTCTCGGCTCAGCCGGCGGCCGTCCCCCGGGGCCCCCCGGCCCAGGACTCAGCCAGCCGCCGGCTCAGCCGGGAATCTCAAATGGAGACTCGTGCAAGTAGTTGAGAAAGAGCCCTCCAGGCCAGGAGTGTGAGCAGAGCGAGGCCTCAGGACTCACGGGGGGGGGGAGGGGGGGGGCAGAGAGAGAGAGAGAGAGAGAGAGAGAGAGAGAGAGAGAGAGAGAGAAGGAGAGGGGGAAGGTGAAAGGGAAGCAGACCACGTGGCTTTGTGTCAACTTCGGAAGAGAAGGCAGAGTATGGGGTGCGGTGTGGGCGTTCCGTCTCGCTCCTTACCGCCCCGCCCCC
This sequence comes from Frankliniella fusca, assembly GCA_029379305.1. Lineage (NCBI taxonomy): Eukaryota > Metazoa > Arthropoda > Insecta > Thysanoptera > Thripidae > Frankliniella > Frankliniella fusca. The sequence goes on from JAHWGI010000117.1 coordinate 37,751, forward strand.
CACTGCCGCTTAGCAAAGCGCCAACGCAGACTGCTAAGAGCTCCATTGGCGGTATCTCTGCTTCCATCGTTCTCTCTCTCACACATACACACACACACACATACACACACACACATGCACACAATGTGCGCACGCCGCGGCCCCTCTCCTTTTGGCGCTGGCATCCAGCAGGCTGGCGGCGATAATACTCCCGCGCCGATAACACGCCCTTTCGGCGCGATAACGCTGCCGCCGCCGCGGTAATGAGGGTGCGGCGATATAGTCAACGTAATCCGTCGGTGCTGGGGGCCGCGGCGGGGCGGGGCGCACCGGCGCCGATAACAAGCCGGAGACAACGATAACAACAACTACCTGGCTGTGCGACCCGCTCATACACTTCCTCCCCCCACCTCCCCCAAACTCGCTCACTCTTTAAAGCTTACGGTGAATTTCACTGTAAGCTACGGTGAACTTGGCATCACCGTAACTTACAGTGAATTTCACCGTAAGCTACAGTGACATTCACCGTAAGCTACGGTGAATGTCACTGTAGCTTACGGTGGATCAGGGGGCATTACCGTAATCTACGGTGACATTCACCGTAGCTTACGGTTAAAATTCACCGTAAGCTACGGTGATGCCAAGTTCACCGTAGCTTACAGTGAAATTCACCGTAAGCATTTTAGAGTGCTGCCTCCGCAGTACCCCGGGCAGATTCCTTGCAGCAGCAGGACACTCCAAACTTACGACGGAACGGGCTTCACAACAACTACAACAACAACAACAACAACAACAACAACAACAACAACAACAACAAAAACCAATAAACTACAGCACATTGGAAATCAGACGCAAAGGACAATATGAAAGGAAAAAGTACAGGATGGTCATTAGCTCCTAATTCTCTTGAAAAAGTAACCCTGACCAGTTAGATCCAGTGATTAGAAAACGAATCGATTCCCGCCCCGCCCGCCGCCCCACTCCACCCCGAGTAGCCTCGTCGGATGGAGTCGTGCAGTGCGCACGTGCTTAATTACCCCGTCCTGCCAATTAGGGTGACCTCTAACGGTGAGAGAGAGAGAGAGAGAGAGAGAGAGAGAGAGAGAGAGAGAGAGAGAGAGAGAGAGAGATGCAAACCTTGCAATAGCAAATTATTGGCGGCGGCTCGCAGCTCAGGGTGACTTTCGTTTCGGCCGGGCAATGTAATAATTGCAAATTGCCGAGCGCTCCAAAGTACACGTGACAGTATTGCGGGTCAGCCTAAACAAGGGGCCACCAGAGCTCGGACCACGATGTACAGTTCTCTATCGTGGCTCGGACTTTTGCCGAGTCCGACTGACTGCAAGAGACTGCTGGTCCAGTCGCATCGTAAAAGTGCGAGAAAGAGATATTAGCGCTGATGAGCAGGTGGGAGTGAGACCGGGGGGTCGACACTATATGTATATTACTTTGTACGCGGTGGCTGTATAACCTGTATTTTACTTGTGCATATTACCAAACTTTTGCCTTTGTATTACTTTATATTACTGTACATTAGTTTATGTTACATTTATGGTACCAATATTACTGAAAATATACGTGTACTCAGTCGTACACCGTACACGGCTAAAGGGGAGTTGCAGACTCCTCGAGTGAGACACCGCTACAGCAGTCGGGCTGCGTCTGAACCCTGAGCCACCAGTCGCTTTCAGTCGGTCGGATGCGGAAAAAGTCCGAGCCATGGGGCCCTGGGCCTGGGGGCCATGCGCCGCATGCGCCACGTCTCCTTTCGGCTGGACCTGGGAAGGTGCAGCTATATGGACCTGCAAACTGGTAACGTGGTCTCTGAAACACCCGGTACAGCACGCAGGTGCCCCCGCCCCCGTGCCCCTGAGGCAGGGGTGGGACCACGCCAGGGCCAGGGCCCGGGGGCAGCGCCGCGCCGGGGCCAGGCGGGCCGGCAGCGCGGCTAAGTGTTTCGTAACGATCTTCTCAAAGCGCCCCGCCCCGCCCCGCCCCGCCCCGCCCCGCCTCGCCACTGTGCTGCATTTGCAATGAGATCAAAAAACCATTTTGAGAAGCGCGCCTTTTCAGCGGCCTAGCCTGCAGGCCCGCGGGGTGTACACGCGCAGGGCGGGCAGCAGGACCTGGAGGCCCTGCAGCAGCAGAGCAGCAGGAGGAACAGCAGGAGAAGCAGGGGAAGCTGAATCTTAACGACGAGCGACCTGGAGGGGCGGAACAGTGCGCGGCCGCGGCCGGGTGCGAAAGTTGTGAAAGGTCTATTTCCATACCATTAGAGAGAGAAAGAGAGAGAGAGAGAGAGAGAGAGAGAGAGAGAGAGAGAGAGAGAGAGAGACAGAGAGAGAGAGAGAGAAGAGGTGAGTGCGCTTGTGGGGGTCAGGAGGAGGGCGGCTCCGGCTCGGCCAAGGAGGCTCGGCCACGTTTGCATACTGCACGAGTTAAGAAGAGCGGGGGAGGGAGTGGGGGGGGGGCTAGAAAGCGAGGGGAGAGAGAGAGAGAGAGAGAGAGAGAGAGAGAGAGAGAGAGAGAGAGAGAGAGAGAGAGAGAGAGAGAGAGAGAGAGAGGTGGGGGTAGCAGCCCTTCCCGTCCCTGGGGGCTACGTCAATCAATAAGGACCGTCTTGTGTCGCGGCCGGGTCCGGGTGGGGCACGGGGCTAGAGGGGCTACCCCGCCCTCCCTTTCCCGTCCTTTTGTGAGCGTTACGGCGCGCCTATATCTTCCAGGGCCGTACCCCACCACACCCCTACCCCTTTCACATCGCTGAGCTACGGCTACTTTTCACCCCCTCCGCTCCGCTCGCTCCCGCCCAGACCCGAACCAGACCCGCCCGCTCGGGCAGGGTAAGGGCAGGGTAGGGCAGCGCGCGCCGCGCGGGGCTGGGTGGGGGCCGAGCACCCCCACACACACGGGCGGGGGTAATTTAACCCTTTCTGTCACCACGGCTGGGGCCCGGGGGCGCCCCCTGGGGCCCCTGAGGGGGGCCTTTGCAGCTCGGCAGCGCCAGTCAGGTAACACACATCTGCGAGCGAGGCGGCGGCCGGCGCCGGGGGCTGAGTGGCGTTAGTACATGTGATGCACACTTGTCGGTGTGCATGCGCACATTTCCATCCGTACACAACACATGTCCCTCGAAATATACGAAATTCCCACATTTACTTGTTGCGCTGCGGGGAGGGGAGGGGGAACTTTCACGCACCTGCGACATTCACACAGTTGGTTTTGCAGCGCAGGCTCTTACCGGCAGGTGGGTTTGCGTGCCTCATGAGGAGCGCGGCTGCAGCCCGAGGGGCCCTCCAGCGCCCTCCAGCAGGTCCCTCCAGCGGGTCCCACCAGCACGTCCCTCCAGCAGGTCCCTCCAGCAGGTCCCTCCAGCACGTCTTTTCAGGTCCATTCAGGTCCCTCCAGGACCCTCTCCAGGAGCCGCGCCGGCTGGTCGGCTACTCCTGTTAGCACGCTGCCGTAAATCTACCGGCAGCGGCGCTAAGGAGCAGAGGGGCCCGCGCACGGCTGGGCTGCGTGCCTGCCGCGCACCTCCTGCACCAGGGCTGTCGCTGGGGCGGGAATTAGAAGACAAGAGAAACTGGCCTGCTCGGACCTGCGGGGTGCTACGCGGGGCCGGGCCGGCCGGCGGCCACTATACTCCGCTTCTGCTGCAATTATTCATGGAAATGTCCCCACTTTTCTCCCCGCACGCCAGACTCGGGCGCGCGCGCGCTCACGCACACAGCAGCGCGGGCCGCAGCTCAACTCGATTCATTGGCCATCGTGGTGACAGGACACGAGCCTCATTACCGTATAGTGTGCGGTGGTGTGGAGTACCCCGTGTCCCCCCTCACAGGGAGACCCGGGGGGAAAGGGGGGGGAGGGGGCGGCTCCGCACGCAAAGAGGACCCCGCAGGGGGCATGGCTGGGGGGCTAATATCATATCGGCACGGATTTCCTTTGGGTGCCGTAACGTTTAATTGCGACACGTAGCGCCGCGTTACGTATGCGGGCGACACGGCCGCCAGGGGAAGAGTGACGCGTGAGAGAGAGAGAGAGAGAGAGAGAGAGAGAGAGAGAGAGAGAGAGAGAGAGAGAGAGAGAGAGAGAGAGAGAGAGAGAGAGATTCACGATTTTGCATAGAGAGAGGGAGAGAGAGAGAGCTACAGCTAGAAATAAAGAGGAGCGAGAGGGGAGTGACGTCACCGTCAGAGTCATTACTGACGACATTTATCCCACGGCACCGTCGTGCACCTGGGCGAAGCCGGGCGGAGTCGCTCCAATTTGTTCCACACGAGCCACTCCCTTATCCGCCCTCTCTTTCTCTCACTCCCTTTCTCTCTCTCTCTCTCTCTCTCTCACACACACACACACACACACACACAGACGGCAGCATATAACTGACGACAAGTTTTAAACGCTCCCGATCCGCGCCTCGTGATAAAAGAACAGCCCCGATCGATGAACGCGTGCTCTGTTAGGTCTGCTCCCGTCTGCAGACATACAAACCCAAACGTCCCCGTGTGCTTCTCCCCACCCCACACACCGCGCAGTGCCTATTTGCATCCCTCTTTTGTTTGACCGGACAGCGGACAGCGCGCCGCCGCTGAGCACGCGGCCTTCCCGTCTCGTGCGGGTTGCCTATTCTGGTCAAACAAGGCGCAGCCCCCCCCCCTCCTCCACAGGCAAAGGAGCGAGCGACGCTCGCTCACACACAGACACACGCACCTACATCACACGCACACACACACACACACAAGTGCACATGCATCACACACACACACTCACACACACACACGCGCGCGCTCGCGTCAGAATAAAGAACACGGTGCAAGTAGCGTCACGTTTCCCTTGTCCAGCCGCGCCACTCCGCGCCACAGCCGCGTCCCCTCATTGTCCGGCCACGCCACGGCAAATAAACAAGGGACACGTTCAAAGCGCGCCGCTGGGCAGAGAGAAAGAGAGAGAGAGAGAGAGAGAGAGAGAGAGAGAGAGAGAGAGAGAGAGAGAGAGAGAGAGAGAGAGAGAGAGAGAGTAAAGGAGGTGAAGGGACTCCCGCGACAAATGAGATGCAAACATGACTGCAGTGGGTCTGACGCGACGCCGGCTGGACAGGGAGGTCAGCGCGCGCCCGCAGGCGTGGCAATATCCCCCAACGATGATAGTGATGATGGTGATGATAATAATAATAATAATAATAATAATAATAATAATAATAATAATAATAATAATAATAATAATAATAATAATAATAATAATAATAATAATAGTTGTAACATTAAAAATGCACATTTCGGAATTATCAAGTTGACTTCGGAACGCCTAGCCTACACGATGTCGTGCGGGGGAATAGTTTAAGTTAAGACTTTCAAAGAGTTACGGTATCACGTTTTAATGGAACAAAACGGCAATGATTCTTTTTTTTCTGACCTGTGACTTCAGCGAACACACATCGGGTTTCGTAAATTAACAATACCAGTTTCGAATTTACAGCACCTTTTGAAAACCACACCACACGAAACAATTGGTAGATGAACATAATGTATATATTTTCACGGTGAACAAACGACGCTGATCACGACAAGGGGAACCCAGAGGGAGCACAAGGGCGCGGAGTACAAAAGCTAGCAGAGAGGGCGGTGTGGGAGAAGGGAGGAGGGGGGTACTTTAGGGCGAAACGAGACAGCATGAAGGAGTGAAGTCCGCCCAGCCGAGCCCAGCGGGGCGCCGCGCGCCGCGCCACCGTAGCCCAATTGCACGGCGAGGCCATTTGCTCCACGACTGCCTCTCTGTCTCTCTCTGTCTCTCTCTCTCCCTCCCTCCAGGTGGGCCGAGAGACGTTCACGCATCCGTTTCGATTTGCACCTCGCCGGGCCGGGCCTAACGCCCTGCCTGAGCTCGCCTAATCCGCACACGCAAAGATGCCGCCGCCGCGCCGCCGGGGCCTAAGATCCTCTCTCCGTCACTGTCCCCTCCCCTCTTCCTCTCTCTCCCCTCCCCCCCCTCTCTCCCATTTCGCCTCCAATCTCTTTCTTCTCCGAGAGGATAGAACTACGAACAGCGGGCGAGACGTAAGGGCGGTGGCCAGTCGGTCGGAGTGGAGTCGGGCCAGGCCGGGCGGAGCAGAGCGCCTCGCTGGGTAGGCCACGCGCTCGCCAGGGCTGCGGCCGGGTTGCCTACCTCCACGGCGCTCCGTCCGCTCGAGCCCTCCTGCATAAACCGATGAATCCGCTGCCGTACTCCTCGCTGTGTCTCTCTCGTTCGTTCTCCGGGAGCATGTCGAGGGTGCGAGAGCGCTCTGTCTCTCTCGTACTCAAGGTGTGGGCTTACGAGTGCACAGTAAATTATTATGTACTATTTTGTACATAGCTACTACGTAGATCTATGCGCATGCATAATTTACGTACAAATTTCTTACAGAGCTATGCACAATTTTTCTGTAGTTGTGTAAGAATTCACATGTATCTGTAAGAAATTGTACGTAAGCTGTGCATGCACATAGATCTACGTAAGCAATATACAAAATAGTACATAATATTTCTATGTGTGCACGCAACCGAAATCGCTCTGCAGGGCCCGCTTCGTTAGGGAGCGTTCGGTGCGTCCGGCTCGGCTCGGCCCAGCTCGGCCCGGCTCGGCTTGGCTGAGTGCGACCCAGCTCGGCTCGGCCCAGCTCGACCCCGACCCGGCGTGGCTCGGCTCAGCTCTGCTCGGCTCAGCAAACCCAGCGCCTACATAATGCATGTGTGTCCCCCGCGCTGGCGTGCGCCGCGGGGTCGGGGCCGCCTGGCTTGAGCGAGTTACCCCCGCGCCAAGCCGCGCCGCCGGCCGCGCCGCACAGAGCCAGAGCCCCTTTTATAATTCGATGAAAAACGGTCACGGAAAGGACCGCGTGTACGTAACCCTGCCACCCGTCACGTACAGGACTGCTGCTGACTGTCACCAGCGTGTCATGATCCGTAACTTGACCCACCTTTCAACGTGCCGGTCGTAAGTGCTTGTAACAATGTTGTTACTATTTTGAGGCTCTTTATTCACCTACACTGTAAAACCTTTGACTGTCATTTAACAATTATCGTCCGGATAAAAATGGAACGTAATAAATTTGTCATAGTCATAATGAGCTTGAAAATTATTTGTCACTTGCCAATATGACGGTAAATTCGTATAAAATCAATCGATTTTGATAATTTTCTTGTCAAAATACAGATGTTATTTTCTCAAATATCAGACAAAAAATAATCATAGGCAGACAATTCCCTTGTCATACAGTAAAGACATTTTTTTTAACAAGTACGTTGTCACATAAACAGAGCATTTATCATAAACACAACATGAATTAATGGTCACAATATGTTGTAGAATTACGAAAACTTTTAACAGTGTATAAAAACAATAAGATAACCACACATCAATTTTTACAGTCTAGAATATTTAACATTAAAATTTATCTAATATTTTCTATTATGGTGTAATTTTTGAAATGAGTGGCTGATTGTGAACACTTGAGGGCCATAACTATTCAACTTTTACAGTATTTTAACTGGTACTCTCAAACTTTTTGACCCTTGGTCGCAGCGCTGCCTAGACGGCCCGCGGCCGACAAAGACGTTGTATACACGTCCTCAAAACGCGGCGGCAGCAGTCCAGTCCGAAACGACATCAAGACGAGGGACGTCAATGCCGAAACCTTTTCCCGCGCGACATGGTTGTTTCAGTGCGCCATTTCGCCACAAAGGCTCGCTGCATGCTCGCGTGCGGGGGCCATGAAGTGGAAGCAGCAGAGCAAAAAGTACTGGCGGCGGGTAGAATGGACGGGGGGCTGCCGGGGGATCGTACCAAAGAGGACGCGGAAAGTAAATGGAGGCTGGAAATATGGATGGAAGGGGGCGGGGTCGCGGCAGCAGGGGGACGGACTAAAATGAGACCGAAATGATACTTGAATCGCCCCTTCCTCGAGCGACGGCGCAGAGCGTGCGAGCAGCGGGTGCAATTACAACGGTCGGCCTAAGTGCGGCCCTGCTTGTACACAGGCAGAGGAGGGGGGGGGGGCGTAAGGCCCGGGCCCTGCACTCAAAAGCACACGACTGCACTGTGCGCCGCGGGAGTAAGGGGACTCCCATCTCTCTCTCCCCTTCCCCTTCTCTCTCTCCCTCCCCCCCCTTCTCTCTTTCTCTCTCTCTCTCTCTCTCTCTCTCTCTCCAGCTTTGCTTTTGCACCGCATCCAGGCTATTTACACACTACTTGCTATGCAAGCAGATTGCTGGGAGAGCGAGAGAAATGGAGAGAGAGAGAAAAACAAACCTCTCTCTTTTGTGCCAGTATGTTGGAGGCGGCGCCAAATAAAAAAACGGAACAAGCCGGACAACGGGATGAAAAAAGAAGCGGCGTTGCGGAATGGGCGGCAGAAACGCCGCAGCCCCACTTACGCCCGTACCAGCCCCTCCTGTCAATCACAACGCATCAGCCCACTGCAGAGAGAGAGAGAGAGAGAGAGAGAGAGAGAGAGAGAGAGAGAGAGAGAGAGAGAGAGAGAGAGAGAGAGAGAGAGAGAGATCTAATGCACGCCATCGATACAAAAAAACACTGATCGAACCTGGGAGAGCTACGCACACCCCGTCCGCAGAGACCGGTCTATATTTTAAACATGCGACGGAAAGCACATTGGAACACGCGGGGCAAATCCAGCGATCCCAACTCTTGGGGTGACTTAATCCTGCGGGTAAACAGCGGCAGCCTGCTGTATCGGTCGAACGCTAACTGTTTGCATAGGGGAGGGCCGGGCCGGCTGTTGTCGGTGGACGGCCGCCCTCCCCCCCCCCCCCACCACCACCACCACAAAATAAAAGAACAATGTGCTTGAATCAAGTACCATTTGACCTATCTCCAGGACACTTTATGCATATGTTTAGGATCCAAACTTGTTCTTAAACCAAGAACATTTTTCTACATTCGAGTTCAACAGACATTATTCAAAGTACCACTGTGAAAAATAGTCGTAAGGTTACGGGAAAATTTTCCACGAAGTGCAGTTGTAAAATTACAATTGCAAATCGTAAAATTACAAGCACTACATATCGGCTTGAAATTCATTCACGAGCAAAAAAGGTCCGTCGTAAATTTACAACATATTTCGTAAATCACGATTTACAAAATTTATCGTAAATCTACGGAGATATTTTTCACAGTGACATTTAAAGCACAGTTCAAGTTTATAGAAATTCACGTTTAGTGTTATGCTTGAAACAAGAACATTGTTTCGGGGTTGTGCGGGGAAAGAAACAAAGTGGTATCGACTCATTCTCTGCGGCCAGGCCACAGCCTACACACTTTTACTCCGACGATAAACCCCCGCGCCGTATAACCCCCTGTCCAAGCCCTAATAACACCGAGTTTTATCACCAATAAAGGAAAAATCCGGCGCAACTCTCGGCGCGTAAAGCACCAATTTGGAATAAATACCATGACCTCCCCAACAGGCGCGGCGGGGTGGGTTGGGGACGTGCTACCGCCTTTATCAAAGGCCAGTTGTCCGCTACGCCCCGCCACGCCTGAGACTTGAGTCCCCGAGGGGAAAGAGGCGGGAGAGGAAGAGAAAGGGAGAGAAAAAGAGAGCGAGAGAGAGAGAGAGAGAGAGAGAGAGAGAGAGAGAGAATGACGTATCTTGGTCGAGCTGCGCCAGGCTGGGCTCTCAGCAGTCGGTGGACGTCTAGCGGTCTGAACGCCTCGGTGAAAAATGAGAGCGGGCTGCGGGCAGGGGCCGCGGGGGCTGCGGGCAGGCGCTGCCGGCGGCACTGGCGAGGCCGAGCAGCCGAGCACGGCCAGGAGCAGGAGGGCGTCTGCACGAATTTCTCAAACCGCACCAGAAATCTCTCATAAGAAAAATAAAGCGACGTGCCTGTGGGAGAGCGCGGCGTTGTGAGGCCGGGCGGGGCGAGGCGGGGCGAGGCGGGGCGAGGCGGGGCGAGGCGGGGCGAGGCGGGGCGAGCACGTCTTCGAACGCGGCGGCGGCGGCTTCGCGGGGGATGATGAGGAGATGATGTGGCGTAGCGGGGCGGAGAATGCCGTAGGCAAGCCACCACGCCTCGGCCCACCCCACCCCACCTCGCCCCGCCTCGCCACGCCTCGCCCCGCCTCGCCGAGGCCGAGACTCGCAGAGGGCGCGATTTAATTGTGAGAGAACGATCCGTAATACCGTGGTGGCGCCCGGCCCGGCCTCAGCGATGAGATTGAGAGAATGAGAGAGGCTGAATGACGAGAACAGAGAAAGAGGGATAGAGACAGACAACAGCACGGCCCTGGCCGGCCTGCAAATAGAATAGAGATAGAGCGCTAGCGGGCGGAGAGGAGAGCGGGGCGAAGAGGGGATTATTGTGGCAGACTCAATGGGTGTCATTAGTCGATCCATTCAGACGGCCGGGCCTGGCCGGGCAACGGCAGCAGCAATGCCATCGCGCGTCACACACCAGGCGTCACACTGTAGTGCGGCGAGAGCGAGCGAGACGAGAGCGAGCGAGACGAGAGCGAGCGAGACGAGAGCGAGCAAGACGAGAGCGAGCGAGACGAGAGCCAGCGAGACGAGAGCGAGCGAGACGAGAGCCAGCGAGACGAGAGCCAGCGAGACGAGAGCGAGCGAGACGAGAGCGAGCGAGACGAGAGCGAACGAGACGAGAGCGAGCGAGACGAGAGCGAGCGAGACGAGAGCGAGCGAGACGTCATACGAGGTCCACGACGACGGACACGCTCCAGGCGCAGGACGCGACGCCACGCCACTCCTCGACGCCTCCAGACACTCGATAATCTAAGCAAAGCCCGTCGTCGTCTGCTGGTAATTTATCATATGGCCCTTAATGACGCCTGGGGTTCGAACACGGTCTTCGGCCCGGGGCCGCGCGGGGAGGGGCGGGGCGGGAGCCCGCTGACCCTCTCCAGACACCAGGCCCTGCCCTGCCGGGTGGTAACATGAGCGTTGCGTGTCTGTCCGCCCCGCCCCGCCACTTCAAATATTTTCATTGCACTGGTAGGTTTGTTTTAGGCGGCGATACCGCTAGGCCCCACGGCGCCGGTCCGGGCGCCGGTCAGGCGGCGCCGCGGCGCGTCGGCTCAGACAGGCTGAGGGGTTACGGCCCGCTCCGCGCCGCAGTACGACGCCGTCGACAGACGCAAGCGCGCGCCGGGCGCGCTCGAGGCCTGCTGGTACTACTGCTGCAGCCGGCCGAACTGCAATCCGACGAGTCACTCTCTATACGTAATATAGGCGTAATAGTGTGCGTAATAGAAGCGTAATGGTCGAAATTCTCCAAATTTTACTCATTTTAGGGTCGTTATAGGCTGTTTTAGCCCGTTTATCCCTGACTTTGGCCCAATCTGTAAATTTTTGGAGCGTAATACAGCGTAATAGTGAATGCCCCTCGCGGAACCGGAACCACAGCGGAGCCCCTGGCCGGCGCGCTAGCTCTCTCTCCCGCTCTATCTCTCGATCCAGCACCCCGTTCCTTTCTATCCGCAGCGAAAATCCCGATCCCGTCCGTCGCGTTGGTCGCGCGCACGATAAAACTGGCCTCTTGGTTTACAAAGACGTTTAAGAAAATCCAACACAAGGACGAAATCCAAGACATTGCTGTAAGGTTTCAAGACGTCACCTTGAAAAATTACAATAATTTCAAGAAGATACGTCTTAAATTCCTAGGGTGTGTCTTGAAATTCATCTTGGTTTTCAGGACGTCATCGGAAAGGCATGTTTTTTTCACATTTTAAAAACCATGACACCATTTTAGCCGTGCGCTCACTACGCTGCGCACGGGAAGAAACACTGCGTCAACTCCTTCCAAGCAGTTTTGGGTAGGACAAAAACGCTAAAATGTATTTTCTCTGTAAGAAAACTCAGGCCGCTCATTAGTTTTATTCTCCCGAGCGACGAATGTTTATAATTTTAAAATTTTATCGTCTCTAGTTTATTGGTTCAGCCCCCTTTAGGGTACCTTGACAGAGAACACTGCGCCGCGGTGAAATATGTCCTCACGCGACCGCGGTCTAAAGCGTGAGCTGCAAGGTGATAGGTGAGCTGACGTCAAAATACGATCACAACTGGACACAAATGTGCGTGAGGGGGAGACTCTGTCCGGCGCGCGCCCGCACGTACGACGCACGCCTCCCCAGCAGGACATCACAGGGCGTACAGAACGGGGCGCCAATTTCGAGGCAGTCGCGGGGCGCGGGGCGGGGCGCGGGGCGGGGCGGGGCGCGGGGCCCTCATCAGGTGCCATTCACAGGCCAGCACCCGTGTAAAAAAGATTTCCGAAAATGGACGCAAAGTCGTTCGAAACTCGTCTGTCTTGACAGACGATTTTTGGACGAATTTTCTGCCGTTTTCTTACAGCTCTAAGACGACGTTCAGACCTACTGATACAGTTGCGGTCGTCTCAAAGTCGTCCGAACTGTGTCAGAAATTCGTCCGAAAAGTGACCACTTTTAAGACGAGATTCGGTCGAGTTTCGGACGAGCTTCTTCTAGGACCATAAGAAAAAATGAAAATACGGCCGGCTGGCCAGCGGGCTCGAACCGTGAACCTCCCGCTCGAGAGTCGTTCGCTTAGTGCGCTTGGCCAGGGCGCACCTTTCTTGAGATTCTGGAGCATAGCCACCACGTTGCGGTCTGAAAGATTTCGAGCGGAATTTCGGGGATTTGCAACAGATTTCACTGGAATGGAGAGATTTCAGAAAGGATTTCGAAAGATTTCGCGGGATTTCTGAAGATTTCTGTTGATTTCTGAAGATTTCTCTTGATCTTCAGAAATCCCGCGAAATCTTTCGAAATCCTTTCTGAAATCTCTCCATTCCAGTGAAATCTGTTGCAAATCCCCAAAATTTCGCTCGAAATCTTTCAGACTGCAACGTGGTGGCTATGCTCCAGAATCTCAAGAAAGGTGCGCCCTGGCCAAGCGCGCTAAGCGACCGACTCACGAGCGGAAGGTTCACGGTTCGAGCCCGCTGGCCAGCCGGCCGTATTTTCATTTTTTCTTATAGTCCTAGAAGAAGCTCGTCCGAAACTCGACCGAATCTCGTCTTAAAAGTGGTCACTTTTCGGACGAATTTCTGACACAGTTCGGACGACTTTGAGACGACCGCAACTGTATCAGTAAGTCTGAACGTCGTCCTAGAGCTGTAAGAAAACGGCAGTCTGTCAAGACAAACGAGTTTCGAACGACTTTGCGTCCATTTTCGGAAATCTTTTTTACACGGGCACCTGTCCGTCCAGGGCCGGCCCGGGGCGGGCGGCGACCAGTGCTGCCCGCGGCCGCAGCCTCTCTACAGGCGAGGTCGCGCGGAAAACTGCCCCATGCCCCACGATACCTTTCTGTTTTCTCCCGGGAGAATTTTTGAGGACGCGTGTACCGTGAGCGTGCATAATGGTGGTGGTCGTGCCCGCGACTCCACCGCGTGTACCACATCCACTCTTGTATCCACTTCGAAGGGGAACTCACCTTTATTTCAATTCGATAGTCCAAAGCAGGTATCCTTCTGGTTCCGTTCCGTATCCAGTCCGCTGAGCGCCACACGCGCGCACACACACACAGACACTCACTGCACAGCGGAGCAAACACACCGCTCCGAATCACAAATCGCAACGCAAAAATATTATCTCACGGCAGCAGCAGCAGGCTGGCACAGCCCTGCACGACGCGGAGGTCGTCGACGCCGTGTTTGTCAAACACCAATCACGCCGTGATGTTGAACACACACACACACTCACACACAAACCCGCCACTTTCGTAGGGTGGAAAACAGGGTGAGGAGGCCGCCTTTTTACCGGCACACACACACGCGCACACACACACAGAGAGAAAAGGGCACGCGCGGAATGGGAACGATAATCCCGAATCGGTCTCAGCGCGCGCGGCGTCGTGCGTCTCGTAGGTCGGCGTCGAGAGGATCGCGGGCGCGGTGTGGGCGGGGCTGCACGCGGACGTCCTGGCGCCGCGCTCGCTCAAGAGCAACTGACTCACTCACCGACCGGCACCAGAGCTGCCAGATCGGTCCGAGCCCGAGTCGCCCGAGTCGGGCGCCGGAATCGCCCGAGTGCGCCCGAGCCCTCCCGAGGCCTCTCAGCCAATGAAATCGCCCGGAATCGCCCGCGCTCTTTCAAAATCGCCCGGAATCGCCCGCGCTCTTTCAAAATCGCCCGGAATCGCCCGCGCTCTTTCAAAATCGCCCGGAATCGCCCGCGCTCTTTCAAAATCGCCCGGAATCGCCCGCGCTCTTTCAAAATCGCCCGGAATCGCCCGTGTTTTCTCAAAATCGCCCGGAATCGCCCGTGTTTTCTCAAAATCGCCCGGAATCGCCCGTTTTTTTTCTCGAAATCGCCCCAAATCACCCGTGTTTTCTCGAAATCGCCTCAAATCGCCTACTTAGGTTTGAAAATTCTTTCAATCGCACATTCTTATGAATCTAAAGTAAAAAAATGATAAAATTTTGAGCAGTTTACTTCAATTTGTTACATATCGTATACCTCCACGCCATCTTCCTCTAGAGCGCAGAGAGTTATTTCTTCCCACCCTCCATCCTCATCCGCCTCGAGCCCCCCCGCTCTCCCATCACCTCCCACTGGTCTTCTCTCGTAAGTGTACATATCAGATGTAAATTTGGCAAGCATGGCGGGCCACGGCTCAAATGCCTTACAGCAGCCCGATTTGGTCATGCGCATTCTTACCCTCATTATGGCCTCCAGCAATTTGGGGCTCATACTGTTTCTTTTTTTAGTTTTTATGCAATTCATGAAGCTAAATGCTCGCTCCACGTCAGCATTAGCGAGAGGCGCTGATAGGGCACGGAAAGCAAGTGCAGATATTTTCCCAAATTTCTGTTCGGCCCCAAGCCGATCATAGTCTACGACACCCTGCCAAAATTCTACCGAAGTTTTGGGAATATTTCCGTCAAAGAACGCTCCCCAGTCGACCCGCGCAAGACGCTCCCACTCTTTCTTGAGGTCATCCACGTCCTCCTGCTCCGCGAGATGGATGGGGAGATCCAGGATGTCGGCCCGCCCTGCAACGCGCAGAACTTCGCTTGGGGTGAAGTGCTTGACGGACATCAGGCGGGGAGTCTGCTCCGGCAGGATGTCAAGAAGATTCTGAACGAGGACGGCCAAGTACCTCACGCATCTGAATCAGAAGCGTTATTTTACCTTTTATGTAAAGAGTTGATACTCGATTCGACCACCCTCTATAAAAAGTACCTCGTCTGAACGTTTTTCAAGACTGTAGGGTCCAGCCTGACCTGGCCCAGCCAAATGCGGACGCCTGCCCCGAAGTCTGCACTAGAGATGGGAACAAGAGCCGCAGCATCCCGCAAGTCCTGACGCAGGTCCTTCACTGCATCGTCAGTTAGGACTTCTCCAGGCCGGAGGCGAGGCACCTTCTCGGGTTTCAGGAACTTTCCAGCGAGGCTTACGATGAGCTCGTTTAAGTCAGCCACTAGAGTTGTCAGCTGTAGGATAAATACGCGTGCAGTTAGTTTGCAGCGTGGCTGCAAAGTTTTCATTCGGGCGGGTAAAAAGACCCGGACGCGTCCGAAAACGACAAGGGGGAGTGAGATGCCCGGCTTGCTCACACCTGTCATTTTCGGAGGCGACCCGCCCGAATGAAAACTCTGCTGTGAGGGGAAACACCGGGGCCTCATACCTCTCCATCGGTCGCCTGGAACCGTAGGTTCAGTGCGTTCAGCTCTTTAGTGATCGGTCCCAAAAATTTCAGGTAAAATAAAATTGCATCTTGCTGGAAGCACTCATACAGCTTTCTCCCGATAGCGCATTTTTCCGAGGGGGACATCGAAGCATTGTGGTTGACAAAATGTTGCTTCAGTTCAAGCCACTGGTCTGTCACAACCGAGATGGCTTTCGCCCACGCCAACCACCGAGTCCTTACAAGCTGGACCAACGCCCGCGGCATGGCTCCGCCGTTTATGGCGGCGTACAGATCTTTGTACTGCAGCCTCTTAAGGGGACTCCGACTGAACCAGTTTCGGGTTTCCCTAACAAGAAACTCAACGTCAGCAGGCATCTCCGCGGCAGCTTTGGATGCTGCGTTATGCAAGCTGTGGCAGACGCACTTGACGATTTGAAGATCAGGAATCTGATTTTCAAGGCAAATAATAATTAATTAAATGTACTTTTACGACAACCGCTTAGTAATCGAACGAGTAGTGTGCTTACTTCGGCTTTCATGAGGGTGAACACGGAATGAGTACCCCCGCACAGAGTGCTCGCGCCATCCGTCCCCAGGCCTTTGCACTGCTTTTGGTAGTTAATTCCTAGGCCTGTGAGGTGCTCCTTCAAGGAACTCCAGAGTGCGTCGGCAGTTGCCCGGTACACCCCAATCAGGCCTAGAAACTCTGTCTTCAGTACATTGTCTGTTTTACTATAATATTTAATCATGGTTGCAAGGAATTTCGTCGTGCTGATATCGGTAGATTCGTCGACTATAAGTGAAAATACGCTGTCTGATAGGTCCTCGACCAGCGCGGTGAGCATGGCGGGTGCGACAACATTTACTATCAGCTTTGAGCATTTCGTTCTGTGCAGCCGTAAGCGCTCGAGTCGTGAGCCTTTCCCAACAATTTTGAGAAGTTCAGTTAAGTGGTCTATACTCTTTAAGGCTGAGTGGACCACGATGTAAACTGCCAGCTTTATGTCAATAACTTTTTGCTCGTCACCGACGACCTGCACGGCACCTGCGGCCCCCAGTTTATAGCGTAATTAAGTGGCGTGTTAACAATTGCGAATGATTAGTCAAATAAAGCCCGTCGTTACCCATTTGGTCGAGTCTATTCTGCTTGCTGGTGTTGTACAGCTCCATCTTTCCAGTATGCTGGGCGTTTTCGGCGTGGCGCAGGAGGTCGGCTCGGTGTGCTCTAAGCGGCTTGTTCCCGCACACCGTGCACATCGCCCACTTGTTGTTTACCGCACCGGCTGGGTTTTCCGCTAGCCACCCTGATAAACAACAGTCACTTTCTACCTGGGGGCCTCGGTCCCGGACCGGGACTCCCGACTGACTAATCCCTTTTAATCCGACCCACCTTTGAATACTCTCTCTCTCTCCCACTCTTTCATATACTTCCGCTTCCTAATGCTCTCGTACGAAGGGGTACCGGAGGATGGTGTCTTTGGCGGGGGGGTGGGTATGGGCGAAACGATGACGCAGTCCTGTAGGGCCTGCTCACGGCGCGTCGGTGGAGTTGATACCGTCCTCCTGACCGCGATGAGGGAGCGCCTTGGCGTGCCAGCAGGGGGACGAGAGGGACGGAGAGGCGGGGGAGGAGATGGCGTGAGAGGAGACGGGGCGGTGACCGCGGGCCGCGGTACAGCCACGGGGGTAGAAGGGGCTGGCGCCGGACGACTAGAGGCGCCTGGCCGCGGGGGCGCAGCAGCTGCGGCGCTCGTGCTGCGTCCGCGCCCACGGCCACGCCCGGCAGGTGGAAGACCGGACGAGGACGATGGCGGGGCGGGGGGGACTGGTGGAGAGTTCGATACAGCCTGCAGAATGCAACAGCAGTCCGATTTAGAAGAGCGCAAGCCTTGTTCTGTCTCTCTCGCACCTATTCAGTGCGCCCCGTGAGTGCGAGAGAGACAGAGCGAGGAGTGTTATATTCAGTTACGAAAAGGCGACCGGGGCGCGCCGGCCCTGGGGGGGAAAAGGGAAAAGGAGGGAGAGGGCAAGGAGCGGGGGGAGGAGGGGGAAGGAGCGGGTTCGACAGGTATGCGAACTAACTGCACGACGAAGGGTCAGCGAGCGTCGCCGTGCAGTTGGTTCTTGGAATCCAAGGTTGGTTCGCTACCCGCTCCTTCCCTTTCTCCCCCTTTCCCTTCTCGGCTACGCGCCCCAGGCCCCGGGGCCAGCGCGCCCCGGTCGCCTTTTCTTAACTGAATATAACAGAGAGGGCTTTCCTGAATCAGTCTGCAGTGAAATGACTATTCTTGCATTGCAATTGACTAAGGTCCACAGTTCACTCACAGTTTTCTTTGGAGCAGACTGCAGCCAGTTTTGTAAAGATCCCCTCTTCCCCGCCATTCTCCAAACCGCCCGGCGCCCGCCGCCTTCACGTAAACAAAAAGCAACCTGGCAAACTCCTTTGTTGTGGTAGTGGCCGCCGCCTTCTCGCAGCACAGGATACGCAAAGATCGCCCGCTAAATTTCAAAACTGACCGTAAACGCTCGAAAACGCCCGAAAAATATGAATTTTTATCAAAATCGCCCAAAAATCGCCCGACGGAAAAAAATCGCCCGAAAATCGCCCGACGGAAAAAAAATCGCCCGAAAATCGCCCGGGCGCATTTTGCCAAAAAAAATCGCCCGGAGCGACCAAAAATCGCCCGGCGGGCGCAAAATCGCCCGATCTGGCAGCTCTGACCGGCACCACCACGGCCCGCCGCCTGGCTGCCAGCCCTGCCTGCCCGCCCGCCGCCCGCCCGAGTGAGCCGCCGAGTGCGGCGGCGGCAGGAGGTGGGGGTGTGGGGAAGGACCGCCCGCTCGCGCCCCGTGCCTCGCACTCGCACCCTGGCCCTGCCTGGCTTGAACACCTTCGTGTCGGGGACATCCTTACCTTTTCGGACATTGATAGCCTCTTTGAAAAATTGTCGTGCATGTACGGGAAATTTTTCCACAGAGTGAAGTTGTAAGTTTACGATTACAAATCATAAAATTACGAGCGCTACCTATGGACTCGAGATTTCAGTGTCTGAACGGCTGACGGTGAGGAGTGGACGACGATACCCGATCGAAGGCCCTGCACGCAGGAACAACGAACGTAGAATCGTGTGTGAGACTGAAAATTATTGAAAGAGCTGAACCCCTTAGCGCCAAAATTGGAGGTGATTTGTGATTGATCCAGCTGGAAAAGTTCATTTTCTTCCATTCTCGTGCTTTTCTTTGCAGTACTCACTTTTAAAAAAATTTCTTCTTAGTACGGACGGACTTACTGACTAAACCCGTACTCCAATTTTGTCTGTAACTTTGTTCGGAAAGGTACAGAGATTTTCCCGACAACGTACTTTTTTGTGCATAGCTAAGTAAATCTATGTGCATGCGTAACTTACGTAAAAAATCTTACAAAGTTACGCATAAACAGGCTCATCTTTACGTAATTACGTTAAAATTTTTGCTTAATTATACAATAAATTTTACGTAACCTACACATTTACATATTACTTACATAGCTGCGTACAACAAAGTACCGAAGCCGGGGGTGTTGACCTTACAAACAAACACAAAAAGCAACGTGGCTCCGTATAATTAATTGACCAGACTTTCCACGTGTTTTTTTTCCCCCTGTATATTTTTCATCAATGCGACAAGTTTAACCGTCACCCGCACCATCACCACCAAAAAAGTAGAGGCGAACCACAGGAGCTTCCTCAAGAATACGGAGACTGTCTGGAGACGCCGCTGGCGCGCAGGGAAAAAGAAGACAAATAAGTGAGCGATGTTTGAACGCGTGATCCACTCTTGCAGGCAGCGGGTGGCGTGGAGCGGAAGCGGAAGGCTGGAGGCGCTCGCCTCGCAGCGTGGCGGATACTTTGAAAAGGAAGGATTTAATTTGCATTAAAGGTCCGCTCCGGCCGGCGGGGCTTGAAGGAGCGCTGCATTATTCAGCGGCTGCCCGGCGTGCTGTGCTGCTGTGCTGCTGTGCTCGCATGCGGAGACGAGACGGGGGCCGCTCACCGCCGCAGACGGATGCAGGGGCAGGGCCTCGGGCAGGGCCTCGGGCAGGGCCTCGGGCAGGGCCTCGGGCAGGGCCTCGGGCAGGGCCTCGGGCAGGGCCTCGGGCAGGGCCTCGGGCAGGGCCTCGGGCAGGGCCTCGGGCAGGGCCTCGGGCAGGGCCTCGGGCAGGGCCTCGGGCAGGGCCTCGGGCAGGGCCTCGGGCAGGGCCTCGGGCAGGGCCTCGGGCAGGGCCTCGGGCAGGGCCTCGGGCAGGGCCTCGGGCAGGGCCTCGGGCAGGGCCTCGGGCAGGGCCTCGGGCAGGGCCTCGGGCAGGGCCTCGGGCAGGGCCTCGGGCAGGGCCTCGGGCAGGGCCTCGGGCAGGGCCTCGGGCAGGGCCTCGGGCAGGGCCTCGGGCAGGGCCTCGGGCAGGGCCTCGGGCAGGGCCTCGGGCAGGGCCTCGGGCAGGGCCTCGGGCAGGGCCTCGGGCAGGGCCTCGGGCAGGGCCTCGGGCAGGGCCTCGGGCAGGGCCTCGGGCAGGGCCTCGGGCAGGGCCTCGGGCAGGGCCTCGGGCAGGGCCTCGGGCAGGGCCTCGGGCAGGGCCTCGGGCAGGGCCTCGGGCAGGGCCTCGGGCAGGGCCTCGGGCAGGGCCTCGGGCAGGGCCTCGGGCAGGGCCTCGGGCAGGGCTTCGGGGCAGGGCCTCGGGCAGGGCCTCGGGCAGGGCCTCGGGCAGGGCCTCGGGCAGGGCCTCGGGCAGGGCCTCGGGCAGGGCCTCGGGCAGGGCCTCGGGCAGGGCCTCGGGCAGGGCCTCGGGCAGGGCCTCGGGCAGGGCCGGCCGGCTGAGCTTCAGCTTCAAATGCGCGGACTGCAAGGGAGCCTACTACTACCATAAACAGACCCGCACAATACTTGAATTTTACAAAAATGCGAAGTCTGCGCTAAAAGCAAGTAAAATTGAAAAGAAAAAGGGAATTAGCATTATTTTCCAAACGTTGAAAAAATAAAAAGTATATATATTGGCACATTAAGGGAATTTTTCAGGTACACAAGAAGGTGTTGCAGTGCTGTACTAAGGCTCCGCGGCCAGCAGCAGGTGATTACCCTCGATGAATAGAGCCCCGCCACGCCCCGCCACGCCCCGCCACGCCCCGCCACGCCCCGCCACGCCCCGCAGAGTCGCCCGCAGACACGCCAACGAGGAAGTTGGCGCGAGGTATAAAGTAGCTCCCAGTGCGGCCGGGGCGGGGCGGGGTGTTGCGGGGCGGGGCGGGGCGCCCGCGGCCTGTGCATACCTCACCATCGAGCGGTCAACAAGTGAATCGCTTCACTCACTTCGGCCGTGAGATCGCGATATAGTTTCACCGCGGATAGTTGTGACTGCGGTGAGCGGTGGCGGCGCGTAGCGGACGCTAGCAGCGGGCAGGCCCAGACACTCGCGGTCGTATTGGACCAACAGAGTGCGCGCCAACAATCATATCCGATACACAGGGGCGCCATTTCATCAGCCAGCGAGTTAATGAGCGATAGGGGAGCAGGAGGTGAAGCCGTGCAGGCCGGCCCACCGGCCAGCCGACCAGGGCATCGTAACTCGAAACTTTAATAGGGTACAGACGGGTGGAACTATACACTGCATGGCACTAAGCACATCACAGCAGATAGATAGATTGATCGACCGATGGATAGATAGATGGATGGAAAGAAGATAGATAGATAGATAGATAGATAGATAGATAGATAGATAGATAGATCCGCGGTAACAAAGCTCACTTTAGCGGGCGAACACGCACACCCGTTGTCATCTCAAGCAGACCACTACACAGAGAGCGCGACTCAGCGCGGTGCCGTCCGCATTCACCTCATCCGCACAACTATTTAATTTTTTTTTCGCCCCCTTGGGGTTTTCCCCTGCTCCGCCACTACAAACAGAGAGAGAGAGAGAGAGAGAGAGAGGGCAGAGGGAGAGAGAGCAGGAGTCCTGCTGCTGCTTCTGGGCGCGTTTCTCTCACCAATCGTATTATAAAGCACCGGAGTGTAATTCGATCTTGCGGTATTGTGCTGCACTCTGAATGCAGCGCGCGGTACGTGGGGACGTGGGGGAGGAGGAGAGGGGGGCGGGCCGGTGCGCCCGCGCGCCGGTGGTGAATGGGCCGGGACGGCACGTCGTGCTGCGGCCGCCCGGAGCTGCTCGCCATTTCACACACTAGGACATGTGTGAATGCAACACACTTCACTTGTAGGTGTGCAACTCTCCATTAAAAAGTGCGATAGGTGGAATTCACATCCGTAATACTCTGTACACCTGGTACACCTGCGCGACTCATGCGAAATGTAATACGCAGTATGACCCGTTCTCGTTACGAAATACTGGGGAAAAAAAATATACACATTAAATGAATCTTGGGAATAATACTGGTGTAATACAGAGTAACACAGAGAAGTCTGAGTCTGTACAAGATTTCTCGATGAACATTGATCTCCCTCAAAAACACGTGAACCAATAGAGATGCGAATCCTCGGCAAGTTTGATCGCGAGCACAGTTTTACACGGTTTCAATCATAGGGCACTTCGGGGGGTAAAATACTCATTGTACACGAACAAAATTGCTCGCGGGTTGGTTACTCGCGATAACTCGTCAATACTCAAACGAAAAATATCATTAATTGCTCGCATGATACTCGCCAATAGTCGCGATATGCTGGCCGATACTCGCGGATACTCGTCACCCGAAAATACTCGAAAAACTCTTTGGAGAGTGGGGGCCCCCCTCGGGGCACTCACACACTTCTAGGAGGTCCCCATTGCTTGACTTCTAAAATTCATCCGCATCATTCCAGGACTGGAGAGGGGAGTCTGCTGGCCGCGCTGAGGGCACCGGCCGCTGCAGCTGCGGGCCCGGCCGGGCCGGACTGGACCGGGACCCGGCGCTGTTTATTTCCAGCTGCTTCAACAGCTATGATGATAAATCCCCACAGCAGGCCTGGCGCCCCGCGCGCCCCGCCCGACAGACAGCCCCGCCCGCGGCCCGGCAGGCAGGATGAAAATTAACCCTTTTGTTTCGACTTGTGTGAGCGCCCCACCCCACCCCACCCCGCCCCGCCCAGGCGGAGGCACCACAAAGCATAGTTGGAGGCAAGGGCGCGGGGGACGGACTGTGGTGTCGGGCGGGGTGTCCGGGCCGGGGCGGCCAGGGCGGGCCGGGCCTGCGGGGTGTCCAGCGGACCGAGATACCGCTACCCTTCCAACTTGGCCCCTCGCATTGTGGACCCGGAGTGGTAATGTGTGGCAGGGGCGGGGTGGGGGCGGGGTGGGGGCGGGGTGGGGGCGGGGTGGGGCGAGCAGGGGCCCAACGCGACAATGAAGTGCGGCGGCAGCGGTGGCCGGCGTGGCCTGGCATGAGTGTGTGTCAATGTGAGTGTAGATGTGTGTGAGTGTGTGCGCGTGTGTGTATGTGTTGGAATGCTGGTCTTGGACTGCCACCCCTGCCGTGCTGGGGGACGCCTCGTATATAGGGGGCGCGAAGGCACCCGCCCCGCCCCGCCCCGCCCCGCCCCGCCCCGCCCCGCGCCTGCCGCCGATACGGGGGATGTGCCCCGGGCGAGGCGGGGCGGGGTCTACAGGGCTGGTCAGAGAAAGGGGATGAAGAGCTTGGGCCGCCGCCATTCCCTACCGCTCCCGGGGGCCCCAGAGGGAGCCGAAAGGAGGGGGGGGGGGGTAGAAAGGGGGACAGAAGAGTGGGGAGCTCCTCCCCGCATCGCACGAGCTCGATAAAGAGGCCTAATGCTATCGGCAGTGGCCGAGAGGAAGAGGGAGAGAGGGAAAAGGTAAAGAGTTGTGAGAAAAGGAGAGCGAGGGAGAGAGAACGGGGAGGGCGAGTCCCTCAAACAAACGTCACTCAACGTCTCCCGCGGGGTGGAGCGGAGCGCGGACCAGCCCGGCAGGCGGAGGCAGGGGTAGGACGTGACCCGAACCGGAGCGGAGCGCAGAGCGCACGGAATATTCCACATGAAATACGAGTTCAATCGTCTGCGCGGAGCGCTGCTGGGCGGGAGACCGGCGACGTCCCGGACATGACAGGGTCGACGGCGACCTCACGACGGCGACACGGCCAGGCACGGCGGCGGCCTCGACCTGTGATCTTACAGCGGGGGGTCGTCCGCCTCCCTCCCAGCCCACCACTGCAATGGGATATACAGCAGCGGCGACAGGCCGGCAGGGGCAGCCCTGGGCACGCGCCTACCCCACAAGCGCACAAGCACGGGGGGGCTGCTCCACGTCCGACGCAGCACGCCCCCCTCAAAAGAAAAACTGCCCCCCCCTCTCCCCTCCCCGATGCAAATGGGCGGGGCAGGTGGAGCCGGAAGCGGCTGCGGCGTGGCGGCTGCACAGAGCGCGGCTGCAGCGCGCAGTCTCGCCTCCGCTGTGATTTATTGCTCGATTGATCGATCCGGCCATATCGACGCCTGGATTACTATTGCGATTGCTGCTAGACGGCTGCGTTCCTCCTCTTCCTCCCCGGAGAACAAAGGAGGGGTGAGGAATTGGGGGAGGGAGGGGCAGGGGGTGGGGGTCTGTTGTGCGGCGGGGCCGGGCAGTCAAATTAGTGGTGGTTGCCGTTAATAATTTCACTGCTCCCTGCTCAAGCTGCACACGTGCGAGCTCGCGACTTGGGGAGAGGGGGAGGGGAGAGCTCTATCGCTTGTTGGACGAGCGAGCGGGGCGTTTCAGGGGGCCCGTCTCTCTCTCTCTCTCTCTCCCTCCCTCTCTCCCCCCCCTCTCTCTCTCTCTCCCCCCCCCCCCTTCTCTCTCTCTCTCTCCCTCCCTCTCTCTCTCTCCCCTCTCTCTTCCCCCCCCCCTTCTCTCTCTCTCTCTCTCTCTCTCATAACCGGGAGGACAGCGGCGGGAATGGGATGTCACCGTGCACGGCCGAGTGAAGCGGTTCCACGACAAAGAATGGTTCCGGCCGGACCCGGAGCGGGCTGGGCTGCCCAGACAGATAAATGGGGGAAGCTGTAACCCGCGCCGCCCCGCCCCGCCCCGCCACTCTCCTGTCCAGCCTCTGTCCCGGTAGGCCCCGGCCCGCCCCGGCCCGCGCCGCGACGCCTGTCACAGGCCACTCTACGGCCTCCCAATCCCTTTCCTCTTCGGGCCTCGCGCGCGGTCCGGCCCGGCCCGGCCTGGTCAGGACACGGACAAGCGAGCGGACAGCTCTGCATCGGGACAGGAGGACAGCTCCTTTCACGCGGGGACAGACCGCCGGTGGGCAGCGGACAGAGATTTTTTACTTGTTTTAAAACTAAACAAATGCATTAGCTATGAGTTAGCTTGAAAAAGATGATTGGGCAAGAAATGACTGATGTGGTAGCGGGAAAATTTTAAAAGAGAAAATACGATGTCAAATTTTAAAATTAAAGAATTGCAATTGTAAGCGCATGTCCTTGGTTTTCGTACATGCACAATACCGATCGTAAATTGCAACATCCGATGTTGAATCACGAATTGCCAGAAGTGTTTTAAATTTAGGCATATTAAAAAAAAAAAATTACAGTGACTGGCATACATCTGTCATAAGTCTTGATACCTGTTCGAACCAACCTCTCTTCTGACGGATAACTTCAAAGGGGATGTCAAAATTCATAGACAAGAACACGGGCAAGGAAAGAAATTTTAAAAACCTTCCTGCAAACGCCTTATGCGTGGCAACCCCAGTCATCGCTCTTCACGATCAGGGTGGCCGTATGACATAAAAAGGCTTTGGAAATTAAAAGGGTGTGATTCTCACAAGGGTTGGGCGAGGGGTCAAGGCGATGCAGCCTAAGGGTTGGGGGTGAGAGGGGATTGAGGGGAAGGGGGGGGGGGGGGGGGGGGGGGGGGGTTAAAGAAGGGTCTGAGTGTTCCGCAAACATCGAGGCGAATGAATGCGACGGCTCAATGCCACTCACGGGTCACCCCCGCGCGCCCTCGCGATCCCCGGCCCAGCCTCCGGCGGCAGTGCGACAGAGAAAGCAGATCTGCTTCTGTGTACCTGGCGTATGAGTGCGAGAGAGACAGACATGCGCAGATCCTCGCCAAAGGACTCGGACTGACGGGGTCGGGCCCCCGAGGCGAGGCCGCTTCTTTATATTATACGCGATGACTACGCTTCGGCTGCCTCGCATGAGGCCTCCCGACAACACTACTACAGGATGGAATTATTGAATGGGACGGGGCCAATCCGGCGAGCACAAAGGGGATTTCGAGTAATTCAACT
Source organism: Frankliniella fusca (assembly GCA_029379305.1). Classification (NCBI taxonomy): domain Eukaryota; kingdom Metazoa; phylum Arthropoda; class Insecta; order Thysanoptera; family Thripidae; genus Frankliniella; species Frankliniella fusca. Next base: position 63,650 of record JAHWGI010000117.1, read on the forward strand.
GCAAATACAAACGCGCAGCTAGCTGCGAGTAAACTCAGATCCAACTAAAAAGCTAGGCCCTCGACCCCACCATTTCTCTCTAGCCCTCAACATCTCCCCCTTCCCCTGCTCTCTCTAGCTCTCTCTCTCTCTCTCGCGCGCGCGCACTCAGACACACAGACACTCACACGGTCAGACTACACACACGACGGTCACTATACATGTGCGGGCGCGCAAAAGTAGCCTGCCATTCACTGGAAAAATGTGCGTTGTCCAGACGTCTGAACACGGAAACAATTTAACCCCCGGTCGCCGGGACGTTCCAACACGTTCCTTCTTTCTTCCCCATTCTGTGCGTGTGCCATTCATCTCTCTCCCTCGGCCCCTCCTCGATCTTTCTCTCTCTTCCTCTCTCTCATTTCGGACCACTTTGTCTGTGTCCGTGCGTCTCTCTCGAATGGCCTGCCGGTCGAATCGTCAGTCTTCCTCGCCGCCGGGCCCCTCACCATAACGTCCGCACCACGCTACTTCTACGACTTTTTCGCGCGCAATTTTGTATCAGGAGCGGTCCACGAAAAAAATATAGTATGAAGGCGCGTACCGCTATTGCGAAAACGACGGAAACTGCGATTCTTGTCGGACGCAGTGGTAGGCCCGTCGCAGCGCGGCGCCTGAAGGTAGGCTGCGCACCGCGCGTGCACGCCTGGCGGGTCTGTCTACCCGCCGCGGGACAGGGGCACCGCCGCCACAGCTACAGGGCGCCGTAGCGTAACGCTAACAAAAAGGTTGCACTAAAACGAAAATAAAAAATTTGCAGTAGTGATGCGGTTTGAAAAACTCATGAAAAACGCCATGGAAAAGCTGGAATCGGTTCAATATAACGTACACTGAAGAATCGTGTAATTTTAGTTTTCATTGTAATGGGTTTCTATTGGCGTTACGACTTAAAAAGTGTTCATCTCGATATTTGCGCACTGAAAAGTGTCCAACTCCCCAATTGGTTACTTACCCGGTACAGTGCGCCCAAGCTAAGAAAGTGTGCAACTGGGTAGTTGCGAACACTTTTAAGTGCACAACTATCGAAGTGAACACTTTTAAGTGCAGAACAACTCTGTTGGACAGTTGAAGGTGTTTAAATAGTATTTGAACACTTTAAAGTGTCGAAGGGTCGAACACTATGTTAAACAGTGTGCGAGGTAGTTGTGACAAATATTTGTTGCAGTTGCAGCAATAAATGTTGTAGGCTCTATACCAGCAAATGTTTTTCTCCGTGCGAGTGATATTCACCGTAATACGCTGGGTCGGTGGTCTTGCGCGCATAACGCCGGCCGATTGCATTTACCATGAGCCGAGCTGCACAGCCGGGCATATAGCCTCGCGGCAGGGCATCGCGTCGCGTGTGCGCCTGTCACTGTGTCCACACACGCGGTCAGTGCACGTGCCCCGCGCCCGACCGTGTTTGAGCAAGGCGCATCTAAGAGAGAGAGAGAGAGAGAGAGAGAGAGAGAGAGAGAGAGAGAGAGAGAGAGAGAGAGAGAGAGAGAGAGAGAGTGAGAGAGAGAGAGAGAGAGAGAGATTTTAATCCGGCACTCACGCCGCGAGAATAATGCGCACGATATTTTTCTGCCGCCTTGTTTTTATTATCCACGTGGGCGCCGCGAGCTGCGAGCCGAGTGGAGTAGTAGAGTGGCGGTGAGAAAATAATCAGCACCGAAGCTGACCGCTACAAATGTGAACATAAGAACGGAGGGGTGAGGGGGAGGGGAGGGCGATTGCGCTAGGCTAGCGCATGCCAGGCCTGGCTGTTTGTTCAGCTCCTGATCTAAGTAAGTATGTATGCCGTGCCGGGGAGTGGTAATCACAAGTGTAGCTGCACATGAGGCGCCCGCACACACGAGCGCACAGCTTTGCAATCACAGAGTACGTACAACCAGCAGCAAAGCCGTAGCATTGCCCCCCTCCCCGGCAGAGCAGAGGCTGCCCTACTTGCACCATGCAGTCTTTTGACAGATACGCGGAAAAGACAACAAGATATTCCTTCTAAGGGGTGGTGGGGTTGGCAGCGCGGGGGTGGACGGTTGCAGGGTGGGAGAGGGGGAGAGCCGAGCCCAGCTGGCGTCGCTAATTGTGCGCGTCTGAAAGGGTCTCGATATCGGCGCAGCGGAGAGGAGCGGAGCAGATGGAAAGCATTGCTAAGGTTTATATAAATGACAAGGCCCGGTGGCGTCCCGGCCCGGCCCGCCCCGCGCGGTGCAGCGCATCTGATGCTCCATGCGGGACCACACAGCAGATCCTTTTTACCCGGACCACTCTCGTTATTACACCTAATTCGCTCCTCGTTTTTACTTCTTTTCCACCTGTTTTCTTCTCCTTTTTTTTTCTTTTTTCGCGTCGTCCGTTGTAAACTGCGCTGGTAGTTCCCCCTATTTTCCCCTTTCCAAATGGTACCCACATAGTAATTGTAGAGCTGCGGATCAGTAGAGACTGGGACGAAGTATTCCAGCTTATAAATTACATTTTCGAATTTTCTGACGTCAAAGTGTACATCTGTAAGTTATAAACATAGATAAAAAGTAAGACAGACTCCATCAATTTGTTACAGATGGACTGGCTGATCGTCATGTTGTTGCTGTCAACAGCAGCAGCACAGTCATTTGTCAACACCCCGGAACACGGAATATTCGAAAATGAAAACATAGTCAATATCACTAAACTCAACCAGGCCATAGCATTTTCTAAAGAACCAAGTAAATTCACACTTTCAGGGGATCAATGGAGAATTGTCCTAGATATCAAACTGAATGACTACCCTAAAGTTCTCAAAGTTTTGAAAAGGTCATTCGTTCACTGAAAAAATCTGTAGACGAACTAGCATTTGAACTCCCATCAACAGTCGAGGGACATATCAGACAGGATATCCAAATCCCCGATAAAATAAATACCCAACTTAAGCTAGTAATGTACGAAAAATTAGATCGCATTGCAAGTTGTGCCGATAAAGTACAAAATTAGTTAAGTAACATGCAGCATTCGGTTGAACAAGGAACTCCCGTAGCAAAACGTACCAAAAGAAATTTACCTTCAATCCTACCTTTGGGGGGAACTGTGTTGTGTTCTTAAATTATTGTGTAAAGTGTAGCGCGACCGTCGGTGGCTGGGCGGAGGTCGGGCTGCGGTATGCAGCGTGTAGGGAAAAATACCCGGGTGTGAAAGCGGCCGCGCCTAGGGTGAGCTTATGCAGTGTGGCGGTCGGCCGAGGGCTGGGGGTGAGCGTCAGCGTCCGGTTGCCCGCCGTCCGCACGCGCAGGAACTGCCGCCTCTCGTCAGGCGTCCGGTGAGCACCTCGCTGAAGGCCAGGCGACCCGTCGCCTCGTCCCTCGCCAGGACAGAATCGCCGACGCGTAGCTCCGACATGCGCCTCTCGCCCTCCGGTGTCCTCACCACACTGCTGCCGGGGAAGCAGCCACCGGAGCGAGCGGCCTGCGAGGACTCTGACTTGACGGAGCAGTGGATGTGGGCGCGGCTCTCGTAGTACACCCAGTCGAACCCCGCTTCGCCGGCCAGCCTGGCCAGCATGCCGTACTTCGAGCGGTCCCGGTCCGAGGTGGTCACGTCCACGGCGCGGCCCTCGTAGTGCAGCGAGTCGGTGGCGTGCGGCCCCTCCTCGTCCCAGCCCTCGGTGACGCGCAGCCGCACGCCGGGCCACTGGTTCATCACGGAGATGGCGAGGGTGTTGAGCTTCTCCTTGCAGCGTATTGACTTTACTCGTCGTCGTCGTCTCCGGCCGGATGCTGCCGCCATAAGTGCTCGTCGTCCGTCCGCTACTCCGCGAATGGCCCCGACTCATACTCGGCCAGGGCTTAACAGTGTGGCCAGACAAGTGGTTGTTCGGTCCGCCACCAGAGAGCGCTAAATCCGCGCCAATCCGCCGCCCTCTGAATCCGCGTCATTCCGCGGCAATATTCCCGTTTCCGCGCCAAAATCCGCGCCAGTTTCAAACTGGTTAGGGGCCGTTCATATACCACGTGGACACTTTGGGGGGAGGGGGGGAGACCAGAAAAGTCCACGAATGTCCATGGGAGGGGGAGGGGGGGTGTAGCGCCCTGTCCACGAGGATTTTTTAATTCCTTTTTTTTAACGTAAAACAGCGGGCTAGACTGGAGCTGGGCTGTCTGCTAGCCTCTCCAAGTATCGCCAACTCTTCTTTAATGCCGAAATATTTGAAATTTTCACGACACTTCATGAAATTTGTAGCGCGAGTCAAAAACAGCGAAAAAGGTGAAATTCCATTTTCCTCGTGGACAGGGGGGGGAGGGGGGGGGGTATCGGATCATTTTCCACGGTTGTCCACAAGGAGGGGGGAGGGGGGCAAAAAGTGACTAAAAAGTGTCCACGTGGTATATGAACGGCCCCTTATTAAGGAGAGTAAGAAAACGCCCATATACAAAGCTAGTATTATTTATTATGTACTGTTGTATTAAGACTAGCGCTTATTTAACTTGAACCATGACTAGCGCTTACTTGAAACATGACTAGCAAATCATATGTGGAATTAAGGAGATGCCAACCTTTGCATATCAAAAGCGGCTGGTTTGAGTGAAAACCGCCCATTTTGCACGATTCCGCCCATTTTTCCGCCAAATTCCCTCAAATCCGCGGCACGCGCGGATTTCCGCCCAGGTCAATTTTTGCCCGCGCGCTAACCACTCAAATCCGCACATTTGGCGGATTTCCGCGCCGTCCGGCCACACTGGGGCTTAAATGCCGGCCAACGGGGTGGAGAGGGCCCAGAGGGGTGCCAGTGCCGACACCCTCCGGGTGTCTCCACACAAGTTGACCTTCAAGCCCCGGGCGAGCATACTCTCACCCGCACACGTAGAGCACAGCCCATACACTGCCCGGAGACGACTTCAACTCAGAACTCAAACTCTTTTATTTGTCAAAACAACTGTGCCACAACAACCGGGGGGATCGGAGGAGGGAGGGGTTGTAGAGGACAGCAAGCACATTCAAATTAACTTTTTCACAGGCATGGATCCGCCTACTAGTTTCAGTTACTTTTCGGCTTTGGTTTTTAAAATTTCGCTGCCTGGTTCCTCGACCATTCTCTTTTCCGGTCTCTCTCACGGCTGCCCTCGGAATCTTACCCGGGGAAAAGTGAACAAGTCAGGGTTGAACAAATTTAAGTTAGGGTTAAGGAAAATTGAGTTTAATTTAAGGTTAGGGAAAAAAGTGTTGAGTTGTCACCTGTGGACCAAGCCTTGCAGCTCTGCAGGCGAGTGCTCTCAATGCATCAAATTACGTAACAAAACAGACCTCGTTGCAACTACAACGTCTTGCTTCAGCGACTTATGCCATCGCCCCAGAAGTTGCTTCTCTTGCCCATCAAACGGGTGAGAGACTTGGAGAACTAGCTAACAAAATCAAAACATCCGCCATCCTTTCAACAAGTCTGCGTACTCTTGAAAACGTGATATCAGACATACAATCACATCTGTCCCAGCTGGAAACGGCTTGGGCTATAACAGCGTCTGGCCGTCTCTCTTCCTCCCTCATTCCTCCAAAGGAAATGGAAGAAGCTCTACGCGTCATCGTCACCAGAATACCACCTGGCTACAATTTCGTGATACCTCTTCAAGCCGCACGTCTTTAACATTTCTACGAACCCATTGAAAGCTACAGCGCCCTGCTATCTGATAAAACTATCAGACTGTTCATCCAAATTCCTCTAGCTACTCCTCACAGAAAATTTGACCTCTTTCGGTGCATCCCTATGCCAACACAGATTCGAAACCTTACACTCTACGCCTATCACATCCCAGAAACAGAATTCCTGGCAGTATCAGAAGACAGAAAATCCTTCATTTCTCTATCACGATTAGGCCTTGATTCATGACACGGATCTACTTACAAAATTTGTGAACTCAATTAGCAAATTCGCCAGGAACCAGCCACAACCTGCACCATGGCAGCCTTTCTTAATGAATCAGAATTAGTCAAAGCCAACTGTGAACAACAGCTCAAGTCGAAACCACAATCCATCTTTTACTCCATTAAGAATTCTAACTCCTAGATGTTTGCTGTTCCTCGACCAGTGCGGATAGCCATTACCTGCACTACGGACGAATCCCGAACAAGCCTAACAATCAATTCCTACACTATCAAGGAAGCGGGTACCTTCTCCATGGGCCCGCACTGTGAAGCGAACACACCAGGTAACATACTTATTGCTAAGTACTCTGGTATGTCTTATGTCTACACTCCAAGCCATTTCACACAAAATTGTAATTCCCCTACTCGATTCTAAGCTGACGTAGTTCATCGAAAACCAAATGTTACACTCTTCTCTGAATTCTCACTCTTGGATACTACCATCAAAGAAAACATTCGACAGGTCATTAAAGCCACACAACATCAATTGGAAGGGCAGATTGGTATGCCAGTTTCCCAATTGGCAGCAATAAATCAGCTAGTAACAGGAAGCTAACCAACCTCTCGTTGATGACAATTCACACATTGGCCCAACACTCTCTCTCACTATACTCATAGCTCTCATAATAGCATACCTCACATGGCGGTACGTCTCGTCTCAGAGAAAGCTATTCAGCCTAACAGGAAGTCCGATGTTCTACACCACGGTGGAGGGAGATAGTCCAGCTACACAGGTCGACGAGATCGATCTTGACGACAAACCTCAACACTCCCATCGTAATCCAGAACACAACAATCAACGCCATAACACTTCATAACCAGCCATCTGACTGACCGACCATCTCTCTCTCTCCCTTTCTCCCTCTTGCCCCTTACCTTATATGATGACACAAGTCTGTCTCGAAATTACGAGCACACACACACACATCTTCCGCCTTTAAATACGACAGACACGTTTCCCAGCTCGTCAGTACCGCTCTTCACCACCCCCGTGTCAGTTCAACAGCTGTCAGGGCCTGTCCACAGAGTGTCCACGCGACGCCGTTTTGACTCTCCATCAACACTATGTGTTCCATGGGCACCTACATGGATTACCTGCTCACCAATCATCCGGACGGCGTCCTGGTCGAGCTCACTACAATGGCGAACCAGCTCTCTCACTGTGTAACGAGACTACAGGAAACTCTGAAAAGGGTAAGAAGTCATTGTGACAATCGTCTTACTAACCATCACAGACGAGAGCACCGGCAATTCAACCAAGAAGAGCGAAGAAAAACTCCACTCCTACCAACACCCCCGGCATCAAATTTCTCTGCTACGAAAAACCAACCACGACACAGTCAATCCTCACACTTTACACCCACTAGGGCTCTTATTTGTACCCGGGTCTCCGGGTATCCCGGGCGGGTAATGCAGAGTAGTCGTTAAAACGTATCTGTTCCTATTTGTGATCGCGTATGCCATGCATTGTTATCCTAAAAACCAGCACATAGACACACAGTAAACTCTGATGAATTCTGTTGTTCAAAAAGACTGCAGGACTACGTGCAGCAATAATAATGTCCAAAATCGGTGCATGACTATGTTTAGGTTTTGGAAATTTCTGCATATGAATCCGCGATTCCCTACAAAAATATGCACGGTGCGATGTGCATAGCTGTGGTTGCACATAATCCTATGTAATCATACACACACACACACACACACACACACACACACACACACAAAAAAAAAAGGAGAAGGGGATAGTGTAAATAAATGTAAGTAGGAAGCTAAAAAGATCTTTGTACCAGAGAAGCACCTTCGAGCTTACAGAATTATGTTCCATAGGCCTATGTTTGTAAAGAAAAAGTGCATTAATAAAACATTAATAGAATGTAAGTGAAGTCTTACAATCTCATCGAATATCAGCCTAGCCAGGCACCTTGCCTGCCGCATAGGGCTCTTAAAAACCCGACCCGCGGGTACCCGGGTTAGCCGGGTGGGAACCGGGTCGACGGGTTTACCCGAGTAGGAACCGGGTCGGCGGGTTTCCTCGGGTACCCGGGGTACCCGGGTAAACCCGGCGGACCCACGCCTGTAGGTTGGCAAATTGACCTGCCTGTATGCCATTTTGCATATACTTGCAGGCGTGGTTCCACCAGGTTTACTCGGGTACTCCGGGTACCTGGGAAAACCCGTCGACCCGGTTCCTACCCGGGTTGCCCGGGTACTCATAAATTGCAGTTTTGTCAGGAAATGGACGCAATGTCAACGTCGTAAAGCGCTGCAGCCGTTAAATCGGGGAATGGGGCTTGCTGGGGTTGCCCTGCTTCCCTCTCCCTCCTGCGTGGCGCGGCGGGGGAGGGGGGGTATTCCGGCCGCGTGCAATATTTGAGACTAATGTTTGGGGATTTAGTGCGTGTGTGCGAGAGAGAGGTTTTGATATTGAGTTTTGTGTTTAGTTTTATTTCTCAAAGAAATATTGTTTTATTTTTTATTTATTTTGTTTGTTAGTTCTTCTTTGTACTGTGTGAGCATTTGTGTGGTATTTGCACTTTCACTGTTTTTTCAAAGGTAGTGATCATTGCCATTATTGGCAATGAGGTACTACTTTTCGTGACCATGAGGCCCCTTTTGGCAATGACCGGCGCAAAGGCAATAAGACAAAAGTAAGACCTTTGCAGCGGCAATGAACCGATCATTGCCAACCCAATGGCATTGTTCAATACCAGCCCATCGGCAATGTTCTGAAAGTAACTTAAAATTAATTCACTTTTTCATTAATTGCAGCATTTTGGCAATACATTATTGCCGACCTTTTCGCAGTGAACGATCATTGCCGGCTGTTTGGCAGTGAACCGTCACTGCCGACACTATGGCAATGAACCTTCACTGCCGATATTTAGGCAATGAACCCTCAGTTCCGAATCTTTGGCAATGAAACTTCAATGCCACAATGTGGCAATGACTGAAATGCCAATAACTTAGAGAAAATTTAAAAAACTGACTTCCGCTCATTGCCAAAATTGGCAATGAATACTGCCTTTGAAGCGGCAATGAACGATTCATTGCCGCTGGAAAGGTCTTAATTTTGTCCCATTGCCTTTGCTGGGGCACTGCCACAAAAGGTAGTACTTTCATTGCCTTTGGAGGAACAGTGTATTGCAGGGTACTTACCCGGGTTACCCAGGTACCCGCGGGTCGGGTTTTTAAAGCCCTAACACCCACATCTTCACAAGAGCAACCCCGACACTCTCAATCCACACCTTATTCAAGAAAACACCGGTCACCTAAACCGAAAAGTCACCCTGCACAGACGACAAACGAAGATCCAGCTCCATCTTCTGGATCCCACCGATCGGCGCCAGCTTCCCACCTACCACAGCCTCAGCCACCATCTTCTCCTCCGGCGCAACGCTCACCGTCGCCTACTCCGCGTTCCAAAACACCAAGGAAGGAAAAGAAGCGCCCCAGATCAAAAGAATTTATCTCAGACTCATCAGGATCGTCATCTTCAGACAGTGAGTAAATGAAACTACAACAACAAGGATTGTGTAATCAAGTTCCGGCTTTACTTAGTTCAATTAATTCTAATCTGAAATATTTCTCAAAGTTACATTCTTACTTTTATTTATGGGGACATAAATTTTAAGATGCCTCGGTAATGTAGTATTTAGAAATTTGGTATTGGTCCTTATATTTATTTTCGTAATCAATCGCCAGGTCGCCAAGCAGCTATGGCGCCACGCCGCGCCCCTCCCAGCCCAGCCCGTTGCCGATGACACGGTTCGCCCGCTGCGCAACGCCACGGTCACCCAGCAGCTCCACAGCCACGCCGCGCGCCCCCGCGTACCGCTTGCATATTTGAATAACACCCCCCCCCCTTCCCCTCTCTCCCGTTTGGCCATCAGCGGCACGGGGTATATATAAGACTGGCCCACCGATAGGCGGCCTGTCAGTGTACATATTCAGAACAAGGAAAATAAACACTGGCTTTTCACAACACTTGTCTTACTTCCATAAGACCCAGAGACCGGAACCTGCTCGCCCTACAACGCATGAAGTAACCATCGATACAAGACCTACTCCACACACAGAAAATAACCTTCACCACACTCCTCAGACAAAGGCCCGCCCCGTTACTTCAAGATACCTAAATAGGAGGGCGGAGTGCCAACAGTAAGCAGTAGCACACAATCAGCACCAGCAGAAGAGACAAAATACCATCCAAAATATTCTCTCAAGTCAGCAATTATTAACCATGGATCGTCTGCAGAAGATAAGGCAAAGGTTCTGATGGAAATAGCGAGTACACAAAGCCTAAACAAAATTCAGAAGGTTTTAGAAAATCTTCAACGCCAAGATAAAAGTCTACAAAATCAAGAAAAACGCATCAAGTGGAGAATTGCAAGACTTTGTACAAGATATGCAGAACACTACAAGCTGGTCCGACAACATATATCAACAGCAGAACACAGTACGGCACCAAACCCCCGAGAGAAAAGTAAAAGTGAGACGCCGAGAGAAGGTGATAGGATTCTACGCTACTATGAAGCCCAATTCTCCTGTAAAGTGTAGCGCGACCGTCGGTGGCTGGGCGGAGGTCGGGCTGCGGTATGCTGCGTGTAGGGGAAAGTACCCGGGTGTGAAAGCGGCCGCGCCTAGGGGGAGCTTATGCAGTGTGGCGGTCGGCCGAGGGCTGGGGGGTGACAAACATGTCGCCCTCCAGCCCTCCGCGGGCCCGCCGCACGGTGTATATAGGCGCACCCCTGGGCCGGTCTCTTGGCCATTCGCGACTCGACGACACGCTGCACGCCACACGCCCAGCAGGCCGACCCTCATGTGTAAGTTCTGGCTAGTTCTGTGAGAAATATATATATTGAGTGACTACCATCCGTGTGTGGAGCCCCTTTATCCTGCACCCGAATACACGGCAGTTGGAGGACCCTTAGTGTGGGAGAGGAAGAGAGAGGCCTCCTTTCACTGGTGTCAGAAGTGGGATCGTTTCAATTGCTGTGCGGGTTCGGGTAACGCCGGCGTGTGTCGCGAGTGCAGTGCGTGTGTGTGACTCTTGTGTGAATTTGTTTGTCGCGCGGAGTGGCCCGTGTCCCTGCGCATGCCGTGGGGCCGCGACGCGGCAAACCGATTAAAAAGACTCTCAAGGGCGGAAGCCGAAGAAATGACGCCGGCTGACAACGAGACCGGGGCGACGCCCCAGCCCCAGGCCAACGGCGGCGAGCGGGTGCCACCGCTGCACCCCACCGACAGCACGGGCGTCGCCCTGCTGCTCTCAGGGGTGCCAACATTCGACGGTGAGGGCTGCCGGGGATGTGTGGACCCTGGCCGTGTCGCTGGAGATGGCGACCTTCCAGAAAAGGGTGAATCGGCTCACGGTCCAGACGAAGCTGATGGCGGCAGTGGCGGCGAACTTTAGCTCGGCGTCGGCAGGCGCCGAGTATCAGCTGAGCGAGGGGGAGTCGGAGTTTGTAGGAGCGGCCTCCGGGCTCCTGGAGACAGAGCTGGAGGCCATCCAGGACGACCTCTCTTCAGCAAAACGCTACTTGGAGAACATCGAGCTGGCCACCCCCGGGCGAGTCAGGAGAGCTTGGGTTCCGGTCCTCGGAGATGCCTTCGAGACGGTGTTCGGAACGGCAACGGACCGGGACCTGCGGAGCCTGAAGACGAAACTCGAGGGGCTGGCTGTCGGGCAGAAGCAGCTGGGCCACATCATCGACAGCCAGGTCACCTTGTTTAATACCACGTTCCAGGAGCAGGCGAAGGTGGTGCGGCAGCTGGACCAGCTGGCAAGGGCGAACCAGCTGATGGCCGCCGAAGCGAGGTCCCTCTTCAACCAGACGAAGAAGGTGGCCCAAGCTGAAGGCCGGAGCCAAACCTTGGAGCTCCTTGGGGGTCGCCTCCGCGTCGTCCACGCTGCCCTTGCGAGGATGCGCAGCGACCTCAACCGCTTCCTCACGGGTTGGACTGCGGCCGCCCAACACCACCTTTCGCCGGCCCTCCTCCCTGCGGCGGACTTCCGGGAGGCGATGAAGAAGATCGAACAGCGACTACCCCGTGGCAACAGCCTTCTGTTCCCGGCGACTGACAAGAACATGGGAGCGCACTACGCGTGCAGCCGAGTGACGGTGGCACGTATTCCCCGGGGGCTGATGCTCTTCGTGGATCTGCCTGTAACCCGCCCTGGTATGGCTTGAATTGGGTTTGGATTGGCTTGAATAGAATTGAAATTAGATTTGAATTAGGTTGAATTGGACTGAATTTCTTTGCATTGAACTGAATTTTTTGAATTAATGGTGTACACTTAAGTCCGAGGTTATTTCACCCTCGGATTAAAGTGTTCCACGCTTTGATTGGACAAATTGCGCTGGCCAACATATCGGTCTAACGCTTTGATGCCTAATTTAAATACATGGGCCTGCAAACATCTAATAGTGTTCAACACTGCGCTCAGCACTTTCAAGTTCGTGTTGAAAACTTTTGATATAAGTGTATACATTTGGTTTTCCAGTACTCAGTACAGGCGGGCGGGGGCACACGCAACACCTACTCTGGCTAGAGTCTTAGCGCCGGAGCTTCCTGCTTCTGTCGAGTCTGGACTCCGGGGTCAGGACCGCGGGTCCGGCGCTAAATGGAGCAGCAGCAGCGGCAGTTTGGAGCGCTCCGGGGCGTTTGGAGCGGGAGTGGTGGGGGTGGGGGGGAGTGGTATTACCGCCGGCGGTGGCGCCCGGGTTTGCGGTGAGTCACCAAAGGGCCTGGTACGCGGGGCGGGGCAGGGCGGAGGGCGGGGAGGGGACCTGGAGCTCTACAGGGCGTGAGCACAGCACCTCCGCTCCCCGCACCGCGCCTCCCAGCGGACCTCCAGCGCGCCAGCCGACCCGCGCTCTAAGACTGATGGTGGCGGCCGCGACGGCATGCTCCGTCCCAGAGGACACGCCCCCCCCCCTTTCTCTCTCCCTCCCCCGCGCGCGCGGCCGGGACCGTGGTAACCCTCGGCGTTTCGCACGGGGCAGGACTAGCAGCGCCAAGGGTTACCGACCGCTCCTTGTCTCTCCCTAAAAGATACAATTTGTAATTTTACACCATTTTCTGTGACTTGTGGAAAGCAAATGAAGTTCGTGATCGCTGTCGTAAATTTACGACAGCTGTAATATAAATAATTAGTAGATTCAATAGATTGAGACGGTGCGGAAAGTCACACCGGCCCCGCTCATCTACTCATCGAGTATCAAAGAAATTCAGTAAAGAAAGGCTAGAAAAAAATCAGAAGACTCTAGAAAATCTGTAACGCAAAGAGAAAAGTCTACAAAATCAAGCAAAACGCATCACGTGTAGAATTGCTGCAAGAGAAACTACGGAGAAACTCGGATCTACGACTGCCCGCAGCCGTCAACAAGGTAGAGAGCAGCGGCTCTCCGCTCGCGCATATGCGTTATATGTGTAAAATGTATTTATTTGTGTAAAATGTGTGCGCGCGGGCAGCCGGATGCGGAGAGGGCCTAGTGGGGCCGATGTGTACGTGTGGGGTGCTGGGCAAGGTCAGCCGGTCTTGGGAAAAGTACACGGTTCTAGCCGGAGGGGAGCTTCGCGCTTGCGGTGTGGCGGCCCGGGCTGGAGGGTGACTTGTTTGTCACCCTCCCGCCCCTCGCCGCCCCACCGTAGGGGTACGTAAGCCCAACTCCGACTAGGCTCTGGGCCATTCCCTGAGAAGAGACGACTGCGCGAGCACTCCGCCCGGAACACCAGACGATGCGATACTGTAAGTGCGAGCCAGCAGTGTGAATAAACCTGTATTGTGATATTCGGTGATACGTGACTCAAACCTACCCCGGTCGAACCCCACATATCAAGAAGAGAGACACGGAGACGAGAACTACTGCATCTCTTCAGGATCATCACGAAGATCGAAGATCGCCACCCGCACCAAGACAGAGTAAAAGGGCAAAAAAACCTCGGAAACTCAGCAACAGACAGCCACAGCACTGTGAAAAATATCCTCGTAAATTTACGACTTTTTTGTAATTTTGATTAACAAAATATGTTGTAAATTTACGACAGCCCATTCTTGCCCGTCCGTCAATTCCAAGTCGATAGGGAGTGCTTGTAAATTTACAATTCCAAATTGTAATTTTACGACTTTTATCATGGAAAATTTTCCCGTAACCCTTACGAGTATTTTTCACAGTGAGGGCAGCAGCCCGCAGGAAAGGCTTATCAAAGTAAAACCTGATGTGAAATATAGTATATTCTACACGCATCGACAGTCGATACAACTACAGCTGGCACCAAGAAGGACTGACCTTTGTAACCTGCCAAGTGAAAGGACTCGTTCCTGTGACCCCGCTGTGCCGTTCCGGAGCCCGCACTGCACGTTAGAACAATGTGCAAGTTTTCAGAATATATATCCTTGTGAAAAGAGGACCGGTGTTGTGTTTGTCTTATCCCCTGCACTGCCATCGAAGGGACCCACTTGGTTAAAGAAGAGACACGAGAGAGAGAGAGTTGAGTACTGAAAGTCTGAGCGAATCTCTTCATCACCAACAGTAAGAAATGGATCACGCCAGCGCGTGTTGAGATCGCCGACTCTAAAGAGGAATTGCCAGCAAGACCAAGAACACCGGGACGACCAAAATCACCCTTCGTGGAGCCACAGCCAAGTCCAGTTTTAGAAAGTAAGAAACCTGCCCGCCCCAGCTCATCAGTGAAAGGCACCCAAGGAAGCTCAACGACAACAGCAAGCAGAAAAACATCAAAACAAACGACCGCTAAAGGACCCAAGGATTCGCCAATGGAATCAAGGAAACCGATAAATTCACCAGCAAAGTTACCAACACCACTAAGAAAAATACGGAGTTCGCCGCTAGCAAGCAGTAAGTCTCGCTCTTCAACGGACCACGATGCACCACGGCCATTCAAAATACTCCAGAAGGAGAACAACCCAGAAACCACAACAACCACCCCTCTCAGCACCCAAGAAGAACGACCAGGATGGCCAACTTACGCAGTGAAATCCGTCATCTGGACGGAGATAACTGAAGAAGAAGAGGCAAAAGTACAAATGGCAATGTCAAGCATCGACAGTCTGGACGGCTGTCGGGTAGCCGTGAGCCGCATCCGTGGGGGGCTGCTGCTCTTCGTGGACCTCCCCGTTACCAGAGTGGACATGACCTTCAACTTGCTCCGAGCTGTGGCGCTACCAGTGGCCGTGGGTTCTTCCGGGGTGTTCGCCATGATCGCCCCGGACGTGCCTTACCTTTCGGTTTCCCTGGACCACAAACATTCGATCGAAATGGACCAGGAGGACCTAGCGGGGTGCCAGGAGGGACCTGTGCGGGTATGTAACCCGCAGCATCCACTCAGGTACGCTGGTAACGGGAACGAGGGAGACTGTCTACTTTCTCTCTACCGGGGGGAAGCAGACAGGGTGAAGAGTGCCTGCAAGGTGGTCCTGATAAAGTCGCCGGCCCCGACGTTGTACCGAGCCAAGGGAACAACAACATGGCTCTTCAGTGTCGCCACTACGGAAGTAGTGACGGCGCACTGTCAGGTCGACCCCTCCAGCACGCCGCACCCCTGTAACCCACCGGGTTACATTTCTCTTTGTAACCTCCCTCCAAGTATGCCACGAGGGCCCACAGACTTAAGCAGGCCTTAAGGCGTGGACCCGACGCTCCATACTTGGGAGCGAGTAATATTAGCACACTTTTCGTACACACCAAGGTACACACCCTCGATGCGTACGCAGCCCCGCTGCCTGGTTATATATACTACCCGCACCCGCATTTGAGCTCTGTCCGAGTCACCCCTCCTGTGTATCAGTATGAGATTTGCGTGTAAGTAAAGGCACTACCATGAGCTCCACTGTGTTTATCCTTTGAACGGAACAGACCTTACGCCTCTGATAAAGACCTAGCTTTGACTAGGCAGTATTCTTAACCACGGAATAATCTTAATAAGATTACATTTGGTGGCAGCGGTGAAGCGGTTTGATGGTCTTTCTGTTCGGGATGGCCCCGGTGTGCTCCGGTGGGGGAGCCCTCCTTGTTCTTGTGTGGTGCAGTGATCAGTGAACAGTGGACAGTGTTCAGTGAATTTGCGCTCTGATGGCGCCCGTCCTTGTGCTCTCCGTGGGCTCTGAATCCCTGCGTTTTCGCTTGGATCTCAACAGTGCGGATAGTTACATGGCTTATCGCCACTGTGGACACCTAGACAAGTACGCCCAGCTAGCGCCGCGCCGTGTGCCCGGCGGCCCGCTTGTAGTTGTTGGTGCCGTGTGCATCACCGCGGCCTGGTGTTTGGACTCTCCGCCGACCCCCCCCCCTTTCCATCGCGTTGTTCACACAGAGTGGCCCTCGATGGCGAAAGACATTACTAGTGTGATACTAGGGTGAAATACAACCACACGGGATCAAAAAGTTTAAAAAACTGAAATTTTGTGTTTTGTCTAACTTTGCGACCTTGCCACTTCTAAACGGTTCGTCCTAAAAATATGGGCGGGAGCTCATTGGATTCCTTGGTTCATTTCCTACAAGTTACTTACAACGAAAAGCCTCGCAGACGATTTTTTGACCGTTTCCCCAAGATTTTTTTACTTTGTAGGTAGTTTTTGGCAGTTTTTGGCCAATCTTTCCGAAAGTATGGGTCGTAGGTCAAATCCGAGGCCATATTTGGATTCCTTGGTTCATTTTACGTCGGAATTACATATCCCCGACCACCTGGTGGAAAAAACTTAGGCATAGGGCAAAATACCCAAATTCAAGTCGAAAAAACTTTTTTAAAAAATGGAAAAATGGCTACAGTTTGGACAGTAAATTTTTGCCGGACTGTGGAGCCGCTGCGCGGACCACAAAGTTAGGTTAGGTTTGGGGAGGCACCGCCCCGGGTCATTCGCACCGAGAGTTGTTGACAGCGGCACCCCACTACTTCCCATACCCGGTAGTGCGGTGGCGTTGGCACGACTCAGCATCCCTCGCGGCGATGACACGGACACGGCGTGCCATCTCCAAATAGTATAAAAGACCGCCTCAGCTCTGAGATGAAGAGTCAGTCGGTTGGTACCGAGCAGCCTTACTCGTTAAGTGCACCGTGACCAACCGCCGCTAGCCGCTGTGCTCCCAGAGGGGTGTCTGGAGGAAGCCAGCAGCAACGCGGACTTGGCCATCACGGGGTCGAGTATGAAGATAGTATATTGTGAAGTGGAGTGAAGTGAATTGTGTAGTGAAGTGAAGTGAAGTGTACCATGGGGATTCCATATATATTGTGAGTACGAATAGATGTTTTATACTACAGAATGACTTTGCCATCCTTTACCCTACCCCGCCATGAGACACAGTAACTGGACGTTAGAATGAACACAAGCTACCCAATACGCCCGATTCATAGCCGTTTTCTATGACCCAAAGTGGGTGCTGCCTGCCGGCCATGACAAAGGCAACCCCACACGGACCTACAGTTTGGACAGTAAATTTTTGCCGGACCTAATACTCCGGCTTTTTGCATCCCTCTAGGGTACTAAAACTCCACCCAAAACACAGCCAAATCGGAGAGATGAAATCCAAC
Organism: Frankliniella fusca; assembly: GCA_029379305.1. NCBI lineage: Eukaryota > Metazoa > Arthropoda > Insecta > Thysanoptera > Thripidae > Frankliniella > Frankliniella fusca. Next base: position 81,116 of record JAHWGI010000117.1, read on the forward strand.
CCTGTCACCTTTTAATTAAACTTGCTCCACCCCTGTTAACCCGGACACCCCCGTACAACCTGACCCGCCCACCCTGTGCCAGTGTCCCCTGTGTCAAACATCTAGTGTGTTGTGATCCAATTGTGAATTGTGACAAGTGTGGTGCAAATTGTGTAAAAATGTGTTCAAGTTTGGTACTAGGTAAGTTATAATTTAGGAATTCTTCAATTGGTAAAGGGCTATTATTATTATAAATTTTGGTAATGGTGTTAAACTAGTAATTATAAATTTTGATAACTGGTACTTGGAAAAAATTCTTTTTACTTCACTACTAAAGTCAGATTCATTCTTTAATTCCTTCACCCTTCTTTGTATAACAGTCAAAACGTTTTTATGAGGACATAAAAATTTGCCCACCCCCGGAAGAGTTGTAGTAAAGAATTATTTAGAACATATTAACTGTTTATTATCTGTGCCCCCTCGCCCCCCCCCCAAACTTTCTCTTTCTCCGCCCTCCGTACCCAGCCCAGCCGCGCCGCGCCCTCCGCTCGCTGCCCGCTACGCGGTTACACCAGCCGCGCCGCGACTACCGTGCCGCGCCCCGCCCCCTGCCCTCCCCCACCCCGTTTGGCCATCAGTGGCACGGGTATATAAGGGCTGCTGACCGCCCGTAGGTCAGCAGTCGTGTACGGTAAACCAAAAGGTAATAAACAGTGTAACACTGCTAACCCTTTGAGTACTCGACTTGCTCCAAAAAATCCCAGAGACAGAGCCCATGCCGCACCAGTAAGACACCCACACTCACACCCCGTCACACCTACAGCTACACTCTGTCGGTGACATAAACATCGAACACTACACAAATCCAACACCTCATGAGCAAGGTCGGATGGTCTTGGGAGAGATACACGGTTCGGCCGGAGGGGAGCTTCGCGCCCACGGTGTGGCGGCCCTGGCTGGAGGGTGACAAACAAGTCACCCTCCCGCCCCTCGCCGCCCCGCCGTGGGGGTACAAAAGCCCTACTCCGGCTGGGCTCTGGGCAATTCCCGAAGACGAGACTCAGCGCTACACACGGACACCCTGAGACATGAGCGGCTGTAAGTACGAGCCATAATAGTGTAAATAAATGTTGTGATTGCTAAAATACCGTGTTACCTGACCTGCAACCAGTCAAACCCCACTCTGAAGAGGAAACGCTCATAAGAAGAGAGCGTCTCACCTCAAAACCTCACGGGCAGCAGACGCAGCCAGCGAGCGAACGCGGAGGAAGGGTCAGTACCGTCAGTACTGAGCGTGGTGTGGCGGGCTGAGCTGTCAGTGACACGGTGGCGTAAGCAAACATCCGCATCCGGACCCCCGGCCCCCTCCTCTCCCTGCTCCTTGTGCCCTGCGTGTGACAGCCAATCAAAACAAACTCCCTTCCTTTTCTCTTACAGAAAAGAGTCGACGTGGCCGTCGAGGAGCGGAAGAGAGTCGCGGGGCGGGACGTGGCGGCGTGCGACGGGTCAGGGATTAAATTAAATCGAGACGACGCTGCAACGTACAAAACCAGCAAGAAAAAATCGGAGACCAATCAGCTGCCACACGTGATCGCTAAAGGAATGTCTCTGAATATGGGAGAGCGGTTTTCCCGAATTTCTCAGAATGAATGTAGATTCTTCGTTGTTTTTAGTTATCTTTTTTCGTTTTTTCCGTTAAATTTCCATTGGTTTATTTTTTTTAAATGCTTTTCTAGATGGATAGATAGATAGATAGATAGATAGATAGATAGATAGATAGATAGATAGATAGATAGATAGATAGATAGACGCAGTTGTGTTTTCGTCGCAGTGCGGCCTGCGGCAATGTTGTTCTTCCCACGGCCGCAGCACGCACGCAAAGTGCGTTTTACAATACTGTATGACGTTGCGGTCCGATTATCGTAGCCAATGTGGGGCAGACCGTCCGCTACAGGAAGCCACGCGGGAGCCACGCGCGAGTGAAGCCCCCAATATCGACATTAGCCGAGCGCCCTATCGTCCACTCTATTCTCCTCCATGCACACTACTACCATGGTGCAGTGTCGCCTGCTGCCTCTTCACATCCATTAGGAAATGCGCGCGGGCGCGCCTCGTACTCCAGCACCAGTGCGATAGGGGAAAAAACAGGGGGGGGAGGGGGAGGCATCGCGGTGGTGGTAGGGCGAGGCGGGGTGGGGTGGGGTGCGGCGGGGGCGTGCTGTCGTGTGTCCGCTGGGACGCAGAAGAGCGCCTCGAACGCGGAGCCCCGACAGCCAGCCGTGCACATTTATCCGCTCTCATGCAAAGGGCCATTGGGAAATTGAATACAAGCGGCACGACAAGCGCACGCATTCGTCCGCTTGGCGTGCCGCGCATCACTTCTGTCCTTCCGCATTTTTATTCCACAAACGAAAGCCAAAACCGAGGCCAAAACCTTTTGTAGGGCTGCGGAAGTAGCGTCACCACTGCTTGCACTGTCGCTACTTGCCGCGCCTACATTGAAGGGGCCTTATCGGCCGACCAGAGCCAGCACCGCGCCACGCCCGAGGTCGCTGGAAGATTTGGCACTCGCCCCGGGGCCAGGCCGAGAGGGAGCGGGGACGGTCAAGGGTCAGCAGAGAGCACGTGGTTTAGGCCCTACCGCGTGACATCAGGGAGGGCCGTGTGCGGAACAGCCACCCCCATAGAAGGCGGTTGGACCAGGGCTGAGCAGCTCAGTCGACGGGTAGAACCGACGGCGGACGGACTGCGTGCCCCCTGAGTTGCGAACAGTGACCTTGCGGGCGCCTTCCGAGAAACCAGAGGAACCACCCTGAGACTTGGTGCGGACACCAGCACCGAGTGAGAGAGAGAGCGCTACGCCCAGGCAACCGTGAGCGCTGCACCAGGCAACCGTGAGCGCTGCACCAGGCAACCGAGAGACCAACTTTGCTGAGCCACGTGCGCTACGCCAGCCAACGGAGAGCGCTACGCCAAGCAACAGTGAGCGCTGCACCGGCAACAGAGAGACCAACTTCGCTGAGCCACGACCTCCCTTCCCCCTTTTGTGCCTCAATAAGGAACCTGTGTGTGTGTGAGGTTAGTTATATTGTTAGTCATATTTGTAAACTAGAAACTAGTCTGTTGTAATTAGAATTAGGAACTACCAAGTAGTGATTAAAAAGAGAGTATAGAAAACCCGGTTTTTGTAGAGAGTGTTATTCAACCCACTTACTCACTGACCAGGCGAACCCAGTGGAATCAAAAATAAGTAGTTAAAACACTACCATACACCTTTACACTGCTGTCGGCGTTAAATAAAGTAAAGAAGGCAAATACCATTTTGGAGCTAAAAATGATGCGCTGTGCAAGGCATATGCGAGGCCAGCGTCAGCGCGCGAGAAGAAACGATTCTTTCTTTTTCTTTCCTTTCGACAGTCACAAGGGACCGGTGTCATAGAGTTGCGTGAATGCGAATAGCAAGAGGTGGCGGAGCGGGGATAGGTGTAGGGTACCGGGGGGTGGGGTGCCATACCGCGGCAGGGTGGTGTGGTGCGGTGCGTGTTCGCCGCTGTCTTTGAGATTCCGCCCATTTCATCCGAAGTGCTTAACAGGATACACATTTTGTCGTTGAAGGCCCCGGGATGGGACGCGCTGGGCCAAGCACCCGGCCACGCCGAGGCCTGTAGAATGATCAGAGAGGGAGAGAGAGAAAGAGAGAGAGAGAAAAAGAGAGAGAGAAAAAGAGAGAGAGAAAAAGAGCGAGAGAGAGAGAGGGGGGGGAACTGCTCGTGTGTTGCTGATCCTCATTTTGTTCCAGCTTTCGTAAATGGCGCGCGCTGCACAGCGCGTCTGTTTGCCGCTCAAATTAATTTGCATTATTAGATCGACCTGACTCGGCCCTGCTGCAGGCTTGACGCACCACCCGCTACTACTAATTGGCGCCTGCCTGTAAGGTGTGTGTGTGTGTGTGTGTGTGTGTGTGTGTGTGTGTGTGTGTGCCAGTGTCAGAGAGGGGGAAGAGAGAGCGAGTGGCGAACCTAATGGACTGGTCAGCGGTCAGAGGTGGGCGCGGGGCGGCGAGCGGACCTCACCTGCTCGACCACACCCTATCCTTCATCTCTCCCCGCTGCTCACCTCACGGCCGTGGGGCCCCTGGAACGCCTGCTGGACGCCTCACCCTGCCCGCCCCACTCCGCCCCGCCCCAAACGTTCCTACATTTTTAATTAGATTTGGGGGAAAAGATACATGGGGCGGCTGTGACGAATAGTGGCGTACAAAAGGAAGGGCGCGGCGCAGCGCGAGGCGGGGCGGGGCGGGGCGGGGCGGCCCCGTGCAAGCTCACAGAGGGATTCCTCCCCGCTCCTCCCCTCCCTTAGCGCAGCGTGTCATGGAACGAATGACCTCTCCTCTCCCACCCCACGCCTTGTATTCACCAGGCGGGGGACAGTCACCTTCCTATGTTCGCTCCTTGCCCGCCCCGGGCCGCCCGCCGCCGTCCCCGCGATTCCAATGTGGGGAGGGAGGTGGCTGGCGTCCCCCTATCGGGTCTGCTTCTCCCGGACCTGGACCCCGAGGTGTGGCTGGGGGCAGGGAACATGGTCTGGCGGGCCAGGAAAAGGGGGGGGGGGGGGCATGTCCGGGTGGAGCGTGGTCTCTGCGGCGTGGTGCGGATGTGATGGCCTCACCGTGGCCGAGGGCCGAAGTCCCTGACAACGCGAGTAGCAGGGGCCGGGGCTGGGACCGGCACGAGGCCCGGCGCTGAAGCTTGGCCTAGGCAAAAGCCTCCCGATCTCCGCTAAGTTTCTCACGAGGTGAAACGGGGCGTTGCCGAGCAGTCTCCACCAGAGAGAGACCCCGTGCAGCCCTCGGCCCGCGCGCCGCACGGGGTGCGCGCCGCCAGCCTGCTCGCGTCCTCCCATTCCACTCTGCCACTTTTTCAAACCCGGAGGGCGGGGCGGGGCGTGGTGGGGTGCGCCCCAGGCATAGCGTGCGGGGTTTTAATCAGCCCTGCTCGCGTGGGCGCGCCCCCCACCCCCCACCCCGCCCCGGCCGCGGCATGCTGCAGGCGACACGTTACACCACCTTCCCGTCGTGCACCACCAGAAGAACACACCGCCACCTCCATGATGGATCGCTTCCGTCGATCCGGACACCTCCGCGTCGACTGATTACGCCTCTGCCCCGGTTCCCCACCGTACCCGACCCCGCCCTGCCCCTCCCCGCCATCCGAGCGGCCTTGTTCCGCTGCCGCGCCCAGACGCCGGGGAGACGAGCTGCGGACGCGATGCGCACGGGAGACATGGTACTTCTTGCTCCGCCCCTTTGGGGTGAGGGGGGGAGGGGAGGGGGGGGGCAGGGGGTTGCTGCGCACAGGTCCGATCATCGGAAGACAAGGCATCGGCCCCGCGCCCCACCCGTGGGAACCGCCGCGGGCCCCGCACACAGAGCGCCCCACTCCGCCACCCCCCCACCCCCCTGCAGAGAATATCCGACTATGGAATCCAACGGCAAAATCCGCCTAAGTAGAGCAGCTGAGCGGGCGTGAGAGGCGGGGCTGCCTACCCCAGAGCAGGGCGGGGGCGCTATGCGCCAGTAGCTCCCAGGGGGAGGTGGGGCCGGGGGAGGGGGGAGGTGCCTCCCGGCCTCCGGGGAGTGTTGGGGACACAATGGCGAGGAGAACGGAAAGAAAATGTCGATCTCCTTGTGTTTGCTTAGGACCGGCTGAGCGCGGGGGCGGCAGGGGCGCGCGGAGCGGGGCGGCGTGCGGTGGAGTGACGGGGAGCCCCGCAGGGAGGGGGAGGGCAAGCGGGGGTCTATCCTGCAATTGCAGCCGACCGGCAACTGCCTCCAGGCGTCCTTTTAGTCTTTTCCCTCTCAGTAAGGGCGGGGTACAGCGAGAGACCGGCTAGCGATGCTCTCTCCGTGGGGAGAGAGGGAGTGGGAGGAAGGTAGAGAGAGAGAGAGAGGGAGAGAGAGGGCGGGGGGGGGGGGGGGTAAGAGGACGTAAAACACGATGCGCCTCACCAGAGACTGCCTGCCTCGTCGCCGCCGCCGCCGGAATAAAACTGAAATGCAGCGAGCCGGCAGCAGCGGCGACCTCTCCCCTGCCTCATATGTGAGTATGTCCTCCCTCCCTCCCTCCCTCCCTCTCCCTCTCTCTCTCTCTCTCTCTCTCTCTCTCTCTCTCTCGTAGGGGACCGGCTAGAGGATCCGCACATTACTCCGCAGAGTGTCGCAATATGGGCGCAAATTTGTAGACCGTGCGAATAAAGAAAAGGGCAAAACTGAGGGAGAGGAGGGAGAAGTACTCTTTCCCGGCAAAGCAGCTGCACAACGAAGACGGAGACAGAATTATAGAATAGGACACCGCAACCGCAAGACGACGAAATGGCAACTCGAGACCGAGTTGTAAGTTCTCGACACGAACCGCACAATGAGAGCAGGTAAAGATGACACACTCGACTCACTCCGTAGCGCAACGGCCCGGATCTAATTGACCGGGAGGGATGTATAGCTGCTGTCTTCCTTGCACCTCCACCAAGCTCTCGAGTGATCTTTCTATCTCTCTCTGACACACACACACACTCGGAGGATGTGTGCGGCTGGCGTCAAGTTGCCTTGCCACTCATTCATTTATCCATTCATTGGCAAAGCGAGACGTCGCTGAGTGAGCCGCACCATTGTCCTCCAATAAGCGAGTCTGCCACTGCCGATCAGTCTCACCCCTCCCCCTCCCCTCCCGTCTCCCCGCCTCACGTGTTCACGCCGCCCGCCTAGCCTCCCCCGCTGCTAATCCCCTTTGTTTTTGCACGGCCACGGACAAGAAAGGCGGGCGTTCGAGATTGAGCGACACAATAAACGGCCAGGTCCGGGCCGGGCGCGCCGGCAGCTGGATCCGGCTCCGGTAGGATAACGAACGGCACCGCCAGGGATAATTGTCCTCGTAAGCTAGTACAATGATAAAATGCCATCAAACGCCGTTGAAGCGAGGAAGTTACACAGACACGCACCGGCATACGATCTTCAACCACACATCACACACAAACTCTCGCTGCTACAATGGAAGGTGAACATGTCAAGCACTACAGCCTCGGAGCCGGCGCAGAAGCTATCATCAGGAATCAGTACCAGTACGGATTCTACACGGAGCTGGTGTTCGTGCGCAACGCGTCATACGTGTATTGTCCGGCGCACGAAGCGCTCTCATTTTTGGACGATAATGTTTTTGACGAAGCCATCCAGTTCCTCAAGGATCAAAAATACTCTACAGGCCTCAACTTTGGTCATGTGCTGTTCCCGAAGCGAAACAGCGTCGACGTGGATTGGGAACTCACTCTTGTCATGAAGAACGCCGGGGTGCAGTCTGAGCTGAGCTACCTATCGATGTCAACATGCTCAGTGCTATGAAAAATATTTCGGAGGTGCTCAACGCTCAGATCAAACACAATCAATGGCTTGCTAGGGTTGACAATCACCATTTGTCAACCCTGTTTCGCTCAGCTCCTTCGCAAATTGAAAATGTTATGTTGTAATTGCACTGAACACCTCATTTAAGACCACACTTCCTTACACAAAGGCCGTAATTTTACACTGGCTTCAGCATCCGCCAAAGGTAATCTAAGACTCGTAATCCAATTTCGTTTTCGACCCGGCCGGCGGCTGCGTCCGGCCGGGATGCATGACGCCATTCAGCAGCAGGCAGACCAAAACCAATGACAGACAACGTCTTACTCGGATTTCCTCCTCTCTTGTAGCCAGCCTCATTCCACTCAAAAACCATAATGGCCACAAAATTTGAGTCCATCTCTGTCCCGCTTTTTGGCAAAGTATGCACCGACAAGGAGCTACTGGACCCCCGTGGAGCGGCAGTGGCCCGAAGGCGGCAGTCTGGAGGTGGGGCAGTGGGGGCGGCCCGGGGGCGTGTACAGCCGTAGGGGACGTGTGTCCTTTTGTCGGCGTGTAGAGGAGACGCGAGACCTGCAGGACGGAAGCCAATAAAATGTAGCGGCGCGGCGGAGGAGCAGCTCCAAGGGTCTCTCTCTCTCTCTCTCTCTCTCTCTCTCTGTCTCTCTCCCCACACATAAGCATTCTGAACGGTTCATCGCCAGGGGAACCTAAACGTTGGGCGTCGATGCGTGACGTAGGGTGGGTCCCGCCCGACTGCCTCGTTCTGCCTGCACCCTGACGAGCGCCTTGCGCTGCACACGTGAGACACACGTGGTCCAGCCAGCCACTCGCTTGAGATGCGGTGGTTGTCATGGAGACAGTCAAGGCAGTAAAATCCTGCACTCACTGTTGACCGCGAGCGATGACAGACTCTCGCAAAAGCACGAGATGCTCTTGTCCTGGATTGGTATAGCTTCCCACTGAGTCCCTGCAGAGCGGCTGGCCTACCTCCAAGGGTTAAGCATCCACCGCAGGGCTTCGGCTCTGGTTAATGAAAACTAATGACCGCCCGACACGACGGAGGGGCAGGGAGGGAGCAGGGGCGCGGGCACGGGGCCCTGACGGCGAGCTCGAAGCGAAACCAAGGGAGCCCCTCCCCTCACACCCTGCTCTGTGCGCAATATCCTCGTAGACTTACAGCATTTGTTGTTCACCCTAAATGGGAAAGGACAATTTTGTTCTCAGAAAGTTGAGATTTTGTGAACATAACCAGCTTAAGACAAATTTGTTAAACTTTTTGACACAACTTATGTCCACGTTTCGACACGTAGACAGTATAACTATAATGTATAGTATTACAGTGTAGGTACTCTGAGCCCCGCGCAACTAGCAAGTGCGACCGTGACCAGCTCCAGCGAGCTCACTCTACGACCCAGTACTCTGGTGCCACGAGTGAGTAGGCTGGCAGACCGTCTTGGAGTCTGGGGCAGCCTGGAATAGTTATCTATACATATAGGTGTTATATATATTATGTCATTGGAATAAGTATTGTGCTCAACATGGATAAGTATTCTATGTAAGTAGAGATATATACATCAAATAACTGAGAATGTATACTCGAACTGCCATATACTATCGGACTGCCACCTTAAAAAAAAACACGCCGATTCAGAGCCGTTCTCTATGACACAAAGTTGGTGTTTGTGGAGCCGCTGCGCGGACCACAAAGTTAGGTTAGGTTTGGGGAGGCACCGCCCTGGGTCATTCGCACCGAGAGTTGTTGACAGCGGCACCCCACTACTTCCCATACCCGGTAGTGCGGTGGCGTTGGCACGACTCAGCATCCCTCGCGGCGATGACACGGACACGGCGTGCCATCTCCAAATAGTATATAAGACCGCCTCAGCTCTGAGATGGGGAGTCAGTCGGTTGGTACCGAGCAGCCTTACTCGTTAAGTGCACCGTGACCAACCGCCGCTAGCCGCTGTGCTCCCAGAGGGGTGTCTGGAGGAAGCCAGCAGCAACGCGGACTTGGCCATCACGGGGTCGAGTATGAAGATAGTATATTGTGAAGTGGAGTGAAGTGAATTGTGTAGTGAAGTGAAGTGAAGTGTACCATGGGGATTCCATATATATTGTGAGTACGAATAGATGTTTTATACTACAGAATGACTTTGCCATCCTTTACCCTACCCCGCCATGAGACACAGTAACTGGACGTTAGAATAAACACAAGCCACCCAATACGCCCGATTCATAGCCGTTTTCTATGACCCAAAGTGGGTGCTGCCTGCCGGCCATGACAAAGGCAAGCCCAAAGTTCCAAAAATAATAACAATAGATTAACATATTTTTTTTCCTCTCTTTCCCTCTTTTTAGTGCATGCCGTGATCGACTGGGGTGCGATAGGGCTAACAGCCTGGCGTAAGGAACAAGAGTACGCCAGGCTGGCCAGGGGAGAGCTGTGGGACACGCCCCACTACCACGCCGCGCCACCGCCGGGCGTCACTTATACGGACACCGATATCATTCGGTGTGCCAATCCTGAATGCCCGGCGCATGGCGCGCGCGTAAAAAGACTTGTCCCGACGTCAGAATATAAAACCCACAAATTAAAAATAGGATTGATTTACAGAAAACTAATAAGGGGTTAGTTGATTCATTGATTTTATTTGTACAATGCACAGCATGGACGTCATCATGGCGAACGTGGGGACCATTGAAGATACGCTGCTGCTGCTGTTTACGATTCTCACGGACGCCGACACCAGGCTACCTACTCAGTTGTGGCGGCGCCTGGCCAACACGGAGGAGGACTTCCGCCGTATGGTGAACCTGCTGCGGGACAACGACGCCCGTTTCGCGGCATCGGCAGCGAGGCACAGACGGGAGCGACGGGCTACCTTTGCTGTCGACCTCGTCAGGCGGGTCGGGCAGCGGCGAGCGGCACAGCGCGCGGCGCGCTCTGACGGCGACCAACCCCCGGTGGCCACTTGCCGCCCCAGACAACACGGCGCCGCTCACACGGCAGCCGTCAGCGGGGCCACCAGAACGAGGGCAAACCGGCCAACTTTCACCGGCACCCACCGGACGGTGTACGTAGCTCCGCCAACGGTGTACACGACGCTGGCGGAGCTGCGCCGTCAACACGCCACGCCGCCGCCGCCACCCCGGTCACCAACACCGCAGCCCTCACCACCAACAACCCCGTCGCCTCCACCTCACCCGCCGTCCCCAGCAGCAGGCCCAGTAAACCTGGTCCTGACGTTGCCATCCGACCAGACAATCCACCTATCCCTCCTCGGAGCCCCAGGCGCCCCACCAGCAGCAGAAGACGACGTCCGACCGGCCAGACCGCGTACGGTCCCACTCGGTTCCCCACGTCGCCCCCCTCCACAACGACGTCCAAGCGAGTGACATTATTTTGTGAATATTTCTTTTCTCTCTTTTGTTATTTTATTTTTTTTGTATTTTAATAGGTTATTTTTGGATTAGGTAATTGTATAAGGGTTTAGGTTTATATTATTAGTCACTTATTTTTTTTTAGGAGAGGGGGAGTATTTGTGGAGCCGCTGCGCGGACCACAAAGTTAGGTTAGGTTTGGGGAGGCACCGCCCCGGGTCATTCGCACCGAGAGTTGTTGACAGCGGCACCCCACTACTTCCCATACCCGGTAGTGCGGTGGCGTTGGCACGACTCAGCATCCCTCGCGGCGATGACACGGACACGGCGTGCCATCTCCAAATAGTATATAAGACCGCCTCAGCTCTGAGATGGGGAGTCAGTCGGTTGGTACCGAGCAGCCTTACTCGTTAAGTGCACCGTGACCAACCGCCGCTGGCCGCTGTGCTCCCAGAGGGGTGTCTGGAGGAAGCCAGCAGCAACGCGGACTTGGCCATCACGGGGTCGAGTATGAAGATAGTATATTGTGAAGTGGAGTGAAGTGAATTGTGTAGTGAAGTGAAGTGAAGTGTACCATGGGGATTCCATATATATTGTGAGTACGAATAGATGTTTTATACTACAGAATGACTTTGCCATCCTTTACCCTACCCCGCCATGAGACACAGTAACTGGACGTTAGAATAAACACAAGCCACCCAATACGCCCGATTCATAGCCGTTTTCTATGACCCAAAGTGGGTGCTGCCTGCCGGCCATGACAAAGGCAACCCCACAGTGTTGATAAGAAATGAGAACAACCCCACACCTTGCTTACGGATATCGTATGAATCTGGATCATCGGGTTCCTCTCCGTTATCTTTGTAGCCAGGGTCTTCTACATCTTCGGAGCCTTTTGAGTCATGCTGAAATTTGAAGTCATCCATACGAAGTTTATTGGCAAATTTTCTCACACATGTTTCTATGTGGTCTCTTGCTATGTCAGTAAATCTTCCAGGCTTACCTCTGTTTCTTGGCTTGGATGTATATGCTTTTTCAAAATCTTGAAATACCCTGTAACGTGAGCATTTGTAGCATCGGAAGCCTTCCCCTCCGATATCTCGGTGTTACCTAAGAGGCTTGTCCAAAAAGGGCATAATAGCAGCGTGGAAGTTGCCGAAAAATAGTGTCTCTACATATGCTTTACAGAAGAATGGATTTCTCTCATCCTCAGGGAATGTAATGTTTGATTGATCTTTATTCCTTTCCTTTTCAAACTCATGAACTACTCTCCGACAGTGTACATGGAATGGGGTCACATCGAGGTTTTGCTTGGGCAGAAAAGAGTGTTCTTCAAAGGTCTCAGAGATATTGTCCACTTCTTTGTCATGTCTCGTTTCACTACATCCGCTTCTGTCATATCTAAGTAAGAGAATGCCATTTTTACTGCCAGAGACTTGCGACGGCTCAAAAGAATGGTAATGAAGTTTTTAGATTTAGTTTTAAATTCGTCTTAGTCACGACAGCTCATTAGCTTGCAAAGGCGCTCAACAATAACTGTCTTCACCTACCCAGATATGTTATGGGTACCAAGGGCGTTGCAAATTATCAAAAATACATTTTTTTAGGGTCACAAGGAGTCCAAAAATGGGCAAAATCATCCCTAAATATGAAAATAAGCAGCAGGCTTGGATGTGCCCTTCAATTACACATAGACCGAAATTTACCAAAGTGCTAAAATGTGATTGTGACATCCACTTTGTGTCCAATAGTGGGGAGGTTAGCGTCAAAATAGAGTCCCAACTTTGCACATTGAGCTAGGAGGCTGAAATTTGGTGTGGAGGTACTTCTTGACCTACCGATTAAAACTGGGGGCGGTGCCAAGCGGGCACCCTCGCCCTTCACCTTTCACCGCTCTTTCCCTTTCACTTTTACTCCAGGAAACGTAACTTCTAAACTAATTGACCTAGAGAGTTGCGCTTTTTTTCAGTTTGTGCGTAACCCCCGACTTGAATCGAATAAAGCCCTCCAAAATACTCTCCGAGCACCCCCGGGGGCCCCAGAGGCCCCAAAAGGGGCAAAATCACAATGAATCGTGCACATTTGCTGCAAATTCGCTTCTGTTCGGCGTTTCGACCCCCTAGGCAGACGAGCGTAACATTCGTAACATCCGCCGAGGTACAGGGGGCGACCGGAGGCCCGGAGGCCCCCCGGGGGGCGGCCCCGAGGCCCCCCGGGGGGTCGGGGTACCTGCCATACCGCATCTTCTGAACGACTGCATGCAGCGCCGCCGTTCTTTCGCCATCATGATCACCTTAGCATACCGAGTTGGTGGCAATGTTAAGTGGTGACCCCACGTGGGGCCCCCGGAGGCCCCCCGGGGGGTCGGGGTACCTGCCATACCGCATCTTCTGAACGACTGCATGCAGCGCCGCCGTTCTTGCGCCGTCATGAACCTCAGTTTCGTTCGTTTGTTTCTTTGTGTGTGTGTGTGTGTGTGTGTGTGTGTGTGTGAGAGAGAGAGAGAGAGAGAGAGAGAGAGAGAGAGAGAGAGAGAGGGGGGGGGGGGTGGACAGGGGGAGACGGGTGAGGAATGAATTGTGTGTGTGGTTGTGTGTGTGTGTGTGTGCAGGCGCGCGCGCGCGTACGAACGACAGCCAACCTTCTGTTCGTTTTGCATAAGCCAAAGAGTTTTAAAAAAATTAACTTTCACCAAAGAAATGCAAAGAATACTTAATTAATTGTATCGGAATGAATTATTAGTTTGTTAGCACAAAAATTTGTATTTTAATATTCTGCTGTAAAGAGTAAAAGATATTTTATGGTAATTCATTTTCAAATTGTCATCGTTTAATTTTACATTCAACGCTTTCCACGATGGTGAAAGAACGGCAGCGCTACGTGCAGTCGTTCGGGAGATACGGTATGGCAGGTACCCCGACCCCCCGGGGGGCCTCCGGGGGCCCCACGTGGGGTCACCACTTAACATTGCCACCAACTCGGTATGCTAAGGTGATCATGATGGCGAAAGAACGGCGGCGCTGCATGCAGTCGTTCAGAAGATGCGGTATGGCAGGTACCCCGACCCCCCCGGGGGGCCTCGGGGCCGCCCCCCGGGGGGCCTCCGGGCCTCCGGTCGCCCCCTGTACCTCGGCGGATGTTACGAATGTTACGCTCGTCTGCCTAGGGGGTCGAAACGCCGAACAGAAGCGAATGTGCAGCAAATGTGCACGATTCATTGTGATTTTGCCCCTTTTGGGGCCTCTGGGGCCCCCGGGGGTGCTCGGAGAGTATTTTGGAGGGCTTTATTCGATTCAAGTCGGGGGTTACGCACAAACTGAAAAAAAGAGCAACTCTCTAGGTCAATTAGTTTAGAAGTTACGTTTCCTGGAGTAAAAGTGAAAGGGAAAGAGCGGTGAAAGGTGAAGGGCGAGGGTGCCCGCTTGGCACCGCCCCCAGTTTTAATCGGTAGGTCAAGAAGTACCTCCAAACCAAATTTCAGCCTCCTAGCTCAATGTGCAAAGTTGTGGACGCTAACCTCCCCACTACAAGTATTTCTCTCATACGAACTCCCAGGCAACCCCTTTGAAATAGGAAAACACAAGCGCCAAACGGAGGAGATTCTCTTCACTTGAGAACCATGCCCGTAACCTCCGCACCTTCTTCAAAAGAGAAGCCCAGAAGACGACGAGCAGCGCCGAGCAGGACGGGGCCCGTGGGTCGCCGGGGTGCAGTGGCGCCCCCAGCGATGGATGCCGCCAAGGATCCTGGGGAAGGAGGGCGGGTGCAAGAGCACCTCCCGAGAAGAGCGCCGATTGTCCTGCGCCAGGAGCGCGGAACAGGTCGGCAAGTCTTGGGAAAAGTGCACGGTTCGGCCGGAGGGGAGCTTCGCACCCGCGGTGTGGCGGAGGGTGACAAACAAGTCACCCTCCCGCCCCTCGCCGCCCCGCCGTGGGGGTACATAAGCCCTACTCCGACTAGGCTCGTGGCCATTCCCCGAGACGCGACTGCGAGCGAGCCACTCGGACACCGAGGAGATGCGTGACTGTAATTGCAAGCCATCGTGTAAATTAACCTGATCGTTGTAAACCAAGTACCGTGATACAAACCAGCCCCAGTCAAACCCCCTCAGAAGAGACGCGGAGACGAAGAGAGCGTTACTCCTCAAGTGACTGCAGTTGATACATTAAGCATGGTTAGCATTAAAAGTAGTGAAGTTATTGTTTTATTTTTTTGTTGCAGACATGCATCTTATATTTACGTTCGTTTAGAGAGTGACATGGGCATTTGGGCCTATGAGCATGGCGGTGGACGAGGCGCCGATAGTGAATATCGGAGGCCCAAGGAGACTGGAGGTCCAGGCGATACCCCGTGGGCAACAACACGGACTGGGCTTTGCAGACGAGGGAAGGTTTGTGGCTGCTGGCGATGTATGGACCCTGGCCGTTACCCTGGAAATGGCTACCTTCCGGAAAACAGTACACTGGCTCTCGGTCCAAGCCTTCGTGTGGCCCACGCTAAACTCGGGCGGCTGCGGGCGGGCCTGAACCGCTTCCTTACCGGCTGGACTGCTGCTGCACAACACCACTTTTCACCAGCCTTGGTCTTACCCACAGACTTAGTCGACGCGCTGCGTTGAAATGTATTCAAAGGCTGCCATCGGTTTAGCGACAAAGCACTTCAGCTCAAACAACTCCATTACCTGCCACATGGATGCCACTGGAAGACTTGTCCGCCCAGACACGCACAGTCCATCGACAACTTCCTTGTACTCATGCTCATGCATTATGATTATAAACAGCATGTTCTGCCCCTCTTTGAAATGATAAGCTGCAGCCGTGATCAGAATGCAATTGGCAACGTGCTAGGCAGCTTTTAATGTATTTGCAAGAGCGACTTGGGTTTGTCATAGCCTGTCGTCAGCCGAATCGTATTGGACTGCAGCTATGCCATGATTCATGATGCAATGTTACGGAGGAACGGTACCTCTCTTGACCGGTACCTAACAGTATCTTGCAAATAATGCAGAGGCGAGGTTACAGACACGCAAGTGTCCAGGTTGGTGATGGTGCGGCTTTGCAGAAATCATTGGATGAAGTCGGGCTGCATTGCCCTTGGTACCCATAACATATCTGGGAAGGTGAAGACAGTTATTGTTGAGCGCCTTTGCAAGCTAATGAGCTGTCGTGACTAAGACGAATTTAAAACTAAATCTAAAAACTTCATTACCATTCTTTTGAGCCGTCGCAAGTCTCTGGCAGTAAAAATGGCATTCTCTTACTTAGATATGACAGAAGCGGATGTAGTGAAACGAGACATGACAAAGAAGTGGACAATATCTCTGAGACCCTTGAAGAACACTCTTTTCTGCCCCAGCAAAACCTCGATGTGACCCCATTCCATGTACACTGTCGGAGAGTAGTTCATGAGTTTGAAAAGGAAAGGAATAAAGATCAATCAAACATTACATTCCCTGAGGATGAGAGAAATCCATTCTTCTGTAAAGCATATGTAGAGACACTATTTTTCGGCAACTTCCACGCTGCTATTATGCCCTTTTTGGACAAGCCTCTTAGGTAACACCGAGATATCGGAGGGGAAGGCTTCCGATGCTACAAATGCTCACGTTACAGGGTATTTCAAGATTTTGAAAAAGCATATACATCCAAGCCAAGAAACAGAGGTAAGCCTGGAAGATTTACTGACATAGCAAGAGACCACATAGAAACATGTGTGAGAAAATTTGCCAATAAACTTCGTATGGATGACTTCAAATTTCAGCATGACTCAAAAGGCTCCGAAGATGTAGAAGACCCTGGCTACAAAGATAACGGAGAGGACCCTGATGATCCAGATCCATACGACCCAAAGTCCAAGCAATCTAATGTGCAAGAGACAGCGACGGAGAATTGGGACAAGAGTAAGCCATGCCGGTACGGTGACGGCACCATACTAAAGAGGTTTGATGCTTACTTACGAGGAGGACCAGATATTGCCGGACCTCAGTACAAACCACCAAAAAGCCAACAAATAAGTTCATCCAGAGGTGTTTATACGTCGCAGAGAAATAGAGTACACGTAAGTGCCTTTTAGAAGTGTAAGGGAAGAAAGAGAAATGGGAAAGAAGGGACCAGAAAGCTTTACCTCCACTAGCCTGCCAGATATCTGGAATACATAAAACTCCAACGAAGGACAAAAATTGCATTATGTATTGAGAACTCTGACGCCTTCTCGAAGATATTCTTGGCCAGAAAAAGTAAATGCTGATCAAAGTGACGCTGATATTGTGATATTAGGGGTCTCCCACGACGAAGATAGTTAAAAACACACACACTACGACTATTACCGACAAGATAAGCCTGTGCCACGATCCATTTTTTTAAAAGAAACTTCAGGATGATGATCAGGCAGTGTCGTGGTAGGAATCCAACATGTCTTTCTCGGCTTGCCGCGGTGTCGGCAAATACGTTGTTGTGACTTTGGAGCGTAAATTATAATGCTGCCTCTACCTCGGCTGGAGTGGTCCAGCTGAGGGAGAAGTCAGTCGTAAGTGAGCGCCCGACCAAAGCGGCAACGTATTTCCATCGACATTCGGTGAGTCGCACTGGTCAGCAGAGAACATTACAATAAAGAGCCAAGTCTCGACAACATCCCTGAAGAGTGTTAACTGACCTAAGCCCGACGGGCAAAACATATCGGACAAAACAGCAGTATCGAGCAGTACGCCTGCAGCGCCAGCTGATCCGAGACTGGCATGGGCGGTATGCTATGCTTAGTGCTTCAATGCTACATTAAATAGAATTTTCCAAGTGTGAAAGTGTCTGCTTTTTTAAAGGGGAAGAGAAATCGGTAATCGGTCGTCTCCATGTTAATACTGAAATTAAAATGAAAACTAATCGATATTCGCCGCAAAATACTATTTAACAAAATCAATAATTAAATAGCACTGAATAATCTATGATCGAAAAACTATAAATAATCGATAATCGTTAAACACTGCATAGTCTATAATCGAAACAGCAATCGAATTATAAACTATTATTTCGATTATCGATCACAATTAATCGAATCGAAGCAAATCGCGATTATTATTTTTTTATCATCGATTACGATGAATTTTAAAAATCACACAGGCCTAGCTATTGCAGGTGCTTGGCGGTGACCCCACAGGGCCCGTTATGGGATTTAGAAATATGGACCGTCCACTATACAGTGACATTTTCCTTTAGCTTTTCCACGGAAGACCTTTGGAAACGCTAACATTTGACGCTGCTCTGCATGTCATATGTTTTGAGTGCCAAGCAACTCAAAATCTCAAAATCATCATCTAATCCCACGACAATTCTCATACATTACATATCCAATTTCACTCACATACTTCTCCCGTACTGCACAGGATATCATTGGATCTGAGGTGTCATTAATGTGACGGCATTGAAGTTTGTTTGTTTTAGATCCTGCTGGTGAAGATGAAGCGCCAGGCAAGCAGTTTTATGATGCTGTCCTATCTTTTCTTGAGAAACACCCACGAAGGGAAGAACAACACATATGTCACCCATCATTTTCTTTCAAGAAGAAAATCAAATACACTATTAGACAATTATAGTGATTTCCCAGCACTTCCTCGATACGGATGGAACGATTGTGAAATCCGAACACTTTTCCAAAAACAGAAAAGGACCCTTTTGCTGCCTCAAAGTGAAATATTTTGTCGGCCAGTCGACCATATTTTTGAAGCCAGTATATTTTAAATACAGAGGACAGTTGGAATTTCTTGAAAAGTTGTGATTGAAATACAGAGGCCAGTTGTAATTTCCTGAAGAGTTCTGTTTAAGATGGTCCATCTAGTGAGAGCGCTGTCGGCGATGGATCCATCACCAGTGTGATGTCCGTATTAAAGATGAATCATTAAGGGACATTTGTTCGGAGTCATTCAAGTTTATATGTGAAGTTTGTTGGCAGTTTGAGCTACAATGTTGAGTTACAATGTTGTTAATTATTAGGAATACTGTTCTAATTACTAACTCTATTATAGTAACGCAGAGCTTATGTGTATGTGTCCATTGTCAGAGGAATGAGAGCAATAGATATGACGGCCGTGTCATCATTCGTCCACTTTTTACTCGTTCTTTACCTGCTTTATTTATACACTGTTAAACCAAGTGTTCAACCCTTCAATACTTTCAAGTGTTCAAATACCATTTAAACACTTAAGTGTCCAACAGAGTTGTTGTGCACTTCAAAGTGTTCACTTCGAAAATTTTGCACTTATAAGTGTTCCACCCCCCAGTTGCACACTTTCTTTGCTTGGGCGCACTGTGACGGGGAAGTATTCAACTGGGGAGTTGGACACTTAAGTGTACAAATATCGAGTTGAACACTTTTAAGTGCACAACAACTGTGTTGCACACTTTTAAGTACTTAAATAGTATTTGAACCCTTTGAAGTGTTGAAGGGTTGAACAATTCGTTTATCAGTGTACATATAAATGTGAAAAAACAGAAAGGCAGTCACCGAGCAACATGCCTCGCGCGATATGTCAAAGTTGTAATTTTCAAATTTAAGATAATTCTCAAGGATCAGAGGCCTGCAGTCTGTGTGAGGTGAGGTGCGGCTATGGGATGCTATGAGATTAGTGGAAAATGCACGGCTCGACCGGAGGGGAGTCTCACGCCGACGGTGTGGCGGCCTGGGGCGTGAGGGCGACAAACAAGTCACCGTTCAGCCCCACCGCCACCTGCCAGAGGGTTCAAAAGCTCTCCGCCGGACGGGCTCTGTTACGCTTGAAATGAAGCTCAGGAAAGAAATTCTCCCATGCATTTAGATAGGACAACTAGGAGCGTATAGACCTGCTTCGCTTGACTTCAAGCGTAATCTCAACAAGTTTGAAAAATGGGCGTAAGGTAACGCCTTAGTTTCACCAGTGTTAGCAATGCAAATAAATTCGACGCAGTACAAAAAATGGAAATTCCTCACAACGCTGCAAAGCATTTACAGTTTGTGCCCAGCCCCCACTGTAAACTGGTTGGCGTCTGTAGACGCCAAAATATTGGCGTCCTCTGAGAATGCCAAATCTTGGCGTTCAAAGACGCCAATATTTGGCGTTCTGAGAAGAAGAACGCCAAATATTGGCGTCTTTCAGCGCCAAAATTTGGCGTTCTCAGAGGACGCCAAAATTTTGGCGTCTAAAGACGCCAACCAATTTACAGTGCCCTCTTCTGCCGACCCCGCACTGTAAAATGCTAGCGAAGAACAGGTTAGCAGTGCAAACTTTATTCTTCGCAGCTCGCGAATGATTTTCAAGCAATGCATTATGAACTTATTCTTCGCAGGCTTGCGAATTGATGTCTTTGCATTGCAAAGAAATAGTTTGCAAGGATTAGCATCACCCTGCAAATAAATGCTTCACAATGCAAACAAACTCTATGCAATACAAATATCAGAAACTCTTCGCAACGTTGCAAAGAATTTAACTCGAAAGAATGTTGCAGTGCGCCGCCGTTGGAGCAGTCGTGTGTACACACCAAATTCTTGTGAACTTTTTATCACACTGTTATTCAATTACTGCGACGTCACATTCTTTTCTATGTGAAAACTGTTACATTCCTTTTAATATTGATGTCACATTCTTTTGAATGTGACAATAAAATTTAGCCCGCATATTCTGGCCGATTCACATTGAAAAGAATCACTGGTAAAACAAATGTGCAATAGTGCACACTTAAAGTGTGCTTCCTGGCACTTTGCGCATTTCATGGTGTTTAAACATATTGCACACTACGTGGTGTGCAAAGTTTAGACGTTTGGCAAGTGTGCAAAGTTTGCACACTTGGTTGTGGAAAATTCTTAATCATAGGATAGCAAAAGGTATACCAAGTGTCGAAATGTTGCACACTATGAGGAGTGCAAAGTTTAGAAGTTTGACAAGTGTGCAAAGTTTGCACACTTCGTGATGTTTAGTTTTGCTCGACACCAGGAAGTGTGCAAAGTTTGCACATTTGAAAAGCACGCCAATTGGTGTGCAATATTCTACATTTGTTTTACCAGTGATGTGACATTACATTTTAAACAATGTGACACTTTTCACATGAAGAAGAACGTGACGTCGCAGTAATTGAATAACAGTGTACGCAGCTACAGATTTCTGTAAACATCCTGTATTTATGCATGATTTTGTGTGGAACTATGAACAAAATCGTCCATAGTTGGCTTATTTTGTTCATAGTCCGGCACAAAGTTATGCGTAAATAGAGCATGTTAACAGAAATCTGTAGCTGCGTATGGAAAAAAAAACGTTCAGAAGATTGTAGTGTGTACAATCTAAAAGGTAAATAAACCTCTGCACAGCAAAACACACACTTGTCTTCGACTAGCTCACTTACTAGATCCCAGAGATTGAACCCTACCGCCGCCGCAACTATAGTGGAGTGTCGAAAAGTTCACCTGAAAACACGTCGCAGTAACACGCGTGCGCGCGCGCGCTCGCACACACGCACACACGCGCGCGCGCGCGCGCGCGCACACACACACACACACACACACACACACACACACACACACACACACACACACACACACACACACCTGCGGTGGCGGTAGGGGTTCAACCTCAGGGATCTGGTGAGCGATTCGGAGACAAGGGTGTGTAGCGTCTTAGACCGCACACACGACTGCTGACCTGTCGGCAGGCCGCAGTCGTTTTATACCCGCGCCGCTGATGGCCAGACGCAGACGGGGTGGGGCGGGAGGGGGGGGATGATGTTCGCCGCACGGGCGCGGCGCAGTTGACGCGGCGCGGAAGAGAAAGTCGGTAGGCAGGCGAGGTATCGGCGTGTGCGCGATGCGCAAGGTCGGGAGCTGAAGATACACTGTTACACACTTCAACTCCCCAGTTGCGCACTTTCTGAACTTGGGCGCACTGTACGGGGGAAGTGTCCAACTGTGGAGTTCGACACTTATGAGTGCACAAATATCGAGTAGAACACTTTTAAGTGTTTGAATGGTATTTTAACACTTTAAAGTGTTGAAGGGTTGAGTACTTTGTTTATCACTGTGGACAATCTAGGACAATAGGTCCACTGACAATTTACAGCAGTCCCATGAAAAATCTACGGCAATCCAGGGACAACCTCCGCCATTCCTCTCACCATGTCGGTACGAGTACGAAAGCCGTAATTCTTGCCTACATCGAGGCGTTTTGCCTGGAAAAGATCAATACTGCACAGGAAATGTGGAAATCGCGGGTGGCAATCCGGTGTACAGGCAGGACGGAGTTGAGAGAATCCTCGGCTAACCGATTCGGCACAGGAGAACACCCACGGCGTCCGTCTCGTCCGTCTGTTGAGTGGGAGTCAGAAGTTCGATCGAGGGTGGCGGCGGGACGGACAATAATCGACAGGTCCCTCTCCTCTCCACACAGGCCTGCTGTCCTGGTGAGCAGGCGGGTGTGGGAACCAGCGCCCGACAGGAAAGAATAATTAGTGAATCAAGCCATTGCTCTGACTGCGTCGAGTGGACAGCTGGCCGGCGGGACAGCGATCACTCGTAATGACGGTAAAGAGTTCGGAGAGAGGCAGGGAGAGGGAGAGGGAGAGAGAGGGAGAGAGAGAGAGAGAGAGAGAGAGAGAGAGAGAGAGAGAGAGTAAACAGAACTGAAACAACTTAATTTTTGTTAGAGGTTTTACAAGCGCTATACTCTGAAAACTAAAGCGTGTACATTGTACACGTACACTACCACTGATTAATCGGTGTACATGACAATGATCACTGATCACTGTCATGTACAAGCGATGTACACTGATTTGATGATCACACATTGATGTACATGTTTTGGCCTTTTGCTTCTCATTATTATTTCCCAGCACAAAATCAATTCAAAATGAGTTACATTTCCAAACTCCGCGATAAAAGAGCTTTAAAACGAGCTACCAAATGATTGGGTTCGTAGCAAAGGAATTCTGTACGGTTGGGTTGAAGTAGAAATAAACCAAAACGTGAGCATAAGCACGTGCTCACGTGAGCATAAGCATGCTCACATCAGCATCCATCAAAACCCATTAGACCGTTGTGATATGAAATGAACCCTATGACTTGGTAGCTCGTTTTAAAGCTCTTTAAACTAGGAATATGGAAATGTAAACAATTATGAATAAATCTTGTGTTGAGGAATAATGGGAAGCAAAAGGCCAAAACGTGTACATCAATGTACACTGATATATCAGAGTACATGGCATGTACACTGATTAATCACCAAGCATTCCAATGTACACTGATGAATCAGCAAGCATCCATGTACACTGATTAATCAGTGTACATTGTACACTCTTTTATTGTCAGAGTACTATACATTTCTTCAGAATACATGAACACCTCTTTCTTCACTCTCTTGCTATCCACTCCGTACTCATAAGTGTCTCTCACTCGCACTCTCAATGACTCCTCTCCAACTCGTCTCCTGACGACTCTCCGACTTCAACTCACTCACTCAACCGTCTCCTACTCACTCCACTGTCTCCTACTCACTCTCTCCACTGTCTCCTGCTGACTCCACTGTCTCCTACTCACTCAACCGTCTCCTACTAACTCAGTCCACTGTCCCGTACTCACTGTCCGCTCGAGGCCCGGGTCAGCGCACTCTCCTCACCAGCCCCGTCACGGGCACCAACCTCCCCGCGTCACTCATCCCGCGCTGAACCGCCCATTTCCCGTCCGCCCCGCATGGCTCCGGGGATGTTCCCGCGGCTGCCGGCGGTGAGGTTGGCACCCCTACCGGTCAGAGGGCAGGCGAGGGCGAGCACGCGCAGACCGACCTTTCACCGGAGAGTAGGAAAACACTCGGCCAGTGCGCAGCTGGCCGTGATACGACGGCCCATCGCAGAACTACACTGCGAGAAATCGCGTTGGCGTGAAAAATTCACCCCAACACCCGTGCCGACTTGTCGCCTGCAGGAGTGGCTTTCTGGGCGGTCGAATTTTAATATGACGAGCGTAACTCAACTCGGCTCAACCACTTTCAGGTCTAGCCGAGTCGAAAAACAACCGCGTCATGTAGCCAACGGCGGCCGGGCCGGGCAAGTCGTGTGCCGGACAGCTCGCGCAGGAAAAAAATATAGGAGTACAACAGGAAAAGGGGAGAGGGGGGGGGGGAGGGGTGAAAATATATTCACTCGCCATGACGAGGTCATAACGCCAAACACTAAAGTTGCATTTTTGCTGCTGGTGGCTGGTGGAGGTTTGGAGCTGGCGGGTGGGCTGGGAGGGTAGAGGGGAGAATGAATTACAGAAACGGGTGAATGAATAGTGAAACAAACCCGTAGTGGAAGACATACGTTGCACAAGAAAACATCGAACGAACCCGAGGAGGACGACACACCGGAACCGGAAGTGACAGAACCCCCGCGCCGTGGCCGACAGCAGGTGGCCGCAACCGCGCCCCTGCGGCCAACGCAGCGGGCCGACGGGCTCGCCCACAAATTACTGAAGTCCAATAGGGTCAGGGAGGGTAATAAATGCACAAAAACGAAACTTTCACAATAACAGCTAAAATAAGATATTGACGAAGGGCTTGGGTGTTAAGAAAAACCAAGAAATGATCACAGTACACTTTCTGAAAGAGAAACCTCCAAAAATATTTAACGTTTTGTGATAAAAAGGAAAAAAACAGTGAGCATTTCTTACCCTCCCCGTGGCTAAAAACTGCACACCTGCGGGGAAAAGATGCACACGCTTAAATTTATAGAAATATGCAAATGCGATGGTCTGCTTCGACGTGTCTTGACTGGATAAAACGAAAATGTTTTATTCCCCAAGACGATCCGAATCGAAATGACGAAGTTATTGGCTTTCAAAGACAGCTAGGAAACGGTTTTGCTTGTTCGGACGCCTTAGGGGCCTAATAACTGGGTACGCCCCTTAAAACATTAAGATTTTGGCTTTGAACAAGAATTCTTAATCTGACATAACATTTTCCATGTGTAA
Source organism: Frankliniella fusca (assembly GCA_029379305.1). NCBI lineage: Eukaryota > Metazoa > Arthropoda > Insecta > Thysanoptera > Thripidae > Frankliniella > Frankliniella fusca. Next base: position 105,822 of record JAHWGI010000117.1, read on the forward strand.
AGTTTTAAAATTTTGGATCTAATTTAATGAGTTTACGCAAAATATAGTCCTGCGTCCCATTAGAATGGCGGGATAGTATGTGCATTTGTTACCCGTAGGGTGTGCATTTCGTAGCCGCACAGGTGTGAATTTATTAGCTGTTTTGTTCAAACGTTATTTGCTGAAAGACCGCTTGAAATTTCGAACATCTAAGCTCACCATCAGATTCGGAACACTTCAAACCGTTGGATATACCTGGGGTTGTTAAGCAAAGAACATTTCAAATAACATTTAGGCATAACTTTACACGTCACGGTGGGAAAGTTTTAAGGGTGTCGATCTTGACGTCTCTCTTCTGAATTTATTTTGAAAATGAAAGACATTGTTTATTTAGAAACGAATTACGTTTCTAGAGAGTCGAAATCAAGATCTTCCAAATGATATAAGAGTAGTCCAGTAAAACTTATAGGAAAGGATCGAAATTCGAGTGTGCATTTATTACCCACTTCTGAGGTGTGCATTTACTACCCTACCTGACCCTAGCAGCAGGTAGGTAGCCCTTTTTACGCCGGGTCACACATAATTTTGAGACAAAAGTATTGTTTTAACAGCTTAAAATCTCAAAACATCGCATAGCTGCATCTCCCTTCAATGTCATCCCGAAACCTACACTGCGAAACCATACTGTGGTATACGACGAGAAATTTTCGGTAAAACTTTGTGACGTTGTAGTATCCCCAGCCTGATGCTTTCTCATCAACTATTTTCCATACGCGTTGTGTTGATCAAGTTCGCGCTGCGCCTGGCGCGCGGGGCGGGGCGGGGAGGGGTGGGGCAGGACTCGACAGACCCGATCAGTCTTATCAGCCGTTTGCTTAGGACCATCCTGCCCTGTCCTCGGCCCTGTCCCTTCCCTCCCCTCACAAGCGCGCGGCCAGCTCGGCTTATTATATCAGTCTTCATTAACGCCAAGGCGACGACAAAACGTTGGCCTCATCGTGAAAGACTTGCGGAGCGAGAGAAAGGCTTTGTTCAGACCCCCTTCGCGAGGAGCTTGCGTCTAGCCCCGCGCGGGGGCACCATACCGCACCCTCTGCTCCTGATCAATCAGCTCATTGTCCTCCAGGACCCCGAGCCGAGCCGGGCGTTTAGACGACTCAGCGCCAGCCCAGGCCAACACCATCCCCATGACGTAGCGAAATTCAACCCCCTCCCACCAAACGCACCCACCGCGTACACCCTCTCCCAACACCCCCTGATCTGATCATCACCTTGCTACCAGGCTCGGAGGCTGGGGCCGCGGGGCGGGCGTGCGGCGTGCGGGGCGCGGCTGCTGGGCAGGTAGGAGCGCCCCGCCCCGCCCCTCCCGGTGACTCGACGAGAACGCCTCCCCCCCCCCTCCTCCGACAATGACACTGGATTCACATTATTAGACCCGCTTTACTCCGGAGATTATCGCAATGCACTTCCTGCGGTAACAAAGAGCACCCGCCCATCGGCATGGAGCACAAAAACCTCCCCACGACGATTACCCGCTCACATCCCCTTTCTCCGTCTTTCCTCGTCACTTCAAGATTGAAAAAAAAAAAAAACACGACATTTATTTCTTGACAGAACAATTTCCCACATTTAGCGGAAGCAAGTAAATTGTATAAGTCGCTTACTGCTAGGGAAGAGCGTATAACTCGGGGTGGCTCGAACAGAAACGCGGTGCGGCACCCAAAAAGGCGATCGAGCTCTTGTGTTACACGGTCTTAAACCTGCACGATAAAAAATAGTTTCTTGAATTTCAAGATCCATCTTGGACGTCCATTGGCATTCTCCATAAGATCCAAGAAAGATCTTGAAATGCAAGAATGTTTCTATTGTTACTATTTTACAATTTTTACCGTGATGAGCCCGAACTGTACTAATTGTAAGAGAAGTTTTCCCCAACGGAGGGAAACATACACTATTGAAGCACATTTGAGCGCAGTTATTCAAGTACGTACAGCACATTTACAAGTCCAGCGCTGTCCTTGAATCAAGAAGTCACTCTTGGGTGCGACTGCGCGCCGCGGTCCGGGTCCGGCCGTCTGCCGACCGAGACAGAGAGACAGCAGGTCTCTCTGGGCCTCTGCTCCACTCTGCTCGGCCTCGGCCCCTGACTAAACCATATCTCCTATCATCCATAATTTTGTTTGCGAATGAGCAGAGCAGAGAGGAGGCCTGCCCAGATAGAGCGGCGGGGCCGGGGCTCTCGCCCAGCAGGCTGATTCCGAAGATCTCTCTCGCGCCTCCGTCCTGGTCGCACTCATGGGGTCCTGACACCCCCGACATAGGGCACCGCCGTAGGTGCAACAAGGACGGAATCAGCCTGCAGGCCTGAGCCCGCCGGGGCAGGGGCCCCAAGCGTTGGCCGTTTGCTTTCGATAGCGCAGGTGTCGGACTGAGCTATACGCTCTGCCCCTCTCCGTGTACCGCCATGCATAGTTCAGAGGGCTCTCCCCGCCCCAGCCCGCCCCGGCCCGCCCCGGCCCGCCCCGGCCCGCCCCGGCCCAACACCAAGCAGGCCTTTAGCGGGCTGGCCAGGCCGTGTATCGGGCCCCCTCGCCCTCGCCCGCCCCGCTCTCATAGGCTCAAACGCTATCCCTCGCTATACCGTCGTAAAAAATTTAACACATTCCGAAGCGGATGGCTAAATTTTCTGGCAACATAAATTAGAAGACGAGAAGATAGAACTCGGCGTTGTACACTTGGAGGCAAAAACCACGAATTCAGTTTTGAGGTAAGTTTATATGAAATGTCCTTACATAATCTACTTTATTTATTTGTATTTGGTTTTTGGAAATTTCCGGAGAAATCTAGATTTTTTGCCTCTCGTCTCCCGCTGTTTGACGGCAGTTGCAAGAGTGAGATGTCTCATCAAAAAGTAGCGAGATTTTTCCTCTTGCTCCATTTAAGTGAGAGTTTAGGAACCTCGCTCTTACACTGAAAATGGAGGAGTCGCCTTTTTCGATCTTGGAAGAGCGACTTTTCTGTACCAAATTTTCATGCTCCTGGGAGAGCGACATGCATGAACATCGCTCTATTAGAGTCACTTTGATGACTCTTTTTGAGTCAAATCACCAAATGTCACTCTTCCGGGGTGATTTTTAAAATTCCAGAAAATACTCGATTTGACTCGTTTTAGCGAAAGCCACTTTTACTGAGCGATGAAAAAATACTCCGCTCATTGCGGGCGAGAAATGTGACTAGTACCTTTCCAGTGAAAGAATTTTACAACATCACTCAAATTCAGAGAGATAAAGGATAAAAACCCTCACCCAAAAAGGGCGAGGTTTCCAAATCTTCGCTCAAATAGAGCGAGATTTTTCAAACTATTGCTCTAATTGAGCGAGAAAACCAAACCTCGCTCCCAAAGAGTGAGAGAAAATTTCTCGATCTCCTGAGGGCGAGAATCCTCGCTCTGGTATTTAAAAGTGTTCATTTTGAATACTACTCGCCATATTTTCGGCAGATAATACGTTAGTATCAGCAGCTTGTACTGTCGTAAAGATAAAAGTAAACGTGTGAACTTCATCAGTTCAAGTTGCGAAAGTAAACGTTGTCCAGCCTTAAGCGTTGGAAAGTTAAAGTTGCTAAATAAGTTAGATGTACAGGTACACGTTGTGAGTTTCAAAGCCATAAGTAAAAGTAATTTGCTCTCCCATTAGCGTTAGCGTTAACTATTTTTTTTTTTTTTTTTACAAAGTACAGCGTCGTAGGTGGCGCCGCTGCCACCTGACCGCTCCCCAAACAAGCGTGACGAAGAGTACTACTCGAGTACCTCTCTACGCCCAACTCTTATTACGCGCACTCATCATTCTGTGTTGTTGTTGTTGTGCGTGTGTGGGAGACAGACTCAGACAGGGTCACACACGGCTGCCCTCGGCGTATGGGCGGGGGGCGCGTCGCGCCCAAAGGCAGTGTTGCCGGAAAAGTGGGCAATAAGTAGCCTACAAACACGGGGCTTTTGCGATCGTAATAGCAGAACACAGCAGTTGGACGACAAACTGTCATTTAAAAAAAAATATATTTTTTTAAATTTAAGGTGCGGACGCTTAAGCCTGCGGGGTATGCCCCGCGCCCCGGGGTGGGGCGGAGTGGAGTGGTATGGGGCGGGGTGGGGCAATCTGGCGCCCGCGCAGTGTGTGTCGCGCTCACGAGAAACAATTTGGACGTTTCAATGGCAGGGCGGCCGCTAGGGCCGCAGGACGATTAGAGAGGTGAGTGTGGGAGAGAGATGCGACGATGCGCCCAGTCCAGCACGGCTGCCCAGCCGAGCCCAGCCCAGACCACTGTCACAACAGGAAACTCACCGCCTGGCCGTGGGATCACACGTGCTCGCCCAGACCCAAACCGGAATCACTGACCTAAACTTTTTCCTCAAATTGCCTCTAAGCTTCAACGAGCTTTTGTCATTCTTCTGCAGTTAACTGCCTTAAAAATTCCTTAATTTTCATTCATATCTCTTAATTTCTGTTTTTGAATGTGTTGGCCGCTTTTCATTATTTTTATTGTTTTCATAAAGATAGGGAATTTTTATAATAATTGTTTGCGAGAGTTTCAAAATAACCTTTTAGCGTAAAACAGTGTTTGAAGAAAAGTTGTGAGCCCCTCGCCTTGCCTCTCCTCAACCTGTGTGGAATGGGCGGACATGCACGTGTCCGGGGCAGGAAGCGAGGAGGACCTGGCCGCCGCGGCATGGACTCCCGAGGCATTCCTCCCCCGAGCAACGCGCACCGCGTCCAGGGGAAGCCCCGCCCAGGCTTAAAAACACGTGGCATAACAACGGACAGGAATGCACTCACCTTCTCTCACTCACAAACACACACACACACACACCCAACACACACCAACACACACACACGCGCGCGCGAGCGCCTCACTCCCCCACCCCCACCCCCCTCCATTTCCATACCGCGGAGCACCCCTTCGGCTACGGGTAGTTAGACCCAAGACAAACGGTCGCGTTTTCTGGTCGATTTATTCGACGCATTCCGGCGGTATCTCTTATGGGTGGTACGTATATCCTCGGCCCTACGTACGGCAACGTACGGTACCTAGTGTCATACGGTCACGCAGCGCTAGGCCAGGCGGCCGCAACAGGCGCGTCGTCACGCATCGGGAGCTCCCTTCCGACACCCCCCCCCCCCCCCCACCACCACCACCGGCCCCAAGCTGCCCCCTAAAAAATGTAATGGGTATTGGGGTCATGAAGTAACAAAAGAATTAGACTTTGAAACACGAGCTGCTTTGGGGTACGCCGCGTCACCCGCGGTACCCGTGCCGTCTAACCAATCCATACCTGCCATCTTGAGCGGCTCAGAGGTGCCCGGCCCGAGAGGTATACACGTCTTCGCAGCGCACGGCCGCTGATGAATAGCTGTGTGGAGTTCCCCGCGCCCGACCGAGATAACCGCGGCCTGGAGAGAAAAAAAACAATGAGAAGTGCAGCGTGTTTTTCATTCCTATCACAGGCCATATGACTTCTTTTAGAGAATAACTTTAAAAAATAGAAATGTTCTGATTCTTATTCGCATGTTGAGCGCTGCACCAAAACAAAGCGGCACGGTAAACAAAATGTCTGATTTTTTGAGTAAAAAAGGAAATCTTTGAGTCACTCCATGACTCTGAGAAAAATGACTCAGAGTTTGGGGGAAGAACCAAAAAAATTTTTTTTAAAAAAAATACGGAAATTTTCCTCATTTTAAAGGGAACATCAAAATCTGAGTAGTTTTCCTCAAAAGGCATTGCCTCAAAGTTTCCCCCTCCCCTTAAAAAATCAGACATTGTTTTTACCATGATGCGTCTTGCAAGACATCACCATGGTAATGCACCCTATCACCGCGTGGCTTACACTGAGATTCACAATACCTTACGGTAAAAATTCGCCGAAGTTCACAATGGAAATCACAGTTAAACTTATCAGAGCGTGTCACATCGCAAGCAATTAACCCGTTTTTATCTTAGACTTTTGAGCCAAAACTTTACAGGCGACGAAGTGGGAGGGAGAGGGAGGGGGGGGGGCGGTGACACTTCAATAGTCGAATACTAAAATGATTCTCTTCTTGTTGTGACGCGGTGGGGCGGGGTGGGGTGGGGCGGGGTAGCGCGCGTCAGGCCGTGTTCCGGTCCGATCCATCTCCAGTGCGGCAGGTCCACGCAACGCGCCGCTACATCATGTCTGAACGCGGGGCCGCCCCGTTCCAACCCGCCCCGCCCCACCCCGCCCCACCCCGCCCCACCGCGTCAAAAGTCATGTCAGGGACCGTTAAAAACCGACATCATTCAACGGGAGCGCGAGTTCGGGGGCAAGCGGGTGGGTGGGTGGGTGGGAACTTAGACCTGTCAGGAAAACTTTCAAAAGGAGGCGAGCGCAGCGGACTTGCGCTGCCAGGCCGGCCAGGGGAGGTCTAAAGACGGAGCGCAGGGGCCGAGCTGGGAGTTGGCCAGGGGCGGGCAGGGGCAGGGGGCAAGCCACCGCCGGGTCGCTCGCCACTTAACGCCACCAAGTTTAGCAGATAAGTACCTGTGGCTCTGAGCCGCACTCCGAGACCGCAGTGCGAGACGCCCCCGCCCGTGGCAAGTGCCGCCCCCAGGCCGGGCGGGGGCAGGCGGAGCTGCCTTTAGTCTGACTTAGGAGCAGCGGCAGTGAGAGAAGAGAAGGGTTCGCGAGCGCGATACAAACCTCTCGGCGAGTGATTCTGATCCGTGTGGGTGTTCGTGTGCGCGTGTGTGTGTGCGTGGGTGCGCCTGGCACAATGGCGCCGCCCGAGAGGAGACGCGAGTGGCTTTAGAGAGAAGGCGGTGGCCGGTCGGAGCCGGCGACGGGGGAGCAAACTGACTGCGAGAGAGAGGCGAGCTCAGTCTCACCGCAAAGCCGTCAGAGAAGAACAGGGGGCGAGAGAGGGAGACAGAGAGAGGGTGAAAGAGAGGGGCAGGGCTTGGGCGGGGCTTGGACGCAAAGTTTGAGCAGCAGGCCGAGGTGCGGAACCTTCCGCGTGAGCATAGCAAAGCAAAGGCAAAACCGAAGCCGCTCCGCCCCGCCTGTCTGCTTTTATTCAAGCCCTTTTGTCGCTCTGAGGGGCGGGGCCGGGCGGGGCCGGGCGGGGCCGGGCGGTGCGTGGCGTTCCCCCAGTGCACGAGGAGGAAGCGTCGTGTCCCGCTCTCGCTCGGCTGACTGTCTGCTCGCCTTGCAGCTCGCGGCTGATCCCCAAAGCGGGGGCTGCTTGTTCATTAAACCTGCTCATGCAGAGCGTCATGCCGATTATTTATGCCGTTCATCGCCACCTTAGAGGAGCTGCCATGCGGCGGCCACCGCCGCCCGCCGCGCGACCAAAAAGTTTGAAATAAAAGGAAATGATAAGAAAAGGCGTCCCCCCCCCTTCTCTTCTGGATCCGCCCCTGCTGCTTGCCATTCAGCCGCGGCAGGAGAAGCAGGATCAGGGCTGCTTCCTTTCATCAGACATAATGCCACGTGCAGTACGCACACCGGCCCGCCTCCACCGCGGGGAGCGCTCACAAGCACTGTGGCGCCGACCACACTGAGGCCCAAGTGAGCGAATGACTTCACATTCTTACACCCATTAAAAACAGGCTGGCTGTCCCCCCCTTCGATAATTTAGGGTTCGGTGTTTTATATGTAAGTTTACACACCAAAGTCAGTTTTGCTACAGAATACCAAGAATGAAATTCCCTTGAATTTTCCCTAATTTTCACGCAAAAATTTCTGTTTTACCCAGGCTGTTTTTCATGCAATCCCCATAGGTTTAGCGATAAATATGAGTGTTATTGATTAATATTGGTGGAAGATTTTTCCTTGCCCTCTATCATCGACATTCCCTGACTTTTCCCTGATTTCGTATTTTTCTGCAACTAAATTGCAGTTCAAAAAGAGTTCTCCCCTGTAGTTTAAGTGAAGATCCTTCCGCCCGTCTGCCCGGGAGTCCTGTTTTAAATATCTCCACTTTTCCTAAGTGTCCCTGACCTGCAGCATCCCTGCACTAAAGTGTATAGCATTCACACACTTCTGGTATCCAGTTCACGTCAACCGACGTGTTTTTTTTTTTTTTTGAATGATTGTTTACATTTACGACTTCGGCGAAAGCTGCACCCCGCGTGCGACGGTGCGGCGTTAATCATGGTCTCTCCGGTAAGTAAAGCTCCTTTCCATAATCATGAGCACACTAAGCGACCTGTTAAATTATATTTTTTTCTCCTTTGCCTCGACTTCATTAAAAATTTTACATGGTTTATGTACAGCCCCCCGAGGGGAGGCCCAGCAGGACGGGCGGGCGGGGTGCGCGGACATGGCGTGGCGCGGGGCAACTTTGAAGACTCTGAATGAAATGCTCGCCGCTCCGGAGCACATAGCAAAGAGGGGAGGGCAGCGTAGGGCGGGAGGGAAGGGGCAGTCGGATCGCACCAGGCCCGGCCTGTCTGAAGGACCTGGGCTGAGAGGTCCGGTATGCTCGGCGGGGCGAGTGCGGGGGAGTGACGTCTTCCTCCCCCGTAAGAACACCCCACCCCACCTTACCTCACCCCTTTCCCACTCGCCCCCGCGCAGCCCGCGCGCCCGCCCCGCCCCGCCCTGCCCGGTCGAGCGATCGGATGTCTGCATACTGTAGTGCTGTACCCCCCGCCAGGTAGTCGAACTGCCCCGCCCCACCCCTCTTCCACCCTTCCCTGTACTCCCAATTACCTATGCACGGCCCGCCCCGCCCCCCGCGCTCGGCCCCCGCCCCGGGTCCATTCCGATGATTATATAGGGATAATTAAACAGTAATGAGATTAGGAAAACAACGCGCCACAGCTCGCTACGCGCGCGGGGTGTGCGGGTTGATATGGGGTATGGAGTCCTATGAGCCATGGGGATCAAGAAGAATCACCGCCCCGTGGAGCGCGCGCCACGGCGAGATCCGGGCACGGGCAAACAACACACCCCAATGGTTTACGCAACTCACCTGGCCGCCAGCGGTACAGTGTAAGCACCCCACCCCCTTCCTCACTCCTCCCAAAACACACCACGGGCCTCCTTGCTCTCCAGCCGGGACCAGCAGGCTCGCTAATTGACACGGTGAGGTCCGCTAGCCCGCCCCGTCCCGCCCCGCGCTCAAGCACTTCAATAATTCGCCAGCACCACACCGCATGAAAGATGCAGGGCTCGACGCCACCTGGCCCAGCAGCTCGGCCCGGCCCGACAGCTACAGGCGGGCCCGCGGGATAGGACAGGCACCTGCCCATGTACAGGTGTGAACATTCCCGGTTACTTGCAGCTGCAGCTGCTATATGTGGCTTCCCGCAACGCGGTGATAGCCACCATTCGCTCTGTGATGGGAAACTTTGTATGTGTCTCTCAGCAGCGCTAAACGGCTGCCCAACTTATGAGGGATAGAGTGGTAAAATGGCATCGCGTGGTAGTGACGGCTCTATAGAGGGCGAGATGCTTTTGCACTGTAGAAACAAGTGTGCAAAGTCCTAAACACTTGTAAATGTGCAACTCCTCGATTAACCCGTACACGGTAAAAACAAGCCATGGGATTCCCAGGCTAGTTGGAAACCACGAGATGCCCTGGAAATACTTTCCAGGACAGATTTCCTGGGAATCAAAACAGTTGCAAAAGAACAGCTGTTGAGTTGGACACTTGCACATGATAAAAACGGGGAGTTTTGTACCTCACAAATGTTGAACAGAGAGAGAGAGAGAGAGAGAGAGAGAGAGAGAGAGAGAAAGATCTCTCCGTTGTTGAATACCTCCGGCCGTCGGCTCGGCTTGGGCAGGCTCGGGTCACCTCGGCGGTAGCGTAAGTCGGGTCCATTTGTCTGCGCCCCGTCCCGCCCCGCCCCGCCCGGATCTTTGGACTGGATACGTCTCAGTGGTGATGGCACCTCCGCTCCGCGGCTCTGGCAGGAGCAGCTGTACCTCTAGTTTCTGACTGTAAAATCAGGACTCAGAAGAACTCAACACCTCGCAGACTTTACTGATGATTAGTCAAAATGAAGTTGTTCACGAACTTAGCTAAAATTAGGACATGCAATTACGTAGAACTATTTTCTTGTAATGTAGTTCCCTTTTTATTTATTTTTTCCTTTTTCTTATTACAAATCTATCAATTTGCCATTTAGTGATTTCTGATTTATGACTTCAATTTCCTATATTATTTTGTATATTATGGATTGTGCTATGGTAAGTTATTGGATTTCTAAGCAAAGCAGCTAGGGAACTGAAGACAATATCATCAGGTTACTATTCAGTGCTTCTGATTAATGACTTGAATTTCCTATATTATTCTGTGAATGATGGATGCTATTGTAAGCTGTCAGAGGCGACCACAATCGTCAAAACAAAATCACCAGCACACAGGCACTCATCCCCAGAAACCTGGAAACGCCAGGAAAGAAGTCAAGGTGGCCTACAGGAAGCCAGCAGCTGAAGGATCACCACCGGCAGAGGACCTGCTACTTGGAGGCTGGAACGACACCCCAAAGGTGAGGTATGTACATATGTTTGCACCGTTTCAGGTCAACAGAGTAATTAATGGAAATGATAGCAGTGGTAGTCGTCGAGAGCATACGGAGGTCCTTCGAATTGAGGGCAAGCATTATATTAAATTCAAATTGGACAATGGCTCTGAGATCAACAGCTTGCCCTTACATCTCTTTAAGCTAATAGATGACAATTTCCGTGTATACCCAGACGATACCACTATTATCACGTATGGCAAGTCAGAATTCAAATCGCTTGGCAAAGTCTACCTGCTAGTTGAAACACAGCATGGCGCCAAGTTAATTTGTGACTTCCTAATATCCTCAGTGGAAAAAAGGCCAATACTGGGCATTGATGCGTGTGAAACTCTCAACCTGGTAGTCAAAGTAAAACATTCAGTGAAATGCTCGGACACTGCTGAGGCACACTCCCTGGAGCTGCCTGCCTCAAAAGAGCTATTTGTCAGAAACTACCAGGAGCTCTTCACGGGCTTAGGAGAGTTCAAACAAACTGTGAAAATTATTGTGGACCCCACGGTGAAACCAGGAATCTGTCCACCCAGGAGGTATAATTTTACAGTGGTAGAGAAACTAAAAGTCAAGCTTGCTCAGTTGGAAAGGGAAGGCATGATAGCAAAAGTAGTGAATGAAATCCCCAAATTTGTTCGCAACATGGTTTTCAGGGAAAAACCAAACGGGGATTTGCGCATATGCCTAGACCCTGAACTATTAAACAAAGCAATTGTCAGGCAACCCTATCCTATCCCCACTGTGGAAGAGCTGGGGTGTAAACTGCTAGGAAAAAAAATACTTCACTGTGCTGGACCTCAAAGATGGTTTCTGGCACGCAAAGTTGGACCCTGAATCGAGCTTGTTATGCTCCTTTGCAACACCAAATGGGTTGTACCGATTTTTGAAGATGCCTTTTGGCATCAGCTGTGCTCCTGAAATCTTTCAGTTCCTGACAGAACAGGCGTTTCAGGGCACTGGGGCGATATCATACTTTGATGATTGTGTGGCTGCAGGAGCCACTCTAGCGGAACATGACGAGGTGCTGATAAGGGTAATGGTAAAGGCTAAAGAGCATAATATCCGATTTATTAATCCTTCTAAGCTCCAATACAGGCTGAAAGAAGTGAAATTCGTGGGCCACATGTGGCCTCACAACCAAATGAAAATAGATCCCAAACGGGTAGCAGCCAAAGGAGAAATAGCAGAATCTAAGAACAGGCATGAACTGCAAAAATGCTTGGGAACTTTTAACTACGTACGTAAATTTATTCCTCAAATGGCAACAACAGCTGCCCCGCTCTATTCGCTTCTAAGTGATAGGGTAGCATTCCACTGGCTTCCAGCACATGCCCTGGCATTCCATAAACTGAAAATGAGTCTCACTGAAGCACCAGTCCTTACAACATTTGACCCTAAACAACCGATAGTGGTACAAGCCGATGCTAGCCAGTGTGGCTTGGGTTGTGCCCTGTTTCAGGGAGGCAAAATAGTGGCTGTAGACCGCTGTAGACTCACGGAAACTGACAGAGACTGAGGTCCTCTACGCTCAAATCGAAAAGGAGCTGCTAGCTCTAGTGTTTGCTGCGGCAAAATTTGAAAAATACATCTGGGGAATGAAAGATGTCATTTTTCTCACTGATCACAAACCTTTGGTGTCCATTTTTCAAAAACCATTGGCTAACATCACAAACAACAGGTTAAAGAAATTCCGAATTAAATTAATGAAGTACCAGATGAAAGTTGAGTACCTGCCGGGAAAATATATGCACCTAGCTGATCTACTCTCCAGGAATTTCCAAAAGGGGCATGTGGACGATGATCCGGAAATGACTCATGTTGTCCATGAGGTCACCAGGAGCATCCCCATGTCACCAGATACGAAAAAGGACCTGGAGGTGGAGACTGCTGGTGATGTTGGCCTGGCAGCAGTAACACAATATTATAAAAAGGGATGGCCCCAGGACAGACATCAAGTCATCATGGAGACCAGGCCTTATTGGCAAATAAGACATGACATTTTTCTAGAAGACAAGCTTGTGATTTTTAATGACAGAATAATAGTGCCTGTTTCTCTACGTCCAAAAGTATTGAATAAACTTCATGCTGCGCACCTAGGAGCTGAAAAAACTAAAGCTAGAGCAAGGCAGGCAGTATATTGGCCTGGACTGACAAGTGACATCGAAAATATGGTAAAAGCCTGTCGCATATGTGAAAGAAATCGCCCTGCCAATCCAGAGGACCCCCTACAACCTCATGAAATACCCATGCATAGATATGAGAAAGTCGGTGTTGACATACTTGAGTGGAAATCACAAAATTACCTGGTTGTAGTCGATTAATTGTCAAAGTGGCTAGAACTCAAAAAGCTGTCTAGTAACAGTAGTGCTGCTGTGACTGCTGCCGCTGCCCTAAGACAGGTATTCAGCACTCATGGAGTACCTAGAATCATCTTTGGGGACAACAATCCACTGAACTCTTTTGAATGCCGGGAGTTTGCTGCTAGCATAGGTAGTATTATACAAACCAGCTCCCCTGAGTTCCCGTCCAGCAATGGCCTTGCTGAGAAAGGTGTCCATATATCCAAGCAGCTGCTTACCAAAAGCGAGGAGAGTGGTACTCATTATTTGGACGATTTAAGAGAATACAACAACACACCTTTATCCGGTATGACGGTCTCTCCATCCCAAATATTGATGAGCAGAATATGTAGAACAGGTGCTCCTATTCTCAGCAAAAACTTGGTTCCCAAGATAGTTGATGTACACAAAGATTTGAAACGATTACAGCAAAGTTATAAAGCAAAACATGATAAGAGCTCGAGGGTTATCAACTCACTATGATGTTGGTGACAAAGTGGTTGTTTACCGCCGAGGCAAATGGAAAAAGGGAAAAATTGTAGACAAACATTCCGCTGACAGGAGCTATATTGTTGAGTTGTTGAGTGGACGACAGCTTCGAAGAAATATCATCCACCTTCAACACTAAACGTCTGATCCTGATCATATTGATCATAGGGATGGCACTAATTACTTGGAATTAGTAGAAAACACTGAAAGCCAAATTGAACAAGAATCAGTAAACAGAACAGACAATGCGACTGGGGTTAATGACAGCTCTGTCTCTCCATTGTCTACAGGAAGCTGCAGAACCAGAGATAATGTTGAGCAGCCTGACACCCAAGGAGTCAGACACGGAACTGAAAATGGAACTGGAAATGGACAACAAAATGGACATGGACAACGAAATGGAAATGGATCTAACACTCTTCGAAGAAGGACTGAACAGCCCTCTGGACTTCGACGGACTGGGCAACTTTTAAAGCCATACTACAAATATGGCAATGACTTCCTTGTTTATAAATAATTATTCCCTGATCTCAGTGTGTCCTGGAAAGTGAATTGACACAAATAAACTTTTGTTTTCTTTATTTAAAAAAAGGGGAAGGTGTTCTGAGTTGTCTGCTAGACGCATTTCTCATAACCTTATTCACCCTCAGAAGTACATACAACACACTATTGACACTACGAGAACCTTCCTGGTGCAGGGCCAAATAAAGATCTTCATTACCACTCCAGACTCTGTAGTGTTCATTTCACCTCCCCATCACTACCCGCAGAACAGTGATCATGTATTTATCTGTGATAATGACATTTGTGAGGATGTAATAATGCATTATGTATTTATGTATAATGAGCATTGTATTAAGTTCTTGTGAGAATCATTTGGAAGCTTGATCAATTTTTGGTTCTTCAACCTTAGTAGATCTAACTGTTGATCGTTGCAGAGTTTGTCACTGACAATTGTGAATAAACTACCTTTCTCTTTAATCATCGTGTCATTATTGCCATTATTAAATACTATTAGTATTTATCTATCAAGCACATTGATGGCGGCTGTGCTTTACCCGGCAATTTTATGGGGGATTTTTGGAAACTATGTAATTAAAAACTAGTGGGAATTACACACAACAGAGAACTATATTTATCACACCACAATGAGATCACATAATGTTGTCAGAAAAATAAAAATTAAAGCTTTTCAAAACTTCTTACAAGTATCATCAATTAAATAGCAGACCGCAATGAGATCACATAATGTTGTAAGAAAATAATTATTAAATCTTTTCAAAAACTTCTTACAAGTATCATCAATTAAATAGCAGACCACAATGAGATCACATACTGTTCTCATAAAAATAAAAATTAAAGCTTTTCAAAACTTCTTACAAGTTTCATCGATAAATAGCGGAAAACTATCAATTACTGAAAGTCACAGCCAACTAAGTAAATAAAAAAAATAATATTCTATGACAGTCAACGGTCTTAAACCAACCAAAATTAAATTCATTTTGAAGTCGCAACCAATATTTTAAACACTGGTAAAAAAAAATACAAATTAAAGAGTCTCATGATTCACAGTTAATAGTGAAAGATAAATAAATTATAAAGAAAATAAATCAAAACAAAACAAGACAGCTGCAATTTAACAAAAACTTAACAAAACCGACAACCGAGAAATACCATCGCGGTTGACAAAGAATGACCCAGCTCCCAGCTATAAACCTTCTCAACTGAGAAATATCAAAATACACATGAACGAACATAACACATTAATAAAAAGCAATAATTAAAAAAAGCAGCTAACCTTTGCCGAGGGACAGCATAGTATTTGTTGCATTTAATTTCATAAATTGGTCCATTGTCTCTTGGAGCCGCTGCATAGCCAAGGTGTTGTTTGACAACCTTTCTTTCCCCTCCTCCAAAGAATCCAGCAGAGCCCGGCATGTTATATTAAGCAATTCAACATTCGTTGAAAGATCTGAATTGAACACAGAAAAACAAAACATGAAAAATTAACCATGAAAATAAAAATAAAAAAGGAAAGATGGTGACAAAAATCCTGGGAAATTCTGTCAAAACTACACGGCTATTTTGTGCCCCAAAACAACCATGTACCTACTTCTGATTGCTGAGGTATCAAGGTGCTGCTGCAGGGGCTGTTGCTGCAGGATCTGTTGCTGCAGGGGCTGCTGCTGCAAGGGCTGCTGCTGCAAGGGCTGATGCTGCATGTGGAGATGCTGCTGCAGCGGCTGCTGCTGCAGATATACATTTTGCTGCAGATATACATTTTGCTGCAGAAGGCTGCTCCTGCACGTACTGCTGCTGCAGAGGTGCTTGCTGCAGGTATTGTTGCTGTTGTTATTGTTGCAACTGTAATTGAACTGAAGCAGATAAAATGACTAGTACAATTAGTAGAGCCAAAATAGAAACTAAAGTAACTTACTAATAATCGATCAACGACATCAATTTTGCCGTGTAGCCTGACAGGTTCAATAAAACCAAGAACCCTGGCATCTGTCGGGTTTAAGATTAAACCCAAGTTCTCTGGGTGCAGGCCCCCACCTGTCCCATTCATGTAACAGCTAGCATACTTGGCCTTGGCGCGCTTCTTCAAATTTCTCCAAGCCTTGAAAGGAACAAAAGGACCATTAAACTTACTTCCTTCCATTCTGGGCCAGTTTTGAACTTTGGGCCCATTCTATTGAGCCCTTGAATGGGCCGGAATGGGCTCACCATGTCTGGATTCATGTCCAGGATGTCCATGAGAGCATTCCACTGCCCCCCGTCCACAATGTTGTCATCTTGCAGCAAAATAACACACATGATTAAATTTAACAGTGACTTCCAAATTAATTTTACTAATGGTCCTTTAAGGTATAGGCCTGCAACGAGCGAGCTAAGCGAGCTAGACCCCTCTTTGGACAGGTGTGAGGGGGGTGGAAACAGCGTTTAGCTCGCTTAGTTCGCTCGTTGCAGGCCTCTACTTTCAGGCATGGAAAGATTTGAAAGCCGTGTCTTTCCCAAGTAACAGATTAGTCATAAATACGTCAATATGATGTCAAATTTGAGTCAATTTTTAAAGTCACCATGACGTATTTTATCTTTCAGAAAATAACTACTTAAGGATGTCAGAATGACGTCAAAGTGATGGTACAGATGTTTAAAACAAAACATTCCTGGCCACAGGACAGTCGGTGGTGTGGTTTCAGTGTCAATCTTGTTGACCTTCATCTACTCCGACATTATCAAGGTGTTCATCATGTCGACGACACAAATTACATGCTGACTCCAGACACCAGGTGGTATTAGAACCAGCCCCCTTAAGTTTTCAGGCCGGGCCTGCCTGCCCCTGAGCCAGACGCCCTGCTACAGAAGACTTGCTTCCATGCCACTTGTGTTTCAATCTCATGCTTACGTCGGCTGATGAAATTTGAAAATTAATTCATGACTTATGTCTGTTACTTGGGTTGGTTTTTGTGATTTGTTATTGTGATATTCAGTGGATAATCTAGGCAACAGAACGCTGTCTCGTCCGCCAGATCATGTCGAGCAGCAGGACCATGCCGGCGATACTAATCTTTTTTATTGTGATTATAAGGAATATTTACTCACCATTCTGTTGCTCAAAATGTAGCTGGACATTTCTTGCTGGCAGTTGCAG
The DNA here is from genome assembly GCA_029379305.1 of Frankliniella fusca. Classification (NCBI taxonomy): domain Eukaryota; kingdom Metazoa; phylum Arthropoda; class Insecta; order Thysanoptera; family Thripidae; genus Frankliniella; species Frankliniella fusca. The sequence continues at coordinate 122,823 of JAHWGI010000117.1, forward strand.
GCCACCGCCACGACCTCCTCTCCGCACAACGAGCCCTCTCTCAACTCCGCGCATTCTGACGATTTTGACGGTCCACCCACGTGCACGTGTGACAACTAATAGTCAACATTGACGCTCGCCGATTATTTTGCCGGTTAAGACCGGGCGAGCCCAGAGCGAGCTTGTAAACAAGTCCTGATTGGTTCCCGAGCTCGACCCGAGTCCACCCGAGCGTCCGGACTAAACCGCCTTCGTAATATCGACCTGCAGGTTGGTTTTGCCTAGATTGATTCTGTCCACAACTGGATTGTGTTACTTCCGACCTCAAGACTGCGACTATATGACTAGACTGAAAGGCCATCAAATTGTTTCTCGAAAAACGTACGATTCACTCTGTTCAAAGCGAATTCAATTCGTCTCGTCAACAATTGAAAATGGGAAAACCTCCGAAAGTTAAAATTTTATCAGCCCTTCTCCCTCAAAGGGCCTTAAACACTTGGGCCATCTAAGCTAAGAACCCCAAATATGCGTTTCTCGAGAAAACTTCGCAAATCAAAGATGTCGGCCTGGTCGAGCTTCCGTCCACTCTAAATGACCATGGACTTTTATTGCTACCAGCCCCTGGAATTTTTTAGGCCCCTCTGTAGGGAACCTTCTTCCTTTCGTCCGAAAGTTTTATTTTTCTCGACAATGGATTATTAAGACAACAGCAATTTCTGTCGTACAGATTTAAACGAAATTGCAATAGAAAATAGTTTGTAAAATTAGAAAATTTTGAAACTGTGTCTGATTGCAAACTGTCTCACCAGATCGGAGTAATTTATATTCCAAAGTGCAAAATCAGTTGCTAAGGCAACAATACTCATGCTCCCCGCTTCGTGTATCCAGTATTATTTTGGCTCACTCATTTCTTCACTCAAAGCTTTAAAAAGCATTTACTTTAAACAATGACCTCAGCACGACCTTGTGTCTATTTTTTCTGTAAGTCTAAAATTCTCACAACAAATTAAAGGTGAGTTTTGGGAATTTGATAATACTCCATGAGTGTGATTTGAGGCATCATGTAAAAGTATCTGCTGTGTTTATTGTGCAAGTTCTCAATCCTCTTGATAGTTCTGACTTCAGTTCTTTCTCATTTTGTGGCAAGTTTTAAAACCTAGGGGGCCGTTGAACGCGTTAGCGTTAGAATTTTTGAGCACGTCTAAGCCGAACAATATTGTGTATAGTTAGTTACATTTTTGAAAATTTTGTTACTAACTTGTTACAAAATTTTCAAAATTGTAACTAACTACACACAATACTGTATCCGGCTAAAACGTGCTCAAAAAAGTCCAGGGGCTTCGTAACAATAAAATTTCATGGTAATTTTGAGTGTCGAGCCTGAAATTTACGACCATCTTCTGGAGGGTACTTTTCGAGATATTTTAAAGAAAAACGGCTCGGCCAATACCGGAAACACTTGGCGCCATCGTTCACCCACTTCCGTCACAGGTGGATGGGGGTCAATGTGAGGCGATTGTGCGCTATAGGAAAACGCATAGACCTACGAGATAGAATAGCTTTCCGCTGCCTATCACCCCTCCCCCTCACCACCACCACCTCAACCCCGCCCACTCGCCGAACTTATTCGCAGTTTGGTGGTAACCCTCCAGGCCTGTCGTGCATGCGCGCCGGCCATAGGAGCTTAGTGTGACCCGCGACACGGGCGGGGCGGGGCGGGGCGGGGCCGAGCGCAGCAGGGCGGGGCGCAGCGGTCACTCTGCGGATACCCTGGCACCGGCCCGATCGTACACACCACACAAAAGTCATCATAATACTTCCTGGGCCGACGCTGCGGGGGCTGCGTGTCCGCGGGCTATTACGCCCCCGCAGAGAGGACACGGCGCGGAGGGGAGGGTGGGGCGTTCCACCCCCTTGCGCCGCCCCCCGCACCGCCCCCGGGGGCGGGCCACGCACGAGCCCAACAGAAAGACAGGCCTCAAAGCAGACACACACACACACACACACACACACGACATCCGTCGAAAAACAGTCCCCGGCCTGGCGTGGTGACGCGAGAGCGGGGTACTGACCGATCCATCACCCCGCCGGCTAGACTAGACCAGCCCGCGTATAAATTTGCCCGCCGCCGTCCGTCGTCGCTACATAGTGAGGTGCTGGGGACGCTCCTACCCCCCCCCCTTTCCCCCCAACCCTCCCTTGCCTGCTCTTTTATCAGTGCAGTGCCACTGCTGCTTTGTTGGGTCCCAAATTGAGATCGATCAGCTCTCCGCTGCCTCCCCCCCCCCCCCAGCCCACTCGCCCAACTTATTCGCAGTTTGCCGGTACCCCTCCGCGCCGTCGCCCTAATGCGCGACTGCTGTACACACTAAGCCTGCACGCCGTACCGCATGCTCGCGGGTGGCGTACCTGCCGCGGGTACCAGGTGGGTGACTCTGAACAGCGTTTACATATAGTCCTCTCTTTTGCTACTTATATAAACGTACCCGATGAGAGCGACAAGAACAAGGAGCCTAAACCACACACTAAAATACTAGGGACAATTTTTGTTCTTAATTGAGCACGAATCCGTGCATACGCAACATGTGTACGATTTCGTGCCTAATAACGGAGTAAAACTGCACAAAAGTGCACTTTTACTTCTTTATTTAGGAAAGAAATCGTACACATGTTGCGTATGCACGGATTCGTGCTCAATTAGGAACAAAATTGTCCCTAGTATTTTAGTGTGCATATTGCACGTAACCTTACAGGCAGGTCAGGGACATGTCGGTCACTGGCGTGAGTAGCACCGCCAGCCGGAGCCTCGTGATGATCCCCCGCAACAGAACCAGTCAGCAGGCTGATTCCGAAGATCGCTCTCGCGCCTCCGTCCTTGTCGCACTCATGGGTCCTTGCCACCCGAACATTGGGCACTGCCATGAGTGCGACGAGGACGGAGCAGGGTTGTCACAGAGTCAGGAATTTTTATTTCCCTCACTTTTCCATGACTGAATTCGAGGTTTTCCATGACTTTTCCCCAGGTACATGTAGGACTAAAGTTTTTTTTTTTCAAAGAAAACGATGTAAAGCAATAATTGCACTTGCATAATTATTTATTCATTTTAAAGCCCTTTGAGGCACTCATTCAAAACAACAAAAACCTTTGTCACGGCGCGGCAGGCAGACGACACGGGCGATATTGCAATTCAACAAACTTCCATGACTCGGCGATTGATTTCCCTGACTTACGTGACTCGAATTTTTCCATGACCTGCACACTAAATGTAAATGTATGTACTTTTTTGTGCATTCAAATGCACAGAACTACACATACACAATTCTGCACAAATTCGTACATAGTTTTGTATGAATTTATTCTTAATTATGCAAAAATTTGTACCAAAAACGATTTGTAAAAATCTTTGTGCACAATTATGTACTATTTATGCATAATTGCGCACTAATTTGTACATAATTCTGCCTGTGTAGTTCAGTGCATAAATGTGCACAAAAAATCTACAAAAACATTTGGTGTGTGTAACAACCCTGCGGAGGTACAAGAGCGATCTTCAGAATCGGCCCGCAGGACACTTTGCGACGGCGGCGGTGGCCGCGCTGGCCGCGCTCAGTCCCACCACACGCCCCGCCCCCACTCCGCCCCCGCCACCCACAACGTAAAACCTAAAACCCTCCAGAGAGTCGTAAGTACATGTCTGCACGTCAAAGGGGCCGAGGCCGGCGGGCCGGGCTGCGGAGCGAGAGGGTCCCCGCCCCGCCCCGCCCCGCCCCCGGGGACACGAGGGGGCGGTTGGGGGGAGGTCCACGTGTCCGCGGCGGGGCGGGGCTCGCGGTGAGCTTCTACACCGGGCATTAGGAGACACCGAGGGCATTATGTGTACTCACTGGGCCATTGAGAGGAGAATAAAGGGATGAGCGGGTGAGGGGGTGCGGGTGAGGGGGCGGGGAAGGGTAATCGGCCAAGTGCCCGACAATGCAGCCGCGAATTCGTTTGAAGCAACAACTTTGCTGCCCTCATCCGTAGACCGAGCCGAGTTTGTTTGTATTCTATTCATTGTTTTACACATATTCCGAAACTTGTATCGTCTTGGCTGTATAATGGTGGAAGCGACGAAATTACACACGGCTTCAAGTATTAAAAACTACGTCATGTCTGATATTAACATTATCGCACTTCTCGTACATTCAATTATTATTTGCATTCCTGAAAGCGGTCCTTTTTTTTTCCCTCTCTAGGCGTGGTTCCTTTTGCGAGCGCGCGCGCGGGTCAAAGCCAGGGGGTTATGACGGACCAGGCCGCTGAGCCGAGCCGGGAACTGCGCGATGCAAGCCCCTGCGACGCCTCGACGCGTCCTCCACCCACCCACCCCTGCAGCAGCTCCCCAAGGAACGCCGCCGGCCGGGCGGGGCGGGGCAGGGCAGGGGTAGAGTGGGGCGGGGTGGCTGCAGGGCGAGAGAAACCCCACCCCGTATCGCATTTATCAATAAAAGGTTTCGTCGCTCTGCGGCCATAACCCCACATCAGCTTTATAACGTATGCGATGTGTTCTAATTTGTCACACCCCGCGCGGCCCGAGAATGCACGCCGCACCGCGCTGCGACCGTAGAGAGGCAGAGACAGGACAAACTTTAGCTTTTACGACTCCTCCCCTCAGCATCGCAGAGAGGAGATTAGAAGAGATAGAAATGCGGCTGGGACAGCGGCCGGGGGAAAGTCATTCACTCCACCACCGCAACCAGGGTGGAGTAATACGTCTGTGTGCATATGTGGAAATTAGCGCTTTTAATTTGTATCGCGAACTGCGTCACAAAAATGCACCTGTAATTTTCTAACACTTAACGCACTTCTGCAGCATATTTCCCACGTGTCTTGTACGGGATCTAAACGGTATGCCCCTCGGTGTCCCCGCGCGGAGAATGCCGTCTGGCCCTGAAGCACGCGGGAGACATTCACACCAGAATGGTGGCCAAAACTACATCCTCTGCGGGGGGTCCACGCACCCCTACGCGAACATTTTCTCAGACAAAATTGTCCTTTTTCATTCATAGAGGGACACAATATTATTTTAACTAAACAGTAAAATTTCTGGGATTTTTTTTTTCCTGTGGCCGTGCCCGCTGACCACGGGGAGAGAGGAGTGCGCATATGGCCGGAGAGCCCCGCTGCGCTACCCGCGATTAAGGGGGATTGCATCCCTAATTGACTGAGAGCCGCAGGTCCACGCTCCGCCCCGTTCTGCCTCACCCTTCCCCGCCTCACCCCGCCGCAAACTATTAGGGCGAGGCAATAGTAAAATCGAACAGCTCCCCAAAGGCCCAGAGAGGAACAATTTGTTCGCACACTTCCATATCATTTGCGCAGAAGCAGGATCAACTGCTGCCGATATAACCCAAGTTGAAGTTGAAGTCGAACAGCGCGACAGGGCCGGGGCCAGCCGGGGCCAATCGCGTGCGGAACACTGCGGACCAAGACCGATTGAGGCCGACAACCATCCGCCATCCATCAACCAGGCCTGCGGGCCTGCGGGGCTGGCCGGCCAGCCGGCCCGCGGGAAGAAGAGAAAATCAATTTGTCCCTCAGAGGGAAAAACCTCTTTCCGCCGCAGAAACATTTCGTGGCGGCCGACTTGAAATCATTTCCCGCAAAGGCCGGCAGCTCAGCATCACATGTGCTGTTCGCATTACACTTTCCCCACACATGTCGAATCATTTTATTAATTCGCGTTCTTTTTTTTTTCTGGATCCTCACCCTGTCCTCCTCCTGTGCCCTACCCTTAACCGACCCCTCAACTAAGCCGTATCGGATCCCCAGAACCGATTTTTTTTCCCCCTAAACCCTCTGGGGTGTTATCCTCGGTGTTGTCCCACCAAGAATATGCATAAATTCAGTCATCGCTGGCCCCGTGCAATCTATATTTTTGGGAACATTGTCACACATACAAAACGCGCACACGATTAGCAACTAAAATAAAAATTGTGTTATTGCGATTGGATTCCCTACAGCGAGTGCCCGCGATCGACCACGCAACCCCAGTTAATCTACCCCCATACCGCCGGCACTTCTCACTCACAGGCATTCGAACGCAGGACGCGGAACCGTTCCGCAGGCACGGCACCTGCACCCCCCACCCCGGCCCGGACCCAGACCATACTCTCTCTACACCCTCCGACCCCAACGCACCTTAATCCTGAACAACCCTAATAGTCCAGTCAACCAAGGTTTTAACCTCAAAAAAATTGAAGTAAATCGTTTTATTGCAGAATCTGGTAGAATGAACCGCAACAAACGCCCCAAAAAAATTTTTCCATCGAAATCCGTCGGGAACACCCTTTTTTTGAACCGGAAGGGCGTAAGTGACACTCTGCACGTTCAGGCTTATATCTCTGGTTCTATCTGTCGCAGAGATCTCGGCGATGGCTCAAAATGTCCGCAAAGAACTACTTCATAAAATGTATACGAAGCGCTCTTCGAAAAATATCAAACCGTTACACTGTAAACATTTTTCTATAAATTCGGAAATTTTTTCCACAAAAAATTGAAAATAATTAAATGATCGAGCTGGAATCCGGAAAAATACTCCAAGTAAACGTTGTAGCCTGATTCCTTAGCTCCCCAGCGCCGTTTCGATCACCGTGGTATTCTTAATAGTTTCCGAGATATCCGACCCGAGGTGCGCGCCGAGCGTGCTTCGGCCGGGGCCCGAGGCGGCCGGTGGCTGCATAAGGCGCGCACGGCCAGAGCGGCCACGTCGGGCGGCCGGCCGGAGGCAGCCGAAGAGAAGGGCTGAAAAAGTGAAATGGCTCCGATCTCGGAAAAATTTTTACACGGTGTACTTACTAACATGCCCTACTTGGGATAAAAATTTTTCCGCGCGGGGATTTTTTTTCTAGGAAATACCGGCCAAAAACCCATTTCGCGACTTGGGTCCGTTAAAAGCGTGCCGTTTCGAACCAGTTTGGATTTTTTTAAAAGCGACCCCCCCTACGTCCTGGAGGAAAGACCACTCTACAAGGCAGAAAAAGTTATTTTGCGATTTTGTGAAAAACAAGCCGTCGGGAATTTTTTAATTGTGATCTTTCTGGCATCGTCTTTTACCGCTTTTTGAAAGAAATGCCCGTTATAGAGGTGCGCTCCGGGGCAGGGCAAAACTTTTTAGCTCAAAAATATCCGTGAAGTTTACGCTTTCCAATGGTGTGCTGGGTTCAAACATGCGGTGCATGACAGCCGTGCAGCAGCGTTCAATGTTCAGCCGCGCGCGCACCCCCGCTGCCGCGCCCGGCCCGCCCGGCTGCCGCTGCGTGCGGAAGCGGCTCCGGACAGCGCTGCTGTCTCGCTCGCACTCATTGCCTGCAGATGGGCGCGAGGAGGAGGGACGATATCTAGTTTTGGATGCAGACTTTTGCACTCAGCGGCAGCGGCCTGATGACTACCCTGCTCGATGCAGCGCCCAGCGCAGCGCGCGCGCCGCTGGAAGTTCTACTGTATGCTCGTAGTTTCGACTTCTGATAAAAATTTCAAAGCGTTTTCAAGTACCAATAGTAATAATAAAGACGTAGACGTAGCCAGTTATTTAATGATTGTTTTATTGGCGGGCGGGCGGTGCGCCGCTCTATGGCATTTTACCACCATATATCTGCATTTTGGTGAATGTTGTTGTGCACTTTAATTTCATAAGTAATTAATAATTTCATAAGTAATTAATAATTTCATAAGTAATTGATAATTTCATAAGTAATTAATAATTTCATAAGTAATTAATATGAAATTGAAATTTTTATCAGAAGTCGAAACTACGAGCATACAGTAGAACTTCCAGCGGCGCGCGCGCTGCATCGAGCAGGGAAGTCATCAGGCCGCTGCCGCTGAGTGCAAAAGTCTGCATCCAAAACTAGATATCGTCCCTCCTCCTCGCGCCCATCTGCAGGCAATGAGTGCGAGCGAGACAGCAGCGCTGTCCGGAGCCGCTTCCGCACGCAGCGGCAGCCGGGCGGGCCAGGCGCGGCAGCGGGGATGCGCACGCGGCTGAACATTGAACGCTGCTGCACGGCAGTCATGCACCGCATGTTTGAACCCAGCACACCATTGGAAAGCGTAAACTTCACGGATATTTTTGAGCTAAAAAGTTTTGCCCTGCCCCGGAGCGCACCTCTATAACGGGCATTTCTTTCAAAAAGCGGTAAAAGACGATGCCAGAAAGATCACAATTAAAAAATTCCCGACGGCTTGTTTTTCACAAAATCGCAAAATAACTTTTTCTGCCTTGTAGAGTGGTCTTTCCTCCAGGACGTAGGGGGGGTCGCTTTTAAAAAAATCCAAACTGGTTCGAAACGGCACGCTTTTAACGGACCCAAGTCGCGAAATGGGTTTTTGGCCGGTATTTCCTAGAAAAAAAATCCCCGCGCGGAAAAATTTTTATCCCAAGTAGGGCATGTTAGTAAGTACACCGTGTAAAAATTTTTCCGAGATCGGAGCCATTTCACTTTTTCAGCCCTTCTCTTCGGCTGCCTCCGGCCGGCCGCCCGACGTGGCCGCTCTGGCCGTGCGCGCCTTATGCAGCCACCGGCCGCCTCGGGCCCCGGCCGAAGCACGCTCGGCGCGCACCTCGGGTCGGATATCTCGGAAACTATTAAGAATACCACGGTGATCGAAACGGCGCTGGGGAGCTAAGGAATCAGGCTACAACGTTTACTTGGAGTATTTTTCCGGATTCCAGCTCGATCATTTAATTATTTTCAATTTTTTGTGGAAAAAATTTCCGAATTTATAGAAAAATGTTTACAGTGTAACGGTTTGATATTTTTCGAAGAGCGCTTCGTATACATTTTATGAAGTAGTTCTTTGCGGACATTTTGAGCCATCGCCGAGATCTCTGCGACAGATAGAACCAGAGGTATAAGCCTGAACGTGCAGAGTGTCACTTACGCCCTTCCGGTTCAAAAAAAGGGTGTTCCCGACGGATTTCGATGGAAAAATTTTTTTGGGGCGTTTGTTGCGGTTCATTCTACCAGATTCTGCAATAAAACGATTTACTTCAATTTGTTTGAGGTTCCCCCGGTTTTCTGCCTTCGTTGACTGGACTATAAGGCGGGCTCGAGCGGGCTGGGCCGGGCCTGGCGCGCGAGCGAGAGTCCTTCTCCTCTCTACACGGGAAATCTCTTACTACCTTCCGAAGCCACTCCGACGCACCCCGCCCCGCCCCGCCCCGCGCGCCTCAAGGACCGCGCGAGGAGCACCGCGGAGCAGCGCGCCCCGCCCTGCCCTGGCAGCCGCGCAACATTTTATATGCGGCAAAGAAATTAAAATCTATAGCTCCGGGGAAACTCGCTGCGCACAGATTTATGCTTGTTTATATTATAGATATATATACGGGTGCAGCGTGGGGCGATGTGGCGCAGCAGTCTGGAGACGTCGCGAGAGTCAAGAAGCAGGGGCGCGCGGTGCTGTGCTATGACGAGAGAGAGAGAGAGAGAGAGAGAGAGAGAGAGAGAGAGAGAGAGAGAGAGAGAGAGAGAGAGAGAGAGAGAGAAATTGATTGGGGGAGAGATAGGGTTCGTATTTTTCCGGAAAAACAAAATTGGCGACATTTTTGAAAAGGAAAATTTGGAAAAGTTGGAGAATCAGGTGCGTAGGAACAAATTTCCGTCAGGGCCTTTGGGGCGCAAAAATACTTGTTAGGGAGCCAAAACGTGCCTATAATAACGCCAAAATGCGGCCAGGGCGCGCACTTTGCGGCCTCAATTGGACAGGTTTCGGCGCCCTTGCGGGGCAAATTTGGCGCCCATGGAGAATTTGATTTGTTAATTCCATGAAATCTGCTTTTCTGACAACAAGGATACGAAACGGTCTAATTACGTTCCCTAAGCCTCTGGTAGTATGCGGTTTATAAAAGAAGCTGTATAATGGGTCAGAACAGAATCGTAGAAATTCGATACATAATGTTGATAATAATCGAAATTTGACAAAGAAAATCTTTTAAATTTTGGTGAAATTTGATGATTTACACATTTTTTATCCGCACAGAAAGAGTTTGCCATCGTTCTGGACCATGAACACGTACCAACAGGTGTGTTTTAACACAATTTTAGCTTTTATTTTTCCTATTTTTCCGAACTCCAGGATCATTTTTTTTATTTTGACGGAAAAATGTTCCGAGCTGCCGGACCAGAGAGAGAGAGAGAGAGAGAGAGAGAGAGAGAGAGAGAGAGAGAGAGAGAGAGAGAGAGAGAGAGAGAGGGGGAGGGGGAGGGAGAGAGAGAGAGAGAGAGAGAGACGCAGAGGTAAAGTGTCGTAGAGAGATAGAGACGGGCATGGCAGTGGGCAGAGCAGAGCGTGGCAAACGGCGTCTACGGTATGTTTGCACCGGTGCGGCGGCGGTGGCGGGCTGGCTGGGGCGGGGCGAGCGCGAGAGGTTTTCGCGAGATTTATTGCACTCGGAGGGCCTCGGTAATGGAGGTGTAAGAACAGAGCGCGGCGATGCACGCGCCCGGAGCGCGGAGCCCGGAGCTGCCGGAGCCGGAGGTCCGTTCGGGTTTGCAGCTCCCGCCCCCGCCCCGCTCAGGCAGAGATATTCGAACCGCCGCGCCGCGCGGGGAAGAGATGAATCTCCACCGTACGCTCCGCTCCCACCAGAGGCCCCCCCCCCCTCCCCTCCCTCAAGGTTGTATGTCGTTTGCGGCGCTAATCCCCCAGGTCAGAAAAGTCGAGTTGCGATTGCGGCGCGCCCGGGAGTCATGCATCGTTTGCGGCGCGCGAAGGGAAAAACCGAGGGAAGAAAGAGAAATCTCTCTCCAGGCTGGGTTCGGGCTTACGTGTCGATTGCGGCGCTGGAGGAGGGAAGAGGCTGCTGACTTGCACCGAGCCACCTCTGGCGAGGCGAGAGGGGAGGAGCAATACTCCAATATAGAAGTGAAGGATACTAAACTGGTACCAGTTTATTTATTTATTTATTTATTTATTTATTTATTTATTTATTTATTTATTTATTTATTTATTTTTATTTTTTTTGTTACGTCTAATTACGTCTCGCGTAACAGGCTTCGCGATGGTCACTGGAGTAATAGACCTCGCAATCGCTTAGCTAATTGCTGTATTTTTTTGCAGGTTCATCATTCGATGTATCACTCCATGTATTGTTTTGAGAATAAGTAAATAAAGTGCATCCTTATTACTGCACTCTAAAATAATAGGGACAATTTTTGTTCCTAATTGAGCACGAATCCGTGCATACGCAGCGTGTGTATGATTTTGTGCCTAATAACGTAGTGAAACTGCACAAAAGTGCACTTTTACTTCTTTACTTTGGAAAGAAATCGTACACATGTTGCGTATGCACGGATTCGTACTCAATTACACTGTGAAAAATATCTCCGTAGATTTACGATAAATTTTGTAAATCGTGATTTACGAAATATGTTGTAAATTTACGACGGACCTTTTTTGCTCGTGAATGAATTTCAAGCCGATATGTAGTGCTTGTAATTTTACGATTTGCAATTGTAATTTTACAACTGCACTTCGTGGAAAATTTTCCCGTAACCTTACGACTATTTTTCACAGTGTAGGAACAAAACTGTCCCTAGTATTTTTGTGTGTATTAAACTTATTCAGTGAGAGAGACGCCCCTCCCCTTCGGTGCCTATAGCGAGCGGCCGCCTGCTCCCTCCCTCACCTCCAGCGCCGCAATCGACACATCCACGGTGCCGTACGCAGTCAGGAGAGAAATTTCTCTTTCTTCCCTCGGTTTTTCCGCGCCCGCGCCGCAAACGCAAATCCGGGCCCTCGGCCCCGCCGCAATCGCAACTCGACCCTTCTGACCTGGGGGATTAGTGCCGCAAACGACAATATGCCTCCCTCAATGGCTGTGCGCGCCAGAAAATATGGAGCCGGACGACCTTATAGAGCAGCGCAACGCCGCTGAACCGAATTTATTCGAGTTTACAAGGGAGAGGGCCCGCCCCAACCCGCCCCGCCCCACGGCGCATTTGTATCCATCACCGTGTTGCCTCTCGATATAAGAGGAAGTGAGACGGATGCGGCGGGTTAATGAGCAGGGCAGCCAACGCAGCGGGATAGGCAACAGAGAAACAAAACATAGTATCCGCGACGGCGTTTGCGTTTGCGACACGAGCAGGGGCGGACGAGGGGCTCGAGCGCCACCTGAGATTCGTTTTCATCTGAGCAACTCACTCGCACAAGTTACTGCGCCCGGCCCGCAGTTCATTAGCGCGTTATCTCAGCCAAAACGTGAGGTGCGGGGCGGGGCGGGGCGGGTATGAGGGGTGAGGTTTTTCGCGCTGCCCACCGTGATGCCATTAGGTGCCGCGCCAGGCCGCACAGAGGCGTCTGCACGAGGCTGATTCCGAACAGCGTGGAGTGGTGGTGCCCTCTCTCTTTCTCCTTACACCACGTGCCTCATATGAGAGCGACAAGAACAGAGAAATGAAAGTGTGCGATGCGGAATCACCAGCTCGCTGCCAGACGGGCCCCACAGGGCACTATCAGAAATATTTGCATGCGTTACGGGAAAATTTTCCATGATAAAATGTCTTAAGTTTACAACTTTCAGTTGTATTGTTACGGTGAGGTTTTTATACGTCGTGTGTCGACGTAATTTTCTTGGACGAGTAAGAATTTGCAGTTGTAAATTTACGACTGCTTTCGTGAATGTACAACTTTGTGTCGTAATCACAAATTGCGAAAACAGTCGTAAATTTACGGATATTTTTTCACAGTGGGGGCGCGGCAGCAGCAGGGCGGGAGCAGGCCGGCAGACCCCACGGTTAGGTCCGGCCCGGCCGGGGCCAGGCCAGCCCAGCCAGGGGCGGATCTAGCTTACAGCTGAGGAGGGGGCAAAACGTGCAGGTTGCCTACTTTCAGGGGACCCCAAAAAATCGACTGAAAATGTAATGCTTCAAAATTTAGTGTTCCCGATGGAAATGAAACTTTTTAAATTGATTTTTAAGGATCAGTGCGCTCCCTGTAGACCTAAATCCATAAGCTTAATGGCAGGAAGGAGTAGTTCCGAGCGAAGCGAGGAAAATTTTTTGATTTTATGTTGTAGTCGGTGTCAAAATAGAGCGCGTCCTGTATGAATCGTTCAAAAACTGCTAGGTAAAGCGGGTTAACAACAACAATAGATGAAATTGATAAAAGGTGAGAAACGAGCCGGGCTGAAAAATTGTACCGAATGGGCTAAACTTACGTACTATTTCCAAAACATCGCGAGCGGAGCGAGTGAAAAAAAAAGTGACTTCTTTAGGAAACACAAGCAGAAGCGAGGATTTTAAGGTATGCGCAGATTAGAACACCGTGACTTTAAGAGTAAGAGTCAAAGAGAGCGCAGCGTGCCGACCCGTCGCGGCGCTGCCCGGTCGCACGAAGACTCGGCTGGACCTGAGGAGATATTCACTTCTGTAATACACTATACACCTCATTCGAGAGTTACATACCGTAATACGCTTAATATTATGTCAAAATGCAGCGAAATCTGCTTTTAAACGGCGCAACTTTGACTTTAGGAGAAATATCTACGTAGTACTGAGATCGAGTTAGTAGGAGATTTTCGTGAGGTGCATCCCTCGGATGGATCGGGTGGCTTTGGATTTACCGCCTACCACCATCTGTCTCCCTCTCCCTCTCTGTCCATTCCTCTTTCCCTCTTTTTTTCTTTTTTTTCCCTTTCTTTTTCTCTTTTCTCCCTCTCTTTGTCCTCTTTTCCCCCCTTTTTCGGGGGCGCCTGAGCCCCAGCACTTGTCCCTTTGCCCCCCCACCAAATCCGCCCCTGAGCCCAGCCGGCCCGCTGCCGCAGCCCTTTGAACACCGCATATATAAGAGGGTCATGAACCATGCTAGTGCTAATGAGACGGGGGTGGGGGCGGGGCGGGGGCGGGGCGGGGCAGGGCGGGGGCGGGGCGGGGGCACGCCGGGGGGTCCTGATGCGGGCGCGGCGCGGGGCCCCCGCCGGAAGGAGAGGGCCGGGCGGCGCGATAGGGCGGGGGCGTTAAAGGGTGTGGGGGGCGCGGGGCTCGTTTGCAGGAGGTCCCTATACTACGCGTGGGGTGGGGGAGGGGGGGCGGGGCGGGGCGCGGGGCTCCGGAAGGACCCGAGGTGTTGGCTTATGGCGATAATGCCACCCCAGCCTCCCAGCAGCAGCAAGAGGGCCGCATCGCAAGCGCCAAATTTTCGCCGCATGGAATAAATGGCTAATCGGCTCGGTAGGAGAAGGTCGAGGGATGGTTATGCTGAAGCGTGTGTGGAGACAAGTGTACGTGAGGTGATGCAGGTCTTATGGGTCCAGCCATGCAACTGGAGACCCATTATAGTGTTTGAAGATCACACACTTGCAGAAGTGAGCGCATTTTCATTCGTGCACTGTAAATCTGAGAGTCATGTTTCTGACTGAAATTAAGCGCGAGGCATATAACCTCGCCGTAAAGGAGTGAGGAAATTCTATATCGCTCATTTGGAGTGATAAGCCTCACTTAAATCGAGCGAGATCACTTGATAACGCTCGTTTTGAGTCATCGAAACGACTCAAAAGGAGTGACATTTAATAATATCACTCTCCAAGGAGCGATAAAATTTGGGTCACCAATCTCGCTCTCCTGAGAGCGAGAATTCTCACTCCTCGATTTTCAGTGATCTCTTTAACTGCGTAAAATGTGTGAGTTTCTGAAGGAATTTTGCACATCTGGAGGGCCACGAACACACGGGGGAAAAATCGGATCAGAGCAAGCGGAATTAATCTAACACCCTCGCAATTTATTTAACTGTCGTGCAAAAGGAAGCTAGTTCAACAGCTGGTATATTTGCTTGCCAAAAAAATTAGCTCCCTAGCGATTGTTCGTGGTTCAGGAATATTTAGCTCTGGGCGATCTAAAAACTTAGCCCCAGAGCTAGAAAAATAGCTCAGCAGCCGTGTGTGTGTGTGTGTGTGTGCTAAAAAAAAAATCAGTACAAAATTTTGTAACACTAATAGGAAGATTTTTTTCAGTAACCAGCCACCGGTGGACAAGAGTTCACTTTTAGTTTACCTAAATGTATACTCGGCAAATTATACTTTGCGAATTTAACTTTGATGTATACTTCAAAACTACTGTTTCTGTACTTCCCGATGAAAATAAGTCACAAGTTTTAAGAGCACTTGCAAGTAATTTTTAGTAGAGTTTATCTTAATTGCGAGTGAATTCGAAACAGAACACGACAAGAATACTTCACACTCCACTTCGACGTCAATTATATTTGTATTTTGTATTGTCTTTAGAGAAAAGAGTGCAGTGAATTTCCCACTTCTAGGCGCACTGAACTAAATGTAAATGATGTATTTACTTTTCCATAACTCAAAATTAACTGATTAGTAGGTCAGGATTACGTTTTGAACGTAAGGTTTTCCCCTCTGGTTTTCCCTACCAAAGAATTTCCATCCTGTTATCGACGTGCGGAAGCTGACCCTCCTCGGGGCGATGGCAGCTCAGGCGTGGAGTCCCTTGGTATTAAATGGTTGGATTTCCCATAATGCAAGCCTTGCTGACCCACACACGCCCCGACGCCAGCGTTGCTGTCCAGTCTTGTAGAACAGCTCCTGATCTGAGTCAGAGTTTTGTTTGTTTTGTAGGTTTGTCTCGCTAATAAAAACTTGCAGTAGTAGTTCAGGCTATAGTTTATCGTAAGAATTCGCTGTAAATCTGAGAGTCATGTTTCTGACTGAAATTGAGCGAGGCATATAACGTCGCCCCAAAGGAGTGATGAGGAAATTCGATATCGCTCATTTGGAGTGATAAGCGTCACTCAAATCGAGCGAGATGACTTGATATCGCTCGTTTTGAGTCATCAAAACGACTCAAAAGGAGTGATATTAACAGTATCACTCCCCAGGAGCGATAAAATTTGGGTCACTAATCTCGAGAGCGAGAATGCTGACTCCTCGATTTACAGTGTACTGAAAGTTTACTTCAAGTAAACTGGGACATTTACTAAAGCTCAAGTGCACGGTGCCATATGCCCGGGTCGGTGATGCCTCCCGACCATGTCGGCAGAATAGCCGAGTGGTCTAATGCGTATGTTCACAGATCCGATGTCCCAGGTTCAAATCCCGCCAACGGCAGTTCATCAAACAACGAAAATACATCAGAAAAGAACGACTACTACAAAAGAAAAGAGAAAATATACTCAATAGGGGGGAAAAAGGAAAAAAAATCGGTGGGGGTTGCAGGGGGGTGGGGGTAGACAACATCTCGAAAACTACCAGACGAGTTTATGACAAAGTTAACTTGTCCGAAAAAAGTAATACTTTAGGTATACTTGTAGCTTTTGTACACTTAAAGTATACATTAAACTTAGATATGTTACTTATAGGTATACTTAAAATAAACATTTCGATTCACATTCTTTTCACTTAAGATGCACCTTCAGGTGTACAAAGAAAAAAGATTTTTGTTATAATATCATTTACTTTAACATAAAATGAAGTTAAGTCGAACCATGAACTTAAAAATGAACTATTTTCCACCCGGAGATTACAGAGTTTTGTAACATTATCTGACACAAATTTTTGTATCGAGATCGTTTCAAATATTTGCTGCCAAGTTACAAAATTTTGTAACATTATATGCTATGCTCTTTTCGCACTGCATCATTCTTTGGCTGGGAAGACTATAGTCCGCTTCCGGTGCCGGTCGCCCCAAGTCCAGCTCTTGTGAAGTCTAGCTCTTGCGAACTCTAGCTCTTGTGAAACCTAGCTCTTGAGAACTCTAGCTCTTGCGAAACCTAGCTCTTGTGACTCTAGCTCTTGAGAACTCTAGCTCTTGTGAAACCTAGCTCTTGAGAACTCTAGCTCTTGCGAAACCTAGCTCTTGTGACTCTAGCTCTTGTGAAACCTAGCTCTTGTGAAGGCCGTCGCAATTCAGCTTATAAGAAGTGATTTAATGTGCGCATGAGTGTACTCGGAGACGCTTTCGTCGGAGGGTTATCACAAGCTTTAATCAAGCTCGCTTTGGAGAGTTATGCTCCGAATTCCGAAAATACGAAAAACGAAGTTATACCTCCAAAAATTTATCGGGGACATGTAGACATGCCACTGCCTGCTGTTGCCGTACCCAACCAAGGAGAGACAGAGCAGAGACCTTGCGCGCGTTCAAGATGAACCAATTATTTCTGGCGAATGGTCTACGATTTTAACATAAAACCTGCACAGGCACAAAAGGATTTGTCTTGTAAAACATAAAAATAAATTTTGATGTTCATACTTCGACGGTTTTGTGAGTACTAAAGAATGAAAGATAAAAGAACCTATCACCCTCACTGTTATTCAATTACTGTGACGTCATATTCTTTTCCATGTGAAAACTGTCACATTCCTTTTAATATTAATGTCACATTCTTTTGAATGAGACCGTAAAATTAAGCCCGCATATTCTGGCCGATTCACGGTTGAAAAATGTGTGACATTACATTAGACACAATGTGACACTTTACAGATAAAAAAGAACGTGACGTCACAGTAATTGAATAACAGTGCTGCTGTTACCAGAAATGCAGCGTCGAGTACAGAATCTTCGAGCTCCACAACGTTTTTGAGAAAGGAGAAAAATTAAAAGGTTCATTTTTAAAAATGTATCATCTGCTTTCATAATCAGGTCTGGTATGATTTTATTTTAATGGCACGAAGTAACCTTGTAATTTTGTCTCAGAATCCCGTTTGAACTTTGGTAGCACTGGAGGCGATACACGGGAGAAAGAGTAAAGGTTAGAGTTACAAAAGAAATTATAAGAAGCTGTAACTACACGAAAGGGAAGCGAACAGCCGCAAATTATTTACGAAGTGATTAAAATAGTCACTTAGATTTATTGTCGAGGTTCATTCACAATATCAACAGGTACAAAAGTTACATGCCTGCTTAAAGCACTCAAGTTCTCAACTTTGACAAAGAATTAGGCTTAAATGTAAAAATCTTTCGGAAAAGCATTGCATTAAGTAAAAATAGCCGAAAGGCATAAAAGCAACAAGGAAAAAAATTACTTTTGTTTAATATTATCATTTCAATCCAGAGATTAATACCAAAAATTTTGGTCTCAGTTTCTTGTGAAACACTGTGCTTTCGAGAGTCTACTGTCCAGTGTGGGTTCGGAGATGAGTACGCAGATTTTAAGCCGTAGAAAACTTCTTGTTGCACACAGTGCACTCGAAAGGCTTCTCTCCCGTGTGGGTTCGGAGATGCTTACGCAGGTCCGAACTATCCGAAAACTTCTTGTTGCACACAGTGCACTCGAAAGGCCTCTCTCCCGTGTGGATTCGGAGATGAGTGCGCAGATTGTGATCCCTAGAAAACTTCTTGTTGCACACAGAGCACTCGAAAGGCTTCTCTTCCGTGTGGGTTTGGAGATGATGGCTCAAACTCCCCGTTTGAGAAAACTTCTTGTTGCACACATTGCACTCGAAAGGCTTCTCTCCCGTGTGGGTTCGTAGATGTGCAAGCAAGTTTCCAGCCTGAGAAAACTTCTTGTTGCACACAGTGCACTCGAAAGGCTTCTCTCCCGTGTGGGTTCGGAGATGCTTACGCAGGTCCGAACTATCTGAAAACTTCTTGTTGCACACAGTGCACTCGAAAGGCCTCTCTCCCGTGTGGATTCGGAGATGAGTGCGCAGATTGTGATCCCTAGAAAACTTCTTGTTGCACACAGAGCACTCGAAAGGCTTCTCTTCCGTGTGGGTTTGGAGATGATGGCTCAAACTCCCCGTTTGAGAAAACTTCTTGTTGCACACATTGCACTCGAAAGGCTTCTCTCCCGTGTGGGTTCGTAGATGTGCATGCAAGTTTCCAGCCTGAGAAAACTTCTTGTTGCACACAGTGCACTCGAAAGGCCTCTCTCCCGTGTGGATTCGGAGATGAGTGCGCAGATTGTGATCCCTAGAAAACTTCTTGTTGCACACAGAGCACTCGAAAGGCTTCTCTTCCGTGTGGGTTTGGAGATGATGGCTCAAACTCCCCGTTTGAGAAAACTTCTTGTTGCACACATTGCACTCGAAAGGCTTCTCTCCCGTGTGGGTTCGTAGATGTGCATGCAAGCTTCCAGCCTGAGAAAACTTCTTGTTGCACACAGTGCACTCGAAAGGCGTCTCTCCCGTGTGGGTTCGGAGATGCTTATGCAGGTCCGAACTAGACGAAAACTTTTTGTTGCACACAGTGCACTCGAAAGGCTTCTCTCCCGTGTGGGTTCGTAGATGCGCGTGCAAGTTTCCAGCCCGAGAAAACTTCTTGTTGCACACAGTGCACTCGAAAGGGTTCTCTCCCGTGTGGGTTCGTAGATGTGCATGCAGGTTTCCAGCCTGAGAAAACTTCTTGTTGCACACAGTGCACTCGTAGGGCTTCTCTCCCGTGTGGTTTCTCATGTGCTTTAAAAGCCCGCCCCGGCTGCGCTGATTTCGGTTGCAAACGGCACATTTGAAAATCATGGCAGAAACGCGTGTTCCTAAAAAGGAAAGAAAGAAAAAAACAGTGTTAAAAATAGTCGTTAATTTACGATATTTTTGAGAACAATTATGTCGTTTTTAAACTACACATTCTCATTCTACGCGGTGTTTCCGTTCATTTAAGCAAAAAATCATTGTTTAACTGTAATTTAGTGGGTGCGAACGTGAAACGACGCGGATAATTAGGTTTCTGTAATTCGGTCAATGCGCCGGTTGTACTGCGAGTCGTCTGCGCGTCGTCTGCTTCGCACCATTTTGAGATGCGACTGATGACGGCGTCAACTGGTGGCTCTGTCTGCTGCCGCCGCCCCTTTCGGTTAGCTCTGACCTCGTCGGTGACGTGCAGCCGACACTCAGCGCCGTAGTGCAGGCAACCCGCCCTGCAGACGCATGTGATGCACTGCCTACATTCCAGGCGACGGACCGAATTACAAAAACCTAATCATCCGAGTTGTTTGAAGTGTGCGAGCCCACTAATTTACAATTAAAAAATGATCGTTTATGCATGCTCTACCCACCCTCTACTTTTGGCCAAACTGAACGTAAACACCCTGAATTTACGTGTTTTTTGTTTGTTTTTTTTTTCCGTTCCTAAAGGACTAATTGAAACCTAATTTTTTACAGAGAGACGGTTCATTTTAAAGTGAATAAAGTCGTAAATTTACGTCTTTGATCCAAAATTTATAAGCGATCGTAAATTTCTGGCGGAGGATGCCAAACAGTTAAAACTTTATTCGTAATTCTACGAATCCAGTCGCAAATTTACAACTTTGTTCGTGCAGCCACAACAAGGAATGTAAGTAAACGACCAAACTTGTAACTATTTACGAACTTTTTAAGCATTCAGTGTTAAAAAAGTTTACGACCAAGTCATAGAGGAAATATTTTATCGTTAAGTTACGAAGTTTAGAAGTGATTCGATGTGCGCATTAGTCGTACTCGGAGACACTTTCGTGAGGGAGTTATCACAAGCTTTCTAGAGATATGCTTCGACGCGACGTCGTAAATCCAAAAAATTGATCGGGGACATGTGGCCATGCCGCTGGCTCCTGATTCTTTTATGGGGTAGGACAGGACGTTGCCGTACCCAACCGAGGAGACGGAGCAGGGACCTTGCGCGCGTTCAAGTTGAACCAATTATTTCTGGCAAATGGTCTACGATTTGAACATAAAGCCTGCACAGCCACAAAAGGATTTGTCTTATAAAACATAAAACGTAAAATTAAATGTTAGTATTTTGTCAAAATGTGATGATTGTTATGCGGAAGAATCGGTTTTGCATGTGACACTCTGACCGTGACGCCACCTAGGGGCAGTTCTTGGCGACACGCATGCACTACAGAATATCCCGTGTCACAGTGTTTTGCCATCGTTGGGCAGCAAAAGCAGTTCTTCCCTGCCCTTCCACTTAGTCGACAGAAAAAATGCTAGTTTGTCTTGCGCTTTGGATCTCGGTAACCGCACTTCACAGAACCAAATGTTACAAAATTTTGTAAACAGGATAACAACATTTGCAATGCGAGAATCCAAAACTTTGTAACATTTTAGATTCCAAATTTTGATATCAAGTTGACGAAAAATAATGTCCACATTACGACAACGTAGAACCAGTTTACAAATATTTGTAACATTTTCAAGAACTTTAACAGTTACAAAAATTTGCATCAGTTTTCTAATTTTTTTTACAGTGATTATAGTTTTTTTTAAACAATTACAAAGTTTTGTTTCAAGACCAAAAATTTTTGGATTCTCATCATAGGTTACAATTTTTTGTTTCAAAATTGGTACTAGAACTTGTAATTTTTTTTTAGAGTGCACCCTTGCCCCCAAGCGCAAGCGACACCTTTTTCACCACATTTCACACGTCCCAGAACGGGGAAACGGGAGGGGGCGGCTGTGAGGCTTTGTGAAGGCGTGCATGGGGATGGCGCCTGCGAGTTGCGGCCGCTAGGAGCGCTAGCGAGCGGCCAGATGAACTCAATGACTCAATGCTTCTACGCTGCGTTTTCTCTTAGTGACAGACGTCAAACAGTGGGTCGAAATAAGTGCAATATCTGACAGAAAATGGCTCAATGTGTCGCTTTTGGGTGTACGAACGGGGAAAGGCGAGGGTAAAGGGCATATGTTTCCATCTGACCCAGAAATTAGAAAGCATTGGCTTGTCGCAATTAAAAGAGAGTCATTTCAACCCAGCCGGCATTCTCGTCTGCCGCGATCATTTCCTCCCGACGGATTTTATTGCAATGAGCAAGTTGATTCAGTTAATTAAATCGAAGTTGAAGTTTTTCTTCGCATGAAAGTACCTTGCGATTAAGCTACGCGCACCGCCGGGCCCGGCCCGCACCTCAGTATTCTGCCTCGCAACGAACACTATGCCGTGTTTGAATAGCGCGCCCCATCGTTGATCTGGACGATAGCTAGCGCACTCTACCTCTACCCCGAGCTTCTCATATCGCCATCCCCATACATTGTTAAAAAATACTACGGTGAAAGCCTACAGTACACGCCGTCAATTTGTTGCCTGGTCCCGGACCGTAATTTTTGACTACGGTCTGAATCTTACAGTACACTCCGTAGCCTGCAAATATGTTGGGGAAGTTCTATGGAGCACATTACATCCACAATTAAGTACAGTTCGCACCGTTAGGATACGTTACGGTCTGCCCGTACGGGAAAACTACGGTACGGACCGTAGGCATACCGTGACTCCATACAGTAACAGTGTACTGCACAACTCTGCTTAAGGGAGGCGTGGTGCACACTTTGTCGCCACCAGGCCCCGCCCCGCAACAGCAGGTTCTTCATATAAATACACTGGAAAAACAAAGGTGCTATATAGACACCTTTCTGGGGTGCTATTGAATTTTATGGGGTGATACTGCACTAATGCCTTTGTAAAGGCACGAATAGGGCCAAAAATAGCACCTATAGCGCTATTTCACTAACGCCTTTAAAAGGCATTAGCTAGCACCTTTGTTTTTCCAGTGTATTCACATAAACTGAAGTCAATAACATTTCACTGTAAATATCAGAGCGAGAATTCTCGCTCTCAGGAGAGCGAGAAATTTTCTTTCACTATCTTTGAGAGCGAAGTTTGGTTTTCTCGCTCAATCAGAGAAAACAGACTAAAAAATCTCGCCGTATTTGAGCGAGGATTGGGGAACCTCGCCCTTTTTGAGAGAGGATTTTTATCCTTTACCTCACTTATTTGAGTGATGTTGTAAATTCATTCTCAATAAGAGCGAGCTACCTAAACTCTCATACTTAAATGGGACAAGACAAAAAATCTCGCTCTTTTCTTATGAGACATCTCACTCTTGCATTTGCAGTGTTTCCGTGCTCCCTTACAATGGCCACCGCAAACGCCGCTGTAATTGTCACTCAAAATAACTGTAGAAACAATTTTTTTTGCTGTTTTTTGTTACAGACGAATAAACGAAATTCCAGTGGACAAAGGAGTTTTCTAGCCAGCGTAAAATTACTGTGAGGGTATAGTCAAACTGGAAGAAAAACTGGTACTTTCTACATGAACATCATCATACATATCAGAGAATTAAAGTTTAATGTAGACATGTGTTGTGGTGTAACGTAAATAAGTTCTAATAGACCCTATTCAGTCTGGGCTAGGGAAGAAGAAAACAGGAATCCCGCCCGGAACCAGTTGTCCAAATAAGCACTTTTTCGAAATTTTAACCATATTGCTGTGCCTGGTTGTCATTGGGAACCTCCTCAACAACTTTCATTTCGGATTTGCGTGGGTATTTGCTGAGATTTTGATACTGGTTCCGATCCTGATTTCCTTATTTCTTCTCTAAATGACGAGACCGAATAGGGTCTATTGAAGATATAAAATTGTAGTTGGCATACTTCGACGGTTCTGTAATTACTAAAGAATGAAACAGAGTTAAAAGAACCTAACGCCCTGTTACCAGAAATGCAGCGGCGAATACAGAATCTATGAGCTCCCGAACGTTTTTGAAAAATGAGAAAAATTACAAGGTTCATTTTTAAAAATGTATCATCTGCTTTCATAATCAGTTCTGGGATGATTTTATTTTAAAGGCGCGAAGTAACCTTGTAATTTTGTCTCAGAACCCCGTTTAAACTTTGGTAGCACTGGTATGGAGGCGATACACGGGAGAAGGAGTAAAGGTTAGAGTTACAAAAGAAATTATTAGAAGCAGTGACTACACGAAATGGAAGCGAACAGCCAAATAATTTACGAAGTGATTACAATAGTCACTTAGATTTATTGTCGAGGTTCATTCTCAATACTATTAACAGGTAAAAAGTTACATGCTAGCTTAAAGCACTCAAGTTCTCAACTATGACAAAGAATTAGGCTTAAATGTAATAATCTTTCGGAAAAGCATTGCATTGAGTAAAAATAGTCGAAAAGCATAAAAATCAACAAGGACAAAAATTACTTTTGTATCATTATATCATTTCAATCCAGAGATCAAAACCCGAATTTTTGGTCTCAGACAGTTTCTTGTGAAACACTGTGGATTCGGAGATGACTACGCAGATTGTGAGCCGTAGAAAACTTCTTGTTGCACACAGTGCACTCGAAAGGCTTCTCTCCCGTGTGGGTTCGGAGATGAGTACGCAGGTCCGAACTATCCGAAAACTTCTTGTTGCACACAGTGCACTCGAAAGGCTTCTCTCCCGTGTGGATTCGGAGATGAGTGCGCAGATTGTGATCCCTAGAAAACTTCTTGTTGCACACAGTGCACTCGAAAGGCTTCTCTTCCGTGTGGGTTCGGAGATGAGGGCGCAGGTCACAACTTTGCGAAAACTTCTTGTTGCACACAGTGCACTCGAAAGGCTTCTCTCCCGTGTGGGTTCGGAGATGCCTACGCAGGTCCGAACTAGACGAAAACTTTTTGTTGCACACAGTGCACTCGAAAGGCTTCTCTCCCGTGTGGGTTCGAAGATGCGTACGCAGGTGCGAGCTATGCGAAAACTTCTTGTTGCACACAGTGCACTCGAAAGGCCTCTCTCCCGTGTGGATTCGGAGATGAGTGCGCAGATTGTGATTCATAGAAAACTTCTTGTTGCACACAGAGCACTCGAAAGGCTTCTCTTCCGTGTGGATTCGGAGATGAGTGCGCAGGTTACAACTTTGCGAAAACTTTTTGTTGCACACAGTGCACTCGAAAGGCTTCTCTTCCGTGTGGGTTCGGAGATGAGTGCGCAGGTGCGAACTATGCGAAAACTTCTTGTTGCACACAGTGCACTCGAAAGGCCTCTCTCCCGTGTGGATTCGGAGATGAGTGCGCAGAGTATGATCCCTAGAAAACTTCTTTTTGCACACAGTGCACTCGAAAGGCCTGTCTCCCGTGTGGATTCGGAGATGAGTGCGCAGATTGTGATTCATAGAAAACTTCTTGTTGCACACAGAGCACTCGAAAGGCTTCTCTTCCGTGTGGGTTCGGAGATGAGAGCGCAGGTTTTGAGCCGTAGAAAACTTCTTGTTGCACACAGAGCACTCGAAAGGCTTCTCTTCCGTGTGGGTTCGGAGATGATGGCTCAAACTCCTCGTTTGAGAAAACTTCTTGTTGCACACAGTGCACTCGAAAGGCTTCTCTCCCGTGTGGGTTCGTTGATGTGCATGCAAGTTTCCAGCCTGAGAAAACTTCTTGTTGCACACAGTGCACTCGAAAGGCTTCTCTCCCGCGTGGGTCTTCATGTGCTTTAAAAGCACGCTCCGGCTGCGCTGATTTCGGTTGCAAACGGCACATTTGAAAATCATGGCAGCAACGCGTGTTCCTAAAAAAGAAAGAAAATAAAAGAACACTGTTAAAAATAATCGTAAATTTACGATATTTTTTAGAACAATTATGTCGTTTTTAAACTACACATTCTACCTGGTGTTTCCGTTCTTTTTGGCAAAAAATCATTATTTTACTGTAAACTAGTGGGTGCAAACGTGAAACTACGCGGATAATTAGGTTTCTGTAATTCGGTCACTGCGCCGGTTGTACTGCGAGTCGTCTGCGCTTCTCTGCTTCGCACCATTTTGAGATGCGACTGACGACGGCGTCAGTCTCGCTCTGTTCTGTCTGCTGCCGCCGGCCCTTTCGGTGAGCTCTGGCCTCGTCGGTGACGTGCAGCCGACACTAACACTGTTTGTAGATTTCGTGATTTTACAATTAAATTTGCATACAAACAGTTCGTATTTTGCATTTGACGAACCGTGTCGTAAAGTCCAGATTACGAACTGTTTGAAAGGAAAAAACAAACTGTTCGTTGGTAATTTGACCCCCAAAATGCATTTCCTTTCCTTGTAAAACAGTTTGCAGTTGTACTAAATGACCAGTGGCATGGCTAATCCATAAATCCAGACAAGGCTACGAACTGTTCGTCATTTAACAAGTATTCGTTTACTCTGCAAACTCAAGTGTGAGACATTATCACACTTTTTACTGCAGTACCATTGTGCCTCACACTTTCAAAAAACTATTTTCTGCCGTTGAATAGCAATCACGTTTTAGAGAACAGCATCAACTTTGCTTCAAAATTCCGGTTAAAACGAGCTACCATGTGATGGGGTTTGGAACAACAATACATTAAATAATCGTAAATTAATCGTTTCGAAAATTTGTGGGGACACTGTAAAAAAACAAGATCGTAGTACGGAACCAACTACGGTGTCCCGTATCTTCGTTTGAGAAACTAACTACGGAGCGCAGAGTACGGCGCCAACGTACCTCATTTTCTGTGAGCAGAGGTCATGAGTACGGGTCTTCCGTACCCTATTTTTTGAGTACGGTGATGCCGCACAGTGCAGTTCGTAACGGGGATTCGAAAATTTCTAGTACGGTGCGCGCCGTAGTAGGGAGGCACCATTCTACGGTGGACACCGTTAAAGGAATTAACGGCGATTTCCGTAGTTTTCACCGTCATTTTTTTTTTACAGTGGACATTGTTGTTTGCGATCAGAACCCCATCACATGGTAGCTCGTTTTAACCGGTATTTTGAAGCAACGCTGATGCTGTTCTCTAAAACGTGATTGCTATTCAACGGCAGAAAATAGTTTTAGAAAGTGTGAGACACAGTGGTACTCAGTAAAAAGTGTGATACTGTCTCACACTTGAGTTTGCAGAGTATGTTACAAATAACGAAAAGTTCGTGTTGGGAATTTAACAGGTGTTTTCTCGTGAAATTACGAAAAAAACCTCCAGTGCAGCGCCGTAGTGCAGGCAACCCGCCCTGCAAACACATGTGATGCACTGCCTGGCGGACCGAATTACAAAAACCTAATTATCAGCGTGGTTTGACGAGTGGGCCCACTAATTTACAATTCAAAAATGATCGTTTATGCATGCTCTACCCACCCTCTCCCGACGCGAAAAGATCTGTACGCTATCGGGTGGTTTTAACTTTGTTCTGACGAACAGAGACGTACAGGTTGCGACCATCTGCAAGTGGTTCGCTTAGGTTCGCTTCGTAGGTCGCAGCATGTTCGTCAAGGTGCGTCAAAAGTGCGCAGATGTTTCACTTTGCACCCTATTCCGAACTCAGAGCGAACATAGTTCGTTTTTGCGGCGACGTACCGGGGTCGCTACTTCTTCGCCATCAGAGCGACCCATAATCTGTTCGCCTGCGGTACGCTTTCAGTTCGCCATTAGTTCGCTTGCGGTACGCTTTGAGATAGCCTGCGGTCCGCTTTCAGTTTCGGTAAGCTTTCAGTTCGCCTGCTGTATGCTTTCAGTTCGCTTTTGGTTCGCTAAATGTTCGCTTTTAGTGCGCATTTGGGTACGGGAGGGGTTGCGGGTAGAAAGCGTTGGAAAGGGGAGGGGGGGGGGAGGGGCTCGTTTAAAAATGTGCAGCCCCGAATTCAGTCCGGTCAGCCGAGCTCTTCACGGGCTCTCGCCCAACGGCCAGCCCTGAGATGCACCCGTAATGTTACAAAAAACGCCAACCTCTGGTCTGGATGTGGCCGAAAGCACTATTCGGGCCAATGCCGGGCTTTCCACGAGCGGGTTTGCCCGAAATGAGACCTGCCCTTCCTGGAGCACGCCGTGGAGTGCTCTGCGCCAGCTCGAAACCGCAGCCGTGCACCAGAAGTCGCTCCGCCCGCCTGATGCCGTGCGAGAGAAGCCTGCACTTTCCGCGTGCTCCGTAGTGACTGCTGCTACCCAAACTGCGCTAACTTGTCCTGCCATACACAACTATGCATCTCTCCACACGGTCCGCACGAGTCACTTACTGAAAAAATAAGAAACACAACAAGTACCGGGTGTTTCTTTGAATGCGTAAGAGTGTTGTGGGTTTGCCAACCCAATTCACCCGTAAAAAAACCATAGAGTCCTAGAGGACTCTAAGGACTCTGAGGCACCATGGCCCCAGCAGCGCTTGCGAGTATGTATTCCCGCAACACTGTTACGTACTCAAAGAAACACCCGGTACAACCAGTGCATGTGAGCTTCAAAGCCATCACGCGCTCAGCGTAAGCGACACATCCTCTCACAACGACAGCTGGCGTCGGACTGAGGAGAGGAGACGGGACGGGAGGGGAGGGAGACGGGATGGGATGGCCCGGGGGCCCCGGGCCGGAGCAGGTAGCCGATGACACCGCCGCTGGGTTAATCCCCGTGGCTTGTGCAGCGCAACCCTCCCCCTCCCCTCGTGAACCGATGGCGAACTCAAGTCGCTGTGTTCGCTCACAGAGCGACTCGATGGTGAACTCAAGTCGCTGTGTTCGCCACCAGAGCGACTCGATGGCGAAATTAAGTCGCTGTGTTCGCTACTAGAGCGACTCGATGGCGTACTCAGTTCGCCCAGAGGGGGACCACTGGCGAACCTCCGACGAACCTTCGTGGCGCTCGCCCGGAAGCCTGGCGAACCTCAGCGACCCGTTGGCGTACCCGGCGCGAACCTCCGCGAATCGATAGCGAACTGAAAGCGTACTAAAAGCACACAAATCTTTTTGCGTCGGGCTACTTTTGGCCAAAATGAACGTAAACACCCTGTATTTACGTGTTTTTTGTTGTTTTTTTCCGTTCCTAAAGGACTAATTGAAACCTAATTTTTTACAGAGAGACGGTTAATTTTTAAGTGAATGAAGTCGTAAATTTACGTCTTTGATCCAAAATTTATAAGCGATCGTAAATTTCTGGCGGAGGATGCCAAACAGTTAAAACTTTATTCGTAATTCTACGAATCCAGTCGCAAATTTACAACTTTGGCCGTACAGCCACAACAAGGAATGTAAGTAAACGACAAAACTTGTAACGATTTACGAACTTTTTAAGCATTCAGTGTTAGAAAAGTTTGCGACCAAGTCGTAAACCCAAAGAGAAGCGTGACGTGGATTCAACGTGGATTCCACGTGGATGCGTTGAACTATCGTGGACGTGGATGAATCCACCAAAATTCAACTACTTTCCCTCTTTTACAAAATATCATCATAAATTTATGTTTGCAAGAAACTGGGGTGCTTAAACATTGTAAGTAGTGAAAACACTGCTTGGCAGCTGAACTTGCGACATCCCGTTGAAAAAACGTGGAATGGACGTTATTTTGTCCACCGTTGACTGATCCACCATATTTCAACTATTGCACCTGGTTTTCCTGTGTTGTCGACTGTTCTCCATACGTTTCCATGATTCATGAGATAAAAGACGCTCTATGATTTCTTTATCAAGTTAATGAGAATACGTTGAAATAACGTGGAATCAACGTGTTTTCCTCCACCGTGGATAGATCCACTATATTTCAACTACTTACTAATCCCCCCGTTGTTTCTGTGTTAGCGACTTTCCTGTTCCTGATTCATGGAAAGAAGGGCGATTTATGAATTTTTTCCATGTTGAATGGGACTTAGTGGAAATAACGTAGAATCCACGTAAAATCCACGTGGAATCCACGGTACAAAGTTCATAGTTCAACATTCAGGATTCAGTCACATCTTTATTTTTTATAGATGCCTGAAAACTGTCCTGTCCTTATAAAATATTATTTACAATTTGTCGCAAACAAAAGGAATCGAATTTCGACGTATTTAACGCACAAATCGCTAAAGGTCAAGCTAAGGAGCTGTGTGGGTTGACCCTTACAGTGGGATCGGTTGCTGACGCTCCTTCCTCATCAGTAGCGCCGTAGGCTAACGGATATGGTACGAGACTTCCAACTCTAAATCCCGGGTTCAACTCCAAGTAAGGTAAATGAAATAAATGAGTAAGATTGTAAGTAAGAAAAACTTGGTCACACAAGGGAGAGTAATATCAGTCAAAGAATATTTTTATGATTTCTGACAACAATGCCCAAAAGAAAGTGAAATTTGAGCATAGGCAAACACGTTGATTCCACGTTACATCAACGTTGAAAAGTGGTGGAACGAAGTGTCAAATTAACGTCGCTTCCACGTGGATCATCCACGTGGATTCCACGTGACAGTTCAACGTTGAATCAACGTTACGTCCACCAAAATTTCTCTTTGGGTAAAGGAAGTATTTTATCGTTAAGTTACGAAGTTTAGAAGTGATTTGATGTGCGCATTAGTCGTACTTGGAGACACTTTCGTGTAATCACAAGCTTTGGAGAGATATGCTTCGAATTCCGAAGAAACGAAACGCGAAGTCGGGGACATGTGGACATGCCGCTGGCTCCTGATACTTTTATGGGGTATGATCGAGAGGGCCTCAACTCAGCCAAAATTTGTACACATGATTTCAAGATTTCACATGATTTCACCTGATAAAACTTCTTATAATTGAAAGTAATAATTCGTAAAGTGAATACAAGCGTATTTTGAGCTTATTTTTGAGCCCAAAATACGCACTCAAATCAATTTTTTTCGGCAATAGATCCACATTTTTTTGACAATGATTTCGAAGATATCAGCGATTGTGAACACACAATTTCAGGAGTTGAGGCCCCCTCGGGTAGGATAGGACGTTGCTGTATCCAACCGATGAGACGGAGCAGGGACTTTGCGCGCGTTCACGCGTTGTAATTGTGTGTGTGTGTGTGTGTGTGTGTGTTTGTATGTGTGAGTGTGTGTGCAGACCACAGCTTTGTTCTTTTCGGGCAAATTTTCGGTTGATACAACACTCTCCTAGTTTTCCGCTACCGATTCTAGAAACATGTAACTAACTTTGCTGATCGAATAATAGAGCCGATCATGACAACGGTGTCACTATTTTCCCAGTACGATTTTTCCGTTAGTGGAGTGTTTGTGTTGCATGAGGTGGGTTGCGCTGTGTTCCGGAGAGGCATTGGGGCGGCCCGTGCAGGCCCCGAAACACTTCTCCTTACGACGGCCATGGTGAGGGCTGGGCTGGGGGAGCGACAAATAAAAAGTTAAAAAGCCAAAGCGACTTAATCAAATCTCTTTGTGACTGGCAGGGCAGGGAGGGCCGGGGGCAGAGGTGCAAGAGCTTGGAAAGGGAAGAGGGAAGGACTTCGCGTGCGACCTGGGCAGGGCAAGCCAGGCCAAGCCAACACAGAGGAGCCAGTCGGGCGGCTCTAATGTGACTTTTGGCCACTACATACAACAGAAGCGCTTGCACAGGGCACTCTACGCTCCATCCGGCGAGAGAGAGCAAGAGAGAAGGACAAGAAAAAGAAAAGAATCGCGATGACGCATTCCGTTGTAATGCGGAGCAAAACTTGTGGGATGATCGGGGCGACCGCTATTGCTCCCTCCTACTCCCCTATTCTCGTACGGCAACTCACTTCTCTCTCTCTCTCTCTCTCTCTCTCTCTCTCTCTCTCTCTCTCTCTCTCTCTCTCTCTCTCTCTCTCTCTCTCTCTCTCACACACACACACACACACACACACACACACACACACACACACACACACACACAGCCGGCACACCTGAGCGCAAACAAGATTACTTTCCTCTCCAGTAGATTCCTGGCCGCACCGCGCCGAGCCTCAACTCTCAGGGAAACGGATATCCACGCTGCGCATTCTTCGCCAAAGTGCACCTTAGACAGCCTGACGTGGCAATTTTTATCTCAGGGAAAGAGAAGTAATATTCGCCGTACTGGTATATTGAGCATTACAAAAGCAAAATGAAAAGGAAAAACAAAAATAATACTTCTAGGCGCAAATTTGCTTGGGCGGAGAGGCGAACCGGGTGTGGCCGGGCGGGCGGGGCGGGGCGAAGTGGGCAGCGGCGCACGGGGTGGATCCGTGCCCACAATACTCCCCGCTCCGCGAGGGACTCAGGGACTCAGGCGCGGCGCGTAGCGAGGCGGGGCGTGGCGGGGCCTCACCTGCCCGCTCCACACACACACGCCGCCTTCATATTGAGATGCAAACGCAACACAGTCCGACACAGCCGCCCCTCCCCACCCCTTCTCTTCCTCTTAGATTCGGTTACACACAGTGCATTACCCTTACGGTGGGGCGGGGCTGCGCCGGGCTGCGCCCCCGCGGGGGTCCAAACAGCCTCTCTCGCCCCCACAGGGGCTCAGGGGCTCATCACTTATTCCAGCACGCCACTGGGAGGTGCAGCGGCGTGCAGGAGAGGGCCCACACACACATTCGCACGCGCGCGCACGCACGCGCTCTCTCTCTCTCTCTCTCTCTCTCTCTCTCTCTCTCTCTCTCTCTCTCTCTCTCTCTCTCTCACACACACACACACAGACACACACACACGAACACTCACGTACGCACGTGAACGCACGTGTATTCACCATAACGACACGTGGGGCGAGCGCCTCGGAGAAGGGGAGAGCGAAGCGGGGATCTCCCCATACCTCGAAATTGAAACGGAATGGAAAGCAATGAATATTCTCCTTATGACCAGCCACAGCCAGCCAGCCAGGTACGGAACGCAGAGCGAGGGTAGAGCGAGGCTGCTGTACTGGGAGAGGGTAAAGTGGCGGAGCGGCGGCGGAGTGTATTGTAAGGATGTGGATAAAATACTCCCGGGGCAACAGGTGCGCCTGCAGTGGGTTCAGTAAATAATGGCATAATATGAAATGAAAGAAAAATAATGTCCCTATAAACTAGAACATATATGCTCGGATAATCATGAAACTAATGCAATGTAATAAAAGTGAGATGTGGAACAGGCCCAAAAAGTGTACACATGACTGTCCCTGGACAAAAAGACATTTTGAAACAATAATATACCGATTTGGACATTATTATTTTTATTTATTTTTTTGCGAAAAATGTGCCTTTAACAGAGATTTGATCGCCAAAAGAGTAATACTGACGTCAGGTATGTGGCCTAATAGGTCATAATGTTTTATTTTTCTCAGAAAACGTTGAAAATGTAAACTTCATTTTTAGAACTCATTCCGAAACATGTGTATACGTATACTGTATCGTAATATTTTGATATTATTTCGTATCGCTTATTGTACACTGGAAATGTACTATTCACATTTCTCGCCCGTAATGAGCAGAGTATTTTTTCATCTTTCAGTAGAAGTGACTTTCGCTAAAACGACTCAAATCGAGCATTTTCTGGAATTTTTAAATCGCTCCAGAAGAGTGACATTTGATGATTTGACTCAAAAAGAGTTATCAAAGTGACTCTAATAGAGCGATGTTCAACCACACTGTAAAAATTTGTGGTAAAAAAACGAGAAAATCAAATTACAGGTCTCGCTGTTAAATCGGTAAACAGGTTTTTCCTGTAGTTTGATGAAATATTTTGTAGATTAACAAGAAAAATCGCGAAACAACAGATAAAGTTTGTAAAGTTACGGAATTCTTTTGGAAAGTTACAGAATATTTTTGTTTTGTTATGGAGTTCTTTTGTAAATGAACACGAATAAAATGTAAATTCACAGTCAGTTCGTTTAACAAAATTCACAGACATTTCCTGTAAATTTACGAAATGGTCTTTTTACAGTGCATGCCGCTCTCCCAGGAGAATGAAAATTTGGTAAAGAAAAGTCGCTCTCCCACGATCGAAAAAGGCGACTCCTCCATTTTCAGTGTACCGGCGTACGCAAATTGTGTCCAGTTCCACACCTCTAGTTTATGTCATACTCTCTACATTGAAATTGGTACCCACTAAAATCGTAACGAACGAGCATCCATTTTCTTTTTTTGTTTGTATTTTTAAGCTGTGTAACGCACTTCCAACCGCCTTGCAGCAGCCGATGCGTTTCCCCTCGCGCGCCCCTCTCCGTTATTTACACTCTCCGTTTGCTATGTCATGATTTTTACAGCGCCGTGTCGCTTTTACAACGCGGCACTCGGCCCGGCCCCCCTGTGAATAAGGAAGCGGGGCCGTTACCTTTCTTTTGTTTTCGCTGCGGATAGCAATGGGGTCGCTATTCGCAGACGAGCTGAGCTCGGCGCCATGCAAGATTAATCCCATCCGCCGACGACGAGTATCATTCCCGCCCTGCCGAGCCGAGCCGAGTGGCCGTGCCGCCGGGCCGAGGTAAAAAGCGGACGGACGGAGGAAAACTGCAAATAGTACCCTGCTGCAGGATGGGTGGTCGTCGAGTCGACCCGCGCCAAAACGCACCAAAGTTTGCCATTCCGCTCACAATCGAAGTCACTTTTTGTCAAACGTTTATATATTCCGGACCGTGCCCGGGGCTGCGCGCCGGTGTGGGGCGGGGACAAGGTGTGGACAGGTCTGGCTGGCGGGGCGGGGCGGGGCGGGGCGGGGCGGGGCGGGGCGGGGCGGGGCGGGGCGGGGCGGGGCGGGGCGGGGCGGGGCGGGGCGGGGCGGGGCGCGGCGGACAATGAGGACCTCCCACACGCAGGCCTGCGATCACGCCGCCGCGCGCCGCATCAGAGAAGAGACGGAGAGAGACGTCAGCGCAGCATGGCTCCTGGGGGGCGGGGCGGGGGCGGCCACCCCTTAGGACAGCCACCGGCCGCTTTCCCTCTCAAAAGAGAGCCCGCACAGCTCTTTATGACCGATAAAGATAACTTGGCCATGTCCTAACCCGCTCCCCCCGGGATGTCACGCTTCACCACCAAGTTTCTCATCCTCTCAGGATTCTACGTATCGTGCTGTTGCGTGCGGAGCCAACCAACTTTTGACTTTTATTTTATTTTATTTTTCATTTCTTTAAAGGAAAAGTCTCCTGCCCACTCCCTCCCCAAAAAAAAGTCCAAACCAATTGATTAAAGTTCAAGTAGTTGTACATCGATACTCGTATTTCGCCTTGGCGACATAGTGTACTTGGCACACGACATGTACGCAGTAGGCGGCATGGAGGCGGCAAGACCGCACAGGGTGGGCGTGCAAACGGGGCGACAGGACAGCAGGACGTGAACCTCCTGTGCCACCCAGACCCACCCCCACACCGTCCTGTAGCCCTGGACCATTAGTTTACAACGCCGCACCTCAGAGCGTATCCCGATTTCGTTTCAGGGGCGGCCGCCACTCCGCCCTGCTACCCGGCCCCGCCCTGCCACGCCCACCACATCAGTAGTCCGCCGCAGCAGCTGGCCATGTGCATTTGTGCGGTAAGCGACAAGTTATGTCAAAAAAAAAGGCCGCGCCGATTTTAGGCAGCACTGAAGCACGCACGCGCGTGCCCGCCCGAGTCACCATCGCACATTTCTTCCTTTTTATTCCTTTTTATTCATTTTTTGTCCAGTCTGAGCTGCGCCGCCTCCGTGGCCAAGAATTTGCAAACCACCCCTGACGACAGTCTGCGTCCCCCCCCCCCCCCCCCCCCCAGCCCGCCCTCACTGACCTGGAATATTCATGGCATGCAGCTGACCCGCGGGGGACCTTTTGCGATCTCTCTTTGGCTGGGGCTCTCCAGCCCAACAGCAGGGCCGTCGCCTGTCGCCGTGCACCGGAATAACCGGGAGGTCAACAACACGTATACTACTTCGTAGGCTGTGGCCGTGATACCTGTATATAATCACATATTATTTCCATATTACTACAATTTTGCCTCTATATCACCCCTATATATTACTATATTTTACTTTAAATTATTTTAGATTACATACATTTTACCTATATAATCACTCGTACACGGCTAGGGCTAGAGGGAGTTGTCGACCCCTCGGGAATAACCTAAATGCGAAAAAGTGGGTGCGCGCAAAATTCGCACACCTAAAGAAGAAAAAGATCACAGCTGTTCGAGAAACCCACGATGCATTATTCCGTAACTTTGGTTAGCCCGGTCCAGACTATGATTTTTGCCCACGGTGCAGACATTCTGGCGTCAGGACGCCGTACAGCACGGACCTTTGGCAGAACGTAACGGCTATGGTGTAAAATTTTCAAAGGAATTTCACAGAGTGTGAATGGAAGGTCGCATACCTAAGTGTGTGACATTTACAGACTTGCGGTTCTAGGGTGCGCCCGCCACCTGATACCGTACAAGGCACTGAACACCCAGCTACGTTTTCACTTTTCTCCACGCTTGTAGCTACACAGCGCAGACAGGTGGTCCCTTCCGCTCCTCACGGCCAGCGGGCCAACCATCGAGTATCGGGCAGCCCGATCAGGACCCAGGGACACACCGGAGACACCCGCACCACGGCTCAAAAACATCACCCGATACCATCTCTAATAGCGAAAGAGGGGGAAAAAAAGAAAAGAGACGGACGGAGGCGGTCGCCGACAGCTACCAACCAAATGGAAACAAAACCATAAGAGATAAACGGACAACCTCCGCTCCACCCGGGACTCCCCGGGCACAGCCGGAGCCGGGCATGTAGTAATGGGAGGCGAGCAGATGTTTTCCGGGGGCATTACAACCCAAAGAATCAGCCATTTGAGA
Source organism: Frankliniella fusca (assembly GCA_029379305.1). Lineage (NCBI taxonomy): Eukaryota > Metazoa > Arthropoda > Insecta > Thysanoptera > Thripidae > Frankliniella > Frankliniella fusca. The sequence continues at coordinate 158,960 of JAHWGI010000117.1, forward strand.
TCCAGGCTTAGCGCTCCGGGCCGCGGGTCGGGCTCCGGGCGGGGCGTAAAAACACGCTAGTCAGAGCGGGGTGGGGCGGGGAGGGGAGGGGCGGGGAGGGGCGGGGAGGGGCGGGGAGGGGCGGGGAGGGGCGGGGAGGGGCGGGGAGGGGGCGGAGAGGGGAGGGGCGGGTGCGGATGGAGACATTACGACCGCACACGGGGAGGACATCGGAATGGACAAAGAGATAGACTGGGCGGGGCGGCAGAGCACAACACCTCGTCGCACTTGATGGTGAAAGTGAAATATTCAGGCCAACCCCTCGAAGTAGAATTAAAATTGAACAGGTTCAGGAGATCAGAGGGAGGGGGTGGGGGGTATTTCAGAAACTAGCGTTGCGACTCTGTTTCTCGAGAGGAGGCGGCAGTCAGTCTCGATATGCAGCTGACGTCAACATGGGGGACACCACTCGGAGTTCCGGTGTACAAATATCGTGAATTCTTGTGATTTTTATTTTATTTTTAGTTGTTGCGATTTAGGCTTTACATTAAAATTGTTATGAAATTATCTCAACTTTCATGAATTTTCTGAATTTGTTTGTATTATCATTGGAAAAACAAAGGTGTGATGTCCTGTCTTTCTAAAGGTGTTAAACCCGTTTTAGGGGTGATAAAGTGTACATTTTCAGTTTTTAAAGTAATTAAAGAAGTACAAAAAATAAAAACAATATTTCTGCAATTTTTGAACAGAACACCATCAAATGTAGGCTCGTTTGAAGCGGAATTTCACAAAGTGTTGCGGAAATAACTCGTAAAATACAATTTTGTTCGATAGAAAAAATATTTTCGAAAACACAAACTGTTATGCCTACAGCTTTAGTGCCTTTTAAAGGTTGAACACTTTACACGCACTCAGTAAAAAGGAAAGTTGATTTTCGAAGGGTCAAAACCGGTCAAAACCCCGTTTGAATTTCAAAAAGCGTAGGAAAACAGCCGTAGACAAAAGCAAAATCTACTCCCACAGTCTTTAAAGCGACAGTATTCGTAGGCGACAACAAAGGTTTTTCGACGCTGCATGCATTTCACAATGCGTGATTTGAAGTACACATTAGGAACAGTGTACTAAGTTGACTTTTGGTTTTGCAGTGTACCTTTGTTTTTCCAGTGTTCCTAAATTTTCGGTAACTAACTTATCTGAACTTCATTTGATTTTTTATAATTGTTTAGAGAATTTACTGAACGAACTCTTCTGAGTTTCTCGAAGTTTTTCTAAATTGTTTCGCTCTCTTACTTTCTTACGAAGAACACTCTTCATATTACGAAGCACTGGGTTCGGAAGTAACCACCATATTACAAGCGTAGTTCTACATAGTACAGGGAATTTGTTTGTATTTCAATGGTGTAAAGTCCTTTGTGCGTAACGAAGAGCAGTTCACTGAGAGAAATGTTTCATTGCAGCCATAAAAAATTGTTCGATCGATTCCGTTTGGTCATGGGCATCAAATTTTTAGGCACAGCAACTAAAATTTTGTTTAGAGCAACCAAAATTTCGGTTGCAGCAACTAAAATTTTGATGTCTATTATTAAGCGGGACCGACCGAACAAAATTTGATTATGGGTATCAAAATTTTGATTGCTGCAACGAAACATTTCTCTCAGTGTTCTCATTCGTAAGAAACTTACAGTGGGGAAGCACGCCGTGCTACAAAACTTTCACGGTTGTCTTCCCCTTCGGACGTGCCACACTCGAACGCGACGGGTTGCATCCAACGAAATCTTCCAGGCAGGTGCGCCCCTCCCCTCCAGCCTGATCAAGTTTAAGTCAACCCTTTTCCCGGCGGCCGGACAACTGGGGCAACCCCTCGGGCAGCCCGCGAAGAGTATAGAAAGGGTCTCGAGACAGTGAGAGGGCGGTGGGTTCGCGGCAGGCTAGTACGGAGAGGAGGCTGCAGCCCGGTCCCGGTACTCACCAACGACTCCGGACGACGGACCCTTCCGGCCAGTGATTATTTGAAGCCGATAAAAAGAAGGTCGCCTCACTCTCAGCTGTACTTAAAACTGCACCACAAAGTCAAAGATGATCGAGTCGAGAGAGACTGTGATTGGATGATCCAGATTAGGTGTGAGCGGCGCGGGAGGCATGCGGGCCGGCCCGGCTGAGGGGAGAGGAGCGGTCCGAGTTGATTGGAAATGAAAGCTTTTAAAACGCTCTAAAACGTGTCCGGCCAATCGCTGTCAATCAGCACGTGGCCGAGTGGCGGGGGAGCCGGCGTAGTAATAATGAGCCAATTGAGAGGGGCAGGCAGATGAGTAGCAATTTGAGACTTTAAAATAGAACGAGATTGATGGGCCATCAGTAAGTAGTGGTATATGAAAAATACGTCAGGCACTCTGGTAATCCAAGTGTGCGAATATAGCACACTTGTAGGTGTGCGAGGATTCATTCGTACACTTGGCCACTGAAACGTGTGAACATCCTAGGAAAATTCACACGTTTAAGCGGCCAAGTGTACGAATGAATCCTCGCACACCTACAAGTGTGCGATCGACATTCACACATCTGGGTTTCCAGTGTAGTGTTTTACGAGAGCAGCAAAAATTTCAAAAGGAAAAAAAAAAGAAACAGTTTGAAAGAATATAGTACAAGATTATGAAAAATTTGAACAGCCACTGAGATAAAAATGCATTAGTATACGAGAAAATTTTTCCACGAAGTAGGCAGTGTTATTTAATTTCTGTGACGTCACAATCTATTTCATGTGAAAACTGTCACATTCTTATTGTGACATTCTTTTGAATGTGACTGTAAAATTCAGCCCACAAAGTCTGGTCGATTCACGTTAAAACGAATGTGGCATCACATTCCGGCCAATGTGACAGTTCTCACATTAAAAAGAATGTGACGTCACAGTAATTTATTTACTGTGGGGTTGTGTTGTAATATTGCAATTCAAATCTTAAAATTAAAAGCACTACCTATCGACTTAAAATTCAGTCGCGAGCAACAATGAGATGCCTGCAACATTTTTCGTAAGACCTAATTTTAAAACGATATCGTACATGTAAAACGTTCACAGTAATTTTACAAACGAAAGAAAAATCGTAAAAAGAAATAAAAATTTCACGTCATTTCTCTGCCAAAATTCCAAGTTGTTTCCGTTTCTCGGAGGAGAATGAGGGCTGGAAGGAGGAAGCCTGCGTCTGACGTCGCCGCCGCCCTTACATACCCAATCGCGCAGAGTCACGTGACGCTGTCGATAGATAGGCTCGCCAGCACGCCGCGCGCGTCGCGTCGGCTGCGCTGCGCCGTTTGCCGAACACGCGCGGCCCGCCCCGCCCCGCCCCGCCCCGCCCCGGTCCGGCCCTACTGAAGGGTGTCGGTGGAATCTGCGAGTCACGGTCCCGCATCAACCCTTTCGGCTGGTCGGCCCGGGCCCCGCCACTAGCAGGCAGACGAGATAGCCAGCCCTGATGGATGTCATGCAGCCTCGCGCCTTGCACCCTCTCCTCCCCCTCCCCACTGCGAGGCGACGCCCAACAGCGTTGCCTGCAAAGTGTAGGCAATGAGTAAATCAGCATCAGCCCAAGCGACGGCCTTCACAAGAGCTAAAAGTCACAAGCGCTAACGCCACAAGCGCTACGATTCACAAGCGCTACACGTCACAGGCGCTACGAATCGCAAGAGCTAAAAGCCACAAGCGCTACGATTCACAAGCGCTATACGTCACAAGCGCTAAGATTCACAAGCGCTAAAAGTCACAAGCGCTACGATTCACAAGCGCTAAAAGTCGCAAGAGCTACAAGTCACAAGAGCTAAACGTCACAAGAGCTAAGGTCCACAAGCGCTAAAAGCCACAAGCGCTACGATTCACAAGCGCTAAAAGTCACAAGCGCTACGATTCACAAGCGCTAAAAGTCACAAGAGCTACAAGCAAATCAACGGTCACCGGGAACGGACTATACTCTGCGATACCAGCGAGAACGAGATCGAGGTTCGAGACATGGGTCATCGAGGTGTAGTCTTCCCAGCCAAAGAATGAGGTAGTGCGAGGAGAGCAATGAAAGCCATCCGGCTCCCGATTGCTCCCAAAGACCCCCCACTCAGTGCCTTCGGCTTCGAGATCTCGCGGCGTCTTGCGCATCTTGGACCGCGAGACCGCGAGTCCGCGCAAACCCTTCAGGACAACCGCGAAAGGGATGTGCGATCGCGAGGATGTTCGCGGAACCGAGGGGGAGGACTCGTGGACCGCGAGCCGCGAGCCGCGGCCGCGGGTCGCGAGTTGAGGTGTTTGGTGCGGTCGCGGTTCGCATGTCCTGAGGGTCTCCTTCGCGGTTGCGCTTCCTGTCGCGGGTTCGCGGGGGTGATACGCGAAGTTCGCGCTTCCCTTTCGCGGTTTTTCTGAAGGGTGGCGCGGACTCGCGGTCTCGCGGTCCAAGATGCGCAAGACGCAGCGAGATCTCGAAGCCGAAGGCACTGAGTGGGGGGTCTTTGGGAGCAATTGGGAGCCGGATGGCTTTCATTGCTCTCCTCGCACTACCTCATTCTTTGGCTGGGAGGACTACACCTCGGTGACCCATGTCTCGAACCTCGATCTCGTTCTCGCCGGTATCGTAGAGTATAGTCCGTTCCCGGTGACCGTTGATTTGCTTGTAGCTCTTGTGACTTTTAGCGCTTGTGAATCGTAGCGCTTGTGACTTTTAGCGCTTGTGAATCGTAGCGCTTGTGGCTTTTAGCGCTTGTGGACCTTAGCTCTTGTGACGTTTAGCTCTTGTGACTTGTAGCTCTTGCGACTTTTAGCGCTTGTGAATCGTAGCGCTTGTGACTTTTAGCGCTTGTGAATCTTAGCGCTTGTGACGTATAGCGCTTGTGAATCGTAGCGCTTGTGGCTTTTAGCTCTTGCGATTCGTAGCGCCTGTGACGTGTAGCGCTTGTGAATCGTAGCGCTTGTGGCGTTAGCGCTTGTGACTTTTAGCTCTTGTGGTTCGCCCCCAGCCCAAGCACACTGTAAAAAATCAGTCTTGGATACGGAGCTTGTCACGGCGTTCCGCACCCCATACCCCATTTTTCGGAAAGGGAGTACGGAAATATACCGTACCTGGTCACCGTACCTACCACTTTTACATGGGCTAGCATAGGGAAAGGGGTACGGAACGCCGTTATCAGTCCGTACCCAAAACGGAAACCGCCGGCAAAAAATTAGCGGCAACTTTTCCGTATCTTGGCACCGTACTCACATTTTTTTTACATGGGCTCTTATGGAAAGAGGTACGGAGACACCGTAATCTAAATAAACGGGATATTTCCGTATGGGTGACAGTGTTTTTTTTTGTTTTTTTTTTTTTACAGTGCAAAGTGGAGAAGAGCGCGCTACACATCTGTGCCTGCGCACTATGCAGAACCGTAGCACACGGTTGTGTGCATGTTGCCTAGTCGGCGGTCGGACGCTGCAGCCTGCTTCACTCCACTGAGATTGGGCGCTACTTATTGCCTACTTTACAGGCAGCAACAAAGCCGCGGCAGCCCACAATCACACGCTAAAAATGGTTTACAGATTTCAAAGAAGTTTCGGAAAAACCACAAGACGCTCCGATTCTTTCCTATATTTTTTTTTCCAGACTGCTTAGAATCCTGGAAGAAGTTTCGACCAGACGGGTTTGCGGCTCCACGGCGGTCGCCGGCCGGCGACATATGACACATGACATGACAGAACTGATTCCGAGCCATGTGAGTCGGATATCGGCATATAATGCCACTACCAGACCCTTCCCCGCGGTGCTACTGCGGGGGACTTACAACGGCATTCGGATTCGCATTGCGGTTCCTCGGCAGCGCGGGCGCGGCCCCGCAGAAGGGGGTAATGGGCTCCACAAACAGCCAGCGCTCCAGCCACCGCTCCCCCACCGAACAGCCGCCCCAGCCCAGCAGACTTTCTTCTGACTGCCGTAATTAATGGATCGCGAACTGCAAAGCCAGACAGAGCTCTAACACACACGCTCGCGTCGTACAATAGTGTAAGTGAGAGACAACGACAGAGAGAGAGAGAGAGAGAGAGAGAGAGAGAGAGAGAGAGAGAGAGGGGGGGGGAGGGGGGGGGGATAGGCCATTCCAAATCGATGGTCGAAATGATGGATTGCAGAGTTATGGACCTCAGACGATAGTTTAGACCTAGAAATGACCCTGTGCAAAGTCGGGGGTCTGTGCGACGTCGTTTTCCCGGATCGCATCGCGATTTTCTGAACTGCCCCAAAGTGGGGGCGGGCCGGTCCGCCATCTTCTCGCCCCTGCCCCGCGGCGCCGGTGGGTTCAGGTGGGTCGGCTCGGGTCGAAAGGGTGACCTTATAGGTCCTACTTGACATCCGACATGGCCGATCCGCCCTCCGGACGGACTGGTCGTGTCCAAGGGGCCTAAATGTCGCGGCAGGCGTCACCCGCATTTTACGGCGAACGCCATGGAAATCGGAACTGTTTTTTTCACGGAAATCAAGGTCGTGGTGTACCCGTCCAGAATCCGTTCAGTGTGCCGGGTAGCTCCGCCCGGAACACCGCGAAAACCAGGGAAATATGCGTCGTGCCACCCGAGCGCCGTTCAAACTGCCGCGCGGCGCGCCAGCCGGTAGGTGGTGGGGGGAGCGTGACTGGAGGGGGACGGCCGGGCCTGGGCCAGTAGTGGCCAGCGCGCCTCTCCCCCTCCAGTCACGCTCCCCCCCACCACCTACCGGCTGGCGCGCCGCGCGGCAGTTTGAACGGCGCTCGGGTGGCACGACGCATATTTCCCTGGTTTTCGCGGTGTTCCGGGCGGAGCTACCCGGCACACTGAACGGATTCTGGACGGGTACACCACGACCTTGATTTCCGTGAAAAAAAACAGTTCCGATTTCCATGGCGTTCGCCGTAAAATGCGGGTGACGCCTGCCGCGACATTTAGGCCCCTTGGACACGACCAGTCCGTCCGGAGGGCGGATCGGCCATGTCGGATGTCAAGTAGGACCTATAAGGTCACCCTTTCGACCCGAGCCGACCCACCTGAACCCACCGGCGCCGCGGGGCAGGGGCGAGAAGATGGCGGACCGGCCCGCCCCCACTTTGGGGCAGTTCAGAAAATCGCGATGCGATCCGGGAAAACGACGTCGCACAGACCCACGACTTTGCACAGGGTCATTTCTAGGTCTAAACTATCGTCTGAGGTCCATAACTAAATTTTTTTTTCCGGGTGGAATGGCCTAGGGGGGGAGTATCTGCCAATCTCAATCTCACAAAACAAAGTACAACTTCCAGCAGCTTTAAGACCGTTAACACAGGCAGGACGGAAAAAAAACCTTTAACATGCGGAAAATAGACTGTGAGCACATTAACTATGGTTGATTAAAGAAGGAAAAAGTTTGCCGTCCACTTTCATCGAGGTGAAAGTGTCCATCTAGAGATATCTGTCAGAAACAGGTTGGAGCAAACTCCCTCACAGAGCGTTCCGGTCGACCCCTTTTGAACTCACCACCCCTTTAGTTTGCATCCAAAGGGATAGAAAAACCTAACCAGTTGCACCCTGACTCCCCCCACCCCTCCCCCTCCAGGCACGCGCCCCGCGGGCTCAGCCCGCACCGCACCGGCCGGGACAGCTGTGTACAGCGAGACCTGGGCATTCATATCGCAATAGGAGTCAATCCTTGAGCAAACATGTTGTTGTCCTTTGCGATTTGTGGCCGTTTGCTCGCAGTGCGAGCCAGCCGGCGTCCGGGAGGGGGGGCGAGAGAGAGGTATCAAAAGGGGGTCAGGCATGTTAGCGGTCCAGTGGCTTAAAAAAAGTGAAAAAAGTGAGTTCTCAGAATCAAAAAGTGAGGGATAAGTGAAAGAAAAAGTGAAAAAAGTGAGTTTTTACAAATAATTGAAGGGGTGTGCTAGAGGAAATTTTGAGCGTTTTGACCATATTTTGCAAACTTTTAGCTGGTTCTAGGGTTGCAGGGAAGAAAAAGACAAATGTTAAGTATCAGAATCATTTTTTAAAATCGATTAAAACAAAGAAATAGTGTGTTTGTCTGTCAAAGAAACAAAAATAAAACTTTTCCTTAGAAAAAGTAGCACATTTTACAAACAAAAAATAAATTAATAATTTGCTGACTAGCAATTATTATCACATCAGGATTATAAAACTACTTAGTAAAGGAACCATTACATTACAAATCGTCATCAATATACCCCACCCATCCCGCACTCGGTCCTCCTAGGTCAAAGCGCACGCCCAAGAGGGTATTGCGCTTAACTGAAACTGCCCTGCAAATTCAAGTGCAAAACTGTTCTACAGTTTAAAGTGTAGAACTAAAAAGTTCTGCACTTCCAAGTGCAATTTTCCGACCATGACTAAAAAATTTTTTTTCTGAAGACAGCATGACCTTCGTCTTGAAATTCTCTTTCCAATGAGCATAAATGCCATAGGGTTGCCATTTAAATTAAAGGAGGTACGCAACAGAATAACAGAATACAAATTTTTGGAATCTTATTAGAGGACTCGTACTAGTCTCAATTTACGTGGCAACACTATCACATTTATGCTCATTGGAAAGAGAATTTAAAGACGAAGATCATGCTGTCTTCAGAAAAAACGTTTTTAGTCATGGTCAGAAAATTGCACGCGTAAGTGCAGAGCTTTTTAGTTCTACACTTTTAACTGTAGAACAGTTCTGCACTGGATTGGCAGAGCGGAACCTTGTGAAGAAAATCACGCCCGCTGCTTCTGTTTCCTCCTGTGCGCTCATTGGCTGACGGCGAAAGTGACGTCAGCTTTGACCAATCAGACTTCGGCAGAAAACAGAACCGGCGGTCATGCTCTTCTTCTTCAGGTTCCTGTTTTCCTCTAGCGGAATACCCTATTCAAACGCATCCTCGCGGGCTGCAGCTAGTGCCAACACGGTTGAGTGTCATTATTGTTATAAAAGAGAGTCAGATCGCCAAATCTAGCACAAAATAGTGAAAAAAGTGAAAATATGGTCAAAAAGTGAAAAAAAGTGAATTTTTTTAAAAAAGTGAAAAAAAGTGAAAAAGGTGAGCCGCTAACATGCCTGCCGGGGGTGCATGTTGCATGTGGCCCAGCGAGTACACTAGAGAGAGAGAGAGAGAGAGAGAGAGAGAGAGAGAGAGAGAGAGAGAGAGAGAGAGAGAGAGAGAGAGAGAGAGAGAGAGAGGGGGGGGGGGGTTTCAAAATTGGAAAAATCTCGTCAGAAACAATAAATGAAGCACACAGCGAGCCGTAGCAGGGGCCAGGTGATAGGCCGAGTTATAGATTTCCGTGAAAACTCCGTACTGCTGCGGGGCGTGGCGGAGTGAACGGTAATTGGGAGCAGAGGGGCACGGCCAGACGGACCGCCATTAGTCAAAACGACACGTGGCGGGGTGGGGTGGGGCGGGGCGCGCACCCACGTGCCCCCTGCCCCTGCCCCCGCGGCGGGGGCGAGAGGCACAGACGTCGATAGGCGTCGCCGAACGCCAGGTGTGCGACGCCAGCATGAGGTGGGCGTGTCAAAGGCGACGCCCTACAGGACGGCGGCGGCGAGGCGCCACCCAAAAATGACCCGTCACACACGTGTGACCGCAGCTCCCATAGACTATATTGTGCGTGACCTCATAACGCACACACTGGAAAAACAAAGGTGCAATCTAATGCCTTTTAAAGGCGTTAGTGAAATAGTGCCTTTAGAAAGGCGCTATCGCCTCCCAAAGGTGCTATTTTTGGCCCTATTCGTGCCTTTACAAGGCATTAGTGCAGTATCACCCCATAAAATTCAATAGCACCCCAAAAAGGGTGCTATATAGCACCTTTGTTTTTCCAGTGTATTTATATGAAGAACCTGCTGTTGCGATTTTAGAACCCTATACGTGAGTCCATCAGCTACCCCGTCCTCGCGCCCGGCTTACGCTTGGTTCGCCGCTGACTGCGCTAGGGTGCACGCTGGAGTCGCGGATGGCGCGCTCCAAGGGGTCATCGAACTTCGATATCCCTCCGTACCCGTACACAGGATGATAATACGTGCTGAAACATTACCTATAAACAGTACATACATCACTGGTAATAATGTGACGTTCCTTGACTGACTCTGTCAGTAAATGCGATTTGCTTCAAAATTACCAAGATTACCAGTGATATGTAATATTTACCCCCGCGTACACGGAGGAAATGAGTTGGTGACCTCTATTGGCGCGCTCCAAGTTTCGTCCCGGTCCGCGCGCGCACGTTCGTACAAAAAAAAACAAAGAAACATTCGTTGTTGCAGAAAAAAATTTGTTGGCTCAGACTCAACTAATTTTATTAGTTGTCGAAGCGAATAATTTGCTACGGTATCAAAGTATTAGCTGGGGAGGGGCGAATGCGTGCTCTGAAGCAGGAATTGTGCCGTTTACTGGAACGCAGGGCATGCGTTAGCCACCTCAGCGAATATTTTTCTAGCGTAGCAAATTATTCGCTTTGACAACTAATAAAATCAGTTGAGTCTGAGCCAGCAAATTTTTGTCTGCAACAGCGAATGTTTCTTTTCCGTGTACCCCTACCGGCCGGCTCCGGCACGCACACGAGCTCCCCATGTTGTGTCCGGACATGACACGCCGAGGGTGTTCTGTTGTCGCATCTAACAGATTGATTCCTAAACAGAATGTGTGTTGCATTAGCAGACTTTCAGCGAGCTTAACAAATTTTTAGTTCTATGAAAAAGAGGAGAGAGGGAGAATTAAATTGAATTGTTTTATTTTCAGGATTGTATACATGGGGACTGAAAAGTCCCATTGGAATGTTCAACCCGCTCTCTATATATACATATACATTTTATAAATAATACAGCTCTTGATTTTAAATTTGTGTATCTGTTTGTAGGAAATATACATTTAATCATAAAGTATCTGATGATTATAGATATGACACGAGTTGACAAAAAAGGTCTTCGCATACTTTTCTGTCCTATGACATGCTATTTGTAATCTGCATACTTTAAGCTGTCTGAATCTACATTCGTGCTTAAAGTCCTCCAAGGCCTTGCGAAATGCCCAGAAAATTTCACACCTTTCCCTGTCTGAGTCTACGCATGGAAATTTTTACACCTCCAAGTGTGCCACATTCCCATCATACCTTCGGGTTTCTTGTGTAGGTTAACCATATTGGTTTGTTGGGAGGAGTATCTCCTTTTTTCCGTGCGGCACACAATCCGTGCGTGTAAGCAGGGACGCGCCGTCGGCCATAGGGGGCGCGCCGCCCACCCCCGCCCCGCCCGGGCGTCGCAGCGTCCCGCGGCGCGTCGCGGCGCCCCCACTGCACCGCACGCCAGGGCCGCCAGGGCGGGCCCATTAGGCACCGGCTAATCTGCGTGAAAGGCGTCGCGAGACTCGCTACATTACACACGACGTTACCGCCGGCACATTGGTCAGGCGGCGCCTCGCCCCGCCCCGCCCCGGCCAGAGGGAGTGCCCACGCACACCATATGCTGTAGAAGGTGCAGCAGCGTGGGCGATTTTCGATCCACTCCTCGTACCCCTCGTGCCGCTGCGCCTTCTGGTCTCACCCCCTCAAGATAGCTCAACTCTGTGCTCAACACTGAAAGTAACTGAAGGGAAGACAACCTCTCGTTCTCTTTACATACCGTCATAATGAAACGACGGTGTACATGTTCGAACTCGGCACTTGTCAAGAGAAGTTATCAGTCCAAACTGATGCTGTGCATGTTAGTTTTCTTATATATATATATATATATATATATATATATATATATATATATATATATATATATATATATATATATATATATATATAATTTGCTGAGCTGTGCTCTGGGACCGGAGGTGGAGGCCATAGGAGGGGGGGGGGGGTAAATGTAGTTTTGAAAAGGGGACTGAAGGGGGAAGAAGGTGGGGAGGAAAGGGGAGGGGGTGGGGCAGCCAACAGTGGCAAAATGGAATAAATTATTCGGCGTCACTGGCGTCCGCATCTGGACCAGACCTCGACCCTAACGCCCCTCCTGCGCTCCACCGCTCCACCCGGGCCCGACCTGTCCGCTTGTCACACTAGAGCCATTCTAGTGAGCGAGTCGGGGATAGCAGGGTGTGTACTGTTTAAGACCGTACCGGTACCGGGTGTTTCTTTGAATGGCGTAACAGTGTTTCGGGATTGCATACTTAGCACCAGCGCCGCAGGAGCCATGGCGCCTTACTGGCGAATGGGGTAGGCAAACCCGCAACTCTGTTGCGCATTCAACGAAACACCCGGTACTAGCACGACTGCTGACCTGACGGCAGGCCGCAGTCGTTTAGACGGGGTGTGGCGGGAGGAGGGGTTGATATTCGCCGCACGGGCGCGGCGCAACCGCCTGATTCCTAAGATCGCCCTCGCACCTCCGTCCTTGTCGCACTCATGGGGCCCTTCCATCCCCTACGTAGGGACGCAGGGCACCGCCATAAGCGCGACAAGGACGGAGCCACATGAGCGATCTCCGGAATCAGTCTTCAGTTGTCGCGGTGAGCTAGGAAGAGAAAGTCGGTAGGCAAGGTCGGCGTGTGCGCGATGCGAGAGGTCGGGAGCTGCTGTTATACACTCTAAAGTTTTTACTACCAAATTTGCTAAGTAACTACTAAGCGTTTTGTGCTGTCATAAGTTCTGAAGAAATTCGTTAGTATTACTAAACTTTTTCGTAATAATACTAAAAGTTTTCGTAGTTCTTGATTTCACCGTAATTATAATACTAGAAAAACGTTTTGTAATACTAGGAAAAAAGTTAAGTAGTACTAAATAATTTCTTCCTAACTTATGACAACATAAATGCTTAGTAGTTACTTGGCAAATTTGGTAGTAAAAACTTTTGAGTGCACTTAAAGTCTGTACCATATAACTTATAATTCTGTCCTACACTGACTCGTGTGTATACGGTCAGCGCTGGTCTTGGAGCCTAGTATATCGAGGGAGAATAATAAACTCGCGTGATAGTCGGGTCACTCTATCCGTAAGAAAGGCGCACTAGTATGCGTAATAGAAGTGTTACAGCGAAAGTTCTCCATACTGTACTCCTTTTTGGGTCGTGTTGGGCTGATTTTGTCGGTTTTTGGCCAAGTCTATAAAATCTCGAAGCCTAAGACTGCACTGGAAAAACAAAGGTGCTATATAGCACCCTTTTTGGGGTGCTATTGAATTTTATGGGGTGATACTGCACTAATGCCTTTGTAAAGGCACGAATAGGGCCAAAAATAGCACCTCTGGAAGGCGATAGCGCCTTTCTAAAGGCGCTATTTCACTAACGCCTTTGAAATGCATTAGATAGCACCTTTGTTTTTCCAGTGTATACACATAAACTGAAGTCAATAACATTTCACTGTAAATATCAGAGCGAGGATTCTCGCTCTCAGGAGAGCGAGAAATTTTCTCTCACTCTTTGAGAGCGAAGTTTGGTTTTCTCGCTCAATCAGAGCAAACAGACTCAAAAATCTCGCCGTATTTGAGCGAGGATTGGGGAACCTCGCCCTTTTTGAGTGAGGATTTTTATCCTTTACCTCACTTATTTGAGTGATGTTGTAAATTCATTCTCAATAAGAGCGAGCTACCTAAACTCTCATACTTAAATGGGACAAGACGAAAAATCTCGCTCTTTTCTGATGAGACATCTCACTCTTGCATTTGCAGTGTTTCCGTGCTCCCTTACAATGACCACCGCAAACGCCGCTGTAATTGTCACTCAAAATAACTGTAGAAACAATTGTTTTTTGCTGTTTTTTGTTACAAACGAATAACGAAATTCCAGTGGACAAAGGAGTTTTCTAGCCAGCGTAAAATTACTATGAGGGTTTAGTCAAACTGGAAGAAAAACTGGTACTTTCTACATGAACATCATCATACATATCAGAGAATTAAAGTTTAATGTAGACATGTGTTGTGGTATAACGTAAATAAGTCCGAATAGACCCTATTCGGTCTGGGCTAGGGAATAAGAAGAAAACAGGAATCAGGAATCCCGCCCGGAACCAGTTGTCCAAATAAGCACTTTTTCGAAATTTTAACCATATTGCTGTGCTTGGTTGTCATTGGGAACCTCCTCAACAACTTTCATTTCGGATTTGCGTGGATATTTGCTGAGATTTTGATACTGGTTCCGGTCCTGATTTCCTTATTTCTTCTCTAAATGACGAGACCGAATAGGGTCTATTGAAGATCTAAAATTGTAGTTGGCATACTTCGACGGTTTTGTGAGTCCTAAAGAATGAAACAGAGATAACAGAACCTAACGCCCTGTTACCAGAAATGCAGCGGCGAATACAGAATCTTTGAGCTCCTGAACGTTTTTAAAAAATGATAGAAATTACAAGGTTCATTTTTAAAAATGTATCATCTGCTTTCATAATCAGTTCTGGGATGATTTTATTTTAAAGGCACGAAGTAACCTTGTAATTTTGTCTCAGAACCCCGTTTGAACTTTGGTAGCACTGGTATAGAGGCGATACACGGGAGAAGGAGTAAAGGTTAGAGTTACAAAAGAAATTATTAGAAGCAGTGACTATACGACATGGAAGCGAACAGCCAAATAATTTACGAAGTGATTACAATAGTCACTTAGATTTATTGTCGAGGTTCATTCTCAATAATATTAACAGGTAAAAAGTTACATGCTTGCTTAAAGCACTCAAGTTCTCAACTATGACAAAGAACTAGGCTTAAATGTAATTATCTTTCGGAAAAGCATTGCATTAAGAAAAAATAGCCGAAAAGCATAAAAAGCAACAAGGACAAAAGTTACTTTTGTATCATTATATCATTTCAATCCAGAGATCAAAACCCGAATTTTTGGTCTCAGACAGTTTCTTGTGAAACACTGTGCTTTCGAGAGTCTACTGTACCGCGTGGGTTCGGAGGTGTGTACGCAAGTGTCCACTGAGCGAAAACTTCCTGTTGCACTCTGTGCACTCGAAAGGCTTCTCTCCCGTGTGGGTTCGTAGATGAGTACGCAGCTCCGAACTTTGAGAACACTTCTTGTTGCACTCTGTACACTCGAAAGGCTTCTCTCCCGTGTGGGTTCGGAGATGAGAACGCAGGTTCGAACTTTGCGAAAACTTCTTGTTGCAAACAGTGCACTCGAAAGGCCTCTCTCCCGTGTGGGTTCGGAGATGCTTACGCAGGTGCGAACTATACGAAAACTTCTTGTTGCACACAGTGCACTCGAAAGGCTTCTCTCCCGTGTGGGTTCGGAGATGAGTGCGCAGCTGTTGAGCCCTAGAAAACATCTTGTTGCACACAGTGCACTCGAAAGGCTTCTCTCCCGTGTGGGTTCGGAGATGAGTACGCAGGTGACAACTTTGCGAAAACTTCTTGTTGCAAACAGTGCAGTCGAAAGGCCTCTCTCCTGTGTGGGTTCGGAGATGAGTACGCAGATTTTTAATCGTAGAAAACTTCTTGTTGCACGCAGTGCACTCGAAAGGCTTCTCTCCCGTGTGGGTTCGGAGATGAGTACGCAGGTCACAGCTTTGCGAAAACTTCTTGTTGCAAACAGTGCAGTCGAAAGGCCTCTCTCCCGTGTGGGTTCGGAGATGCCTACGTAGGTCCGAACTAGACGAAAACTTCTTATTGCACACAGTGCACTCGAAAGGCTTCTCTCCCGTGTGGGTTCGGAGATGAGTACGCAGGGCCGAACTATACGAAAACTTCTTGTTGCACACAGTGCACTCGAAAGGCTTCTCTCCCGTGTGGGTTCGGAGATGAGTACGCAGGTTCGAACTATCCGAAAACTTCTTGTTGCACACAGTGCACTCGAAAGGCTTCTCTCCCGTGTGGGTTCGGAGATGCTTACGCAGGTCCGAACTATGCGGAAACTTCTTGTTGCACACAGTGCACTCGACAGGCTTCTCTCCCATGTGGGTTCGTTGATGTGCATGCAAGTTTCCAGCCTGAGAAAACTTCTCGTTGCACACAGTGCACTCGAAAGGCTTCTCTCCCGTGTGGGTTCGTTGATGTGCATGCAAGTTTCCAGCCTGAGAAAACTTCTTGTTGCACACAGTGCATTCGAAAGGCCTCTCTCCCGTGTGGGTACGGAGATGAATGCGCAGTTCATGAGCCGTAGAAAACTTCTTGTTGCACACAGTGCACTCGAAAGGCTTCTCTCCCGTGTGGGTCTTCATGTGCTTTAAAAGCACGCTCCGGCTGCGCTGATTTCGGTTGAAAACGGCACATTTGAAAATCATGGCAGCAACGCGTGTTCCTAAAAAAGAAAGAAAATAAAAGAACACTGTTAAAAATAATCGTAAATTTACGATATTTTTTAGAACAATTATGTCGTTTTTAAACTACACATTCTACTTGGTGTTTCCGTTCTTTTTGGCAAAAAATCATTATTTTACTGTAAACTAGTGGGTGCAAACGTGAAACTACGCGGATAATTAGGTTTCTGTAATTCGGTCACTGCGCCGGTTGTACTGCGAGTCGTCTGCGCTTCTCTGCTTCGCACCATTTTGAGATGCGACTGACGACGGCGTCAGTCTCGCTCTGTCCTGTCTGCTGCCGCCGGCCCTTTCGGTGAGCTCTGGCCTCGTCGGTGACGTGCAGCCGACACTAACACTGTTTGTAGATTTCGTTATTTTACGATTAAATTTGCATACAAACAGTTCGTATTTTGCATTTGACGGACCGTGTCGTAAAGTCCAGATTACGAACTGTTCGAAAGGAAAAAACAAACTGTTCGCTGGTAATTTGCCCCCCAAAATGCATTTCCTTTCCTTGTAAAACAGTTTGCAGTTGTACTAAATGACCAATGGCATGGCTAATCCATAAATCCAGACAAGGCTACGAACTGTTCGTCATTTAACAAGTATTCGTTTATGTTACAAATAAGTTCGTGTTGGGAATTTAACAGGTGTTTTTTCGTGAAATTACGAAAAAAAAACCTACAGTGCAGCGCCGTAGTGCAGGCAACCCGCCCTGCAAACGCATGTGATGCACTTCCAGGCGGACCGAATTACAAAAACCTAATTATCAGCGTGGTTTGACGAGTGGGCCCACTAATTTACAATTCAAAAATGATCGTTTATGCATGCTCTACCCACCCTCTACTTTTGGCCAAAATGAACGTAAACACCCTGTATTTATGTTGTTTTTTTTTTTTTTTTTTTTTTTTTCGTTCCTAAAGGACTAATTGAAACGTAATTTTTACAGCGAGACGTTTCTTTTTAAAATCAATAAAGTCGTAAATTAACGTCTTCAATCCAAAATTTATAAGCGATCGTAAATTTCTGGCGCAGGATACCAAACAGTTAAGACTTTAATCGTAATTCTACGAATCCAGTCGCAAATTTACAACTTTGGTCGTACAGCCACAACAAGGAATGTAAGTAATTGACAAAACTTGTAACGATTTACGAACTTTTTAAGCATTCAGTGTTAGAAAAGTTTGCGACCAAGTCGTAAAGGAAGTATTTTATCGTTAAGTTACGAAGTTTAGAAGTGATTTGATGTGCGCATTAGTCGTACTCGGAGACACTTTTGTGGGGTATCAAAAGCTTTGGAGAGATATGCTTCGAATTCCGAAGAAACGAAACGCGAAGTCGGGGACATGTGGACATGCCGCTGGCTCCTGATACTTTTATGGGGTAGGATCGAGAGGGCCTCAACTCAGCCAAAATTTGTACACATGATTTCAAGATTTCACATGATTTCACCTGATAGCACTTCTTATAATTGAAAGTAATAATTCGTAAAGTAAATACAAGCGTATTTTGAGCTTATTTTTGAGCCCAAAATACGCACTCAAATCAATTTTTTTCGGCAATAGATCCACATTTTTTTTGACAATGATTTCGAAGATATCAGCGATTGTGAACACACAATTTCAGGAGTTGAGGCCCCCTCGGGTAGGATAGGACGTTGCTGTACCCAACCGAGGAGACGGAGCAGGGACTTTGCGCGCGTTCACGCGTTGTAATTGTGTGTGTGTATGTGTGTGTGAAGTGTGAGTGTGTGTGCAGACCACAGCTTTGTTCTTTTCAGGCAAATTTTCGGTTGATACAACACTCTCCTAGTTTTCCGCTACCGATTCTAGAAACATGTAACTAACTTTGCTGATCGAATAATAGAGCCGATCATGACAACGCTGTCACTATTTTCCCAGTACGATTCTTCCGTTAGTGGAGTGTTTGTGTTGCATGAGTTGGGTTGCGCTGTGTTCCGGAGAGGCATTGGGGCGGCCCGTGCAGGCCCCGAAACACTTCTCCTTACACTGTTAAAAATTCCGTACCCCCATGCCCCAGATACTACGGTCAAACCGTTTTGTTTGGTGACGGGACGACCGTATCTGAAAAATCACGGTGTTTTCCGTGACCAATTCCGTAGTTTCAGTTTCTTGAAACTTCGAAAAAAGTTGAAATACAGGCTTATGTGAAATATACGGTCATAGGTAGTACGGACGAACCGTACCCAATAATAACGGTCCGGACCAGGTAAAAAATTAACGGGGAAAACCGTACTAATTACCGTGGAAATTTCTGACAGTGTACGGCGCAGTCACAAATCTCTTTGTGACTGGCAGGGCAGGGAGGGCCGGGGGCAGAGGTGCAAGAACTTGGAAAGGGAAGAGGGAAGGCACGTATCACTGCCGACTCGCAGATAATTTCATTAAACTTCAGGAAATTAGAAGAAACGTGTCGCATGTGAGAGTTTTTGGAAATAAAGAGAATTATCAGCAGCAGCAGCAGCAGCAGCAGCAGCAACAACAACAACAACAACAACAACAACAACAACAACAACAACACTAGCAAAAATTAGTAAAATTAAAGTCGGCCACCCTCAAGATACAGCTCATTGAAAAGAGTAGAGCTGGTGTCAAATTTTCATATCATTAGCTTTGACCTGCTGCGCCTCCCGCCCGGGTGCAGCGGAGGGGAGCGGCGGGCACGGCCATTGGCCACTGACGGCGAGGCGAGAAGAGGACACCCCACCCGCACCCCGCACCCCGCACCCCCACCCACACCAGCACCGCACCACGCGAAATTGCCCATGCCCATTCACTCATTCATTGACGGCGACGCTCGGCGCGTACTACGACCTGATGACCACCCGGCCGACATAGTGCAGCAGCAGCAGCAGCAGCAGCAGCAGCAGCAGCAGCAGCAGCAGCAGCAGCAGCAGCAGCAGCAGCCCCGACTTCAGCAGGCCAACCGTTTAGCGCAAATGACACGCACACCGGTACAATGGTGAGGAGCAGGCAACAATGCCCCCGCACCCCGGCCCGCCGGATCCCACCCCGCCCCACTAACCCACTGTCGCGTCCCGTGCCGTCGCGCCCAGCCTCCCCTCGCACACAGCAACCTCCCCCTCCACCCCTGCCCGCCCCTGCCCCGCGCGCCAATTCCGTCTCACTTTGCAAAGTGAGGTAAATTGCGCAGGAAACATCTCCCCGACCCGGCCTGGCCCGGCCCGGCCCGCGGCCGTCGCGTGTATAGCTAGGGGCAAAACATCTGTAAAGGGGGGGTGGGCAAAATCAATGAATATCAGCTCTGCAAAGAGTGATAAAATCAGGGCCGCGCCCAGGCCTAGGCCGGCCCGGCCTCGCACCCTGATTGGATGGCGGAAAAGTAGCAATGGGCGACATCTGTGTCGCCGCGTCGCCTTCCACGTCAACGGCGTTGGTAGGATCCATGGACTCTATGGTGCTCGCGGAGTATACTTCTAAAAGGGGGAATGGAATGCTTTCAGCACGACAAAACTCACCGCGCAAGTTTTAAACAGCGTGGGCACCTAACAAAAAAAAATATATTGCAAAGCCACTTTGAATATATACGTCTGCTCCGTAATCATATTATGGCGGTGGACGTGGACGTCGTAACTCAGATTACTATAACATTCATTCACACCCCTTTATTCAAATACGAGTCGTAAAGAGAAAGCGGTCCCGAGACTGAATCTCTCCGCCACGCCCCACCCCCCGCTAGGGTGGGCCAAAAAAAAATCGAAACTCTCGTCGGTGGCTTTTTTGATAGATAAATCGATGCTGAATACGATGGTCTATGTCCGACCGCTCTACGGCATCGGGAACCCACCGCAAGATGGCTTGAAAGATTTCGGCCCGGGCTGCCGGGGGGCCGGGGGCCGGCGCGTGGACGGCTGCTGCAGCGGCGGCGCGCGGCGCAGGTGAGTCATTTTCGCGTCACATGTTCCCTAGGATGTGCTCTATCGAACGCGACGTGTCTGACCACGGTTCTACATGTCGTTCGCCCTGGCGAGCGGCTGGAAGGCGGCCGGGGGACTTAGGCCCTAGAAAAAACCTCGGTAGTAATGTTGACATTTTTACAGCGGAGAATCATCGGCGAGGGTCCCATGCATCCGCCCAGTCACCCGTTTTACCAAACTCCTTCGACAACCTCCCGAAAAACATGCAATTTTGGCTGAGCGGTAGCGAGCGTCGGCTCCTCACTGTTTGAAACGCGCGCGGGCCGCCGGGTGGGGGGACCTTCCCCTCCGCCCACTGGCATGCTCAGGGCTAAACCACCTCGTTGTTGGGTTGCCCAGCATTGAAATAACGATAGAAATTCTGCAATGACCAAACGGCTACGGCCAAACGTACTGTATGAATTTCCCGCGCGCCGGCCAACAGTGGGCGGAGGGGAAGGTCCCCCCACCCGGCGGCCCGCGCGCGTTTCAAACAGTGAGGAGCCGACGCTCGCTACCGCTCAGCCAAAATTGCATGTTTTTCGGGAGGTTGTCGAAGGAGTTTGGTAAAACGGGTGACTGGGCGGATGCATGGGACCCTCGCCGATGATTCTCCGCTGTAAAAATGTCAACATTACTACCGAGGTTTTTTCTAGGGCCTAAGTCCCCCGGCCGCCTTCCAGTCGCTCGCCAGGGCGAACGACATGTAGGACCGCGGTCAGACACGTCGCGTTCGATAGAGGACACCCTAGGGAACATGTGACGCGAAAATGACTCACCTGCGCCGCGCGCCGCCGCTGCAGCAGCCGTCCACGCGCCGGCCCCCGGCCCCCCGGCAGCCCGGGCCGAAATCTTTCAAGCCATCTTGCGGTGGGTTCCCGATGCCGTAGAGCGGTCGGACAAAGGCCATCGTATTCAGCATCGTTTTATCTAGGAAAAAAGCCACCGACGAGAAAAATCCGAAATGTGACCCTAAAAAGTGGCCCACCCTACCCCCCGCCGGCCTTTTCCAAGGCGTAAACAACAACTTTCCAGCCATAACTTTGTTGCACGCTGGCGACCGTCACGGCGTAGGGGAGGTAAGCCGATGCTCCGCGACGCTATTTGTCGCCAGCGCGCGCGGGTCCAGGCGGCGATCCACCCGCCAAATGCTGGCAGGCAGGCAAGTGTGTGAATGAATGTCACACACTTGTATGGGCGTGCCAATTCATGTTCCTACGCTTTCACAGCAGGCGTA
The DNA here is from genome assembly GCA_029379305.1 of Frankliniella fusca. Classification (NCBI taxonomy): domain Eukaryota; kingdom Metazoa; phylum Arthropoda; class Insecta; order Thysanoptera; family Thripidae; genus Frankliniella; species Frankliniella fusca. The sequence continues at coordinate 180,316 of JAHWGI010000117.1, forward strand.
ACAGTGGGATGCTGAAAGGACTGTAACACATTTGAAGAGTGCAAGCTGGCTAAAGAAAATTCGCACACCTTCGTGTGCGACATTTACATACTTTCTATGGTGTATGGCATTCGCACTTCTATTTAAGTGTAAAATTCACACACATACAGTGGTGTATGACATTCACACGCCGACAAGTGAGCGATATTCACACAGCTGGACCTGGGTTGACGGTGTTCCAGGTCACGACAAGGTCGCCCTCCTCCTCCTGCGATGCCTCCCTCATGCCTCCTCCGAGTCCAGCGCAGTCATATGCTGAGCGAGCGGACCTAATGCACTAGATGGGCACAGCGGGGAGGGGGGGGGGGGGTGCTCTCAGACCAACGACACGGCGCGAAGACCTCCTCGGGGAGCACCCAGCACGCCCCGCCCCGCCCCGCCCCGCCCCGCCCCGCCCCGCCCCGCCCCGCCCCGCCCTGTCCGCCCGGCACGCTGCCTGCCTGCAGCTGTAGCAGTCCAGCCATCCGCGCACAAATGTCATGAGTTCGATTGCAATGTTAACATTAAATGTCGCCACGATCGCGCGCGCAGCAGAGCTGTGGGGCGGCAGCGGAGGGGTAGTCGTAGTGTGACCTACCTCCCCCCTCCCCATCCCCAAACCCCTGACCTCACCCGCCGCACCACACTAGTGTCTATAGGGGCTGCTGCCGAGGGGAGCGAGGGGGTGACTTTTTAGGTCCGAATGATCGCTGTGTCGCAAAACGAGACGGCGGCGCGACCGAGGCGGAGACAAGAGCAGCGTGCTGCTGAAACCACCGTGATCTGCTTAGCGTGATAAATGCCCGCAGGATTACGTGCGGGGCAGGGCACGGTGGGACTTGGCGGGGTGAGGTGGAGCGGGGTGTTATGGGGCGGGGTGGGGCGGGGCGGGGCAGGATGGGCCTGGGCGGGGCAGCGATCAGCTTCTCCGGAGGTAGTACAGGACTAGTACGTCAGCAGTACTGCTTCCTTCCGGCCGAGAAGCAAAAACCAGGCGTACCAGGCACGACTCATCTAGGAAAAGGGAGGTGGGGCGGGGCGGGGCGGGGCGAGTGCGCTTCTTTCTCAAAACGTCAGGGGAGCTGCGGCACCGCGCGCGGCGGAGGAGAAATTTAAGAGACGCTGTCATATTTGTGCGCTGTGGTGAGGGAGGGGAGGCTGAGGACTTTGCTCATCCATCTGCCTCTGCCACTCCCCGCCCCGCCCCGCCGAGGTGTCTCCCGCCTCATTCGTCAGCCCCGCGACGCGACGCGCGCCCTGACCCGCGGCTCGTAAAGAGGGATTTAAATTAAGACAAATATGGAACTGCAGGCGACGCGGGTTCGAAAGCGGAAAACTGCGGCGTGCCGGGTCAATATTCTAAAAATACGAGCAAACTAGTCACGATCCGAGGGGGGAATCACTCATACAAATTTGACTTTTGATTATTTTTTTTAATTTGACTTTCTGTTTTGATTTTTCTTTTGACTTTCGAGGAAAATTTTTGTCAATAGAGGACCTGTCCCGTGTACACAAGAAGAACAAGAACTCCGGAAGTTCTCGTAGATTTTCGTCGAAAGGGGTTTATTTCTTTTCGCGGTCATTGGTTTTTGGTACACTAGTATGGAATATAGCTAGAAAGCACAAGATTGCTTTAAAATTCGCCATATAAGCAAAGATTCTAATGCCACTTCCGGAGTTCTTGTATTTTTAATTTGAACGGGACAGGTTGTCTTTTTCTGATAAATTTTAATTATATTACCCTAATTTGTTTAATTTTGAAAATGCAATTGCGTTTATATTTATTTTTTCGGATTTCCGGATTCTTTTGTATAATGTTTCGTCTTTATTTTATTTTGATATTTTAAATATTGTAAATGATTTTTTTTGGAACCGTACAATACTTTTCGGAGTGAGTCCCCGAGTCCCCCCACGTCACGATCAACCGTATGGTAAACTCTGCTTATGTAACGGGACCAAAACAGCAGTTAAACGAGGACCAAACTGCCGACGCACGTTATTTCCAGTGTGCTGTCTCGCGGGAAGGGTTGAGCGTTGAGCGCGCTGCATCGCTGGCTACCCAAAGTTTTCCAAATTAGTGGCAGGCAGGAAGGCCCCGTCGACCCGACCCGGCTCGACCCGACCCCACCGCAATATGTATTACGGGCGAGCGCGCTGCCAAACCGTCTGACGAATACGAAATGAATATTGGATTATGACATCTCGCTGGCTGCCTGCTTGCCTCCCCTTCTGCTGTCCTGCAAGGAAGGGGTTGTGGTTGGGGAGGGGAGAAGGGGGGAGGAGTTCATGAGAACAAACGAAAGGGATAAGGGAAGCGATCGAGTCGGTATGAAGAAAGGGGGAGGGGGGAGAGTGCACCACACACTCATTTTGTTGATGTTTCTGTTTGGGAGCGAGGTTTTCTTTCATACTTTTTTTCCCCCATTTCGTTTCCATCCAGAGCAAAACTATTAGGATAGCTACAAATTCCCGCACGACACTCTGCCCTGCCCCAGCGGAGCGCACACATCTCATTTCTCTGAGGTGGGGGTTAATGGACCGGGGTGGTTTGGGTCCCTGGCGGCCTGCAGGATGCAAGTGAGGAATGCAAACTGAGCCCTGAACTCCACGGCAGGCCCCCTTCACCACACACGCCCCACTCCAGAATTCACGCGGGAAAAAAATAAAAATCGGACGGGAGCTATAGCAGGTTTAGCCGAGGCTTTAGCGGACCCAATCCAGCACCCGTTCAAAATATTTAGCTGTCGTGCAGAAGAAGCTAGATACAGCTGATAAATTTACTGTGCAGCTAAAATTTTAACTATATAGCAATTGTTTTTAGCACACGTATGTTTAGCTAAATTGTTTGACAAAAGGTTGTAAATTAATAGCGAATTCATTGTTCATTTTTATACCGACAAGTATTGCTGTACAACAACATAACTCGTAATGCAACAACGATATTGTTAAGCAGCAACAAAAGTTGTCCGCCAACAACAACGCAGTAATATTTTAAAAAGTTGTTCAGTTACAACAAAACTTATCCAATTATAATTTTTTCTCTTTTCAACTCACAGAAAACAGTGTTGTTTGGCAACAACTTAAGTTGTTCTCGAACAACATGCCTGTTGGCCAACAACACGGTCATCACAAAATAAAGGAGTTGTTTCTCAACACCTATTTTTGAGAGTGAGTCACCATTTTAAAAAATTGCTCCAGCGCTAAAAAAATTATTCAGCATCCAAATGTGTTTCTTTTAAGTACAACCTTCTGGACAGCGTTAGAAGAAAAAGTACTATGATGGTTTCACTATTCGTAATATGCAGCAGACGCAGTTGTGACACAACCAAATTATCAAGTTTTACACTGGTAAAACAAATGTTTAGTTTCTATACATCATGGTGTATAGTTGGCAATTCTATACATGACATGATGTATAGCAGGAACTAAACATGACAAGATGTTTAACACCTATACACTTCACAAATGTTTAAAGATTAAACATTTTGTGATGTATAGAAGTATACACTTGGGCGAGGCTTCACATGGAAAAGCATAGGGACACCACGCTGCGCCAAGTGTATAGCCAACTAAACACTTGCAAAGTGTTTAGAAAATAAACATCTGCTGATGTATAGTTTGAACTAAACATGATATAGTGTTTAAGTATTAAACACTAGCAGTTAAACATCATTTGATGTTTAGAACTATACATTTGTTTTACCAGTGTACATGCGAGTGTGAGGCTCGGAAACGTCAACGCAAAAGCCAGCCAATTAAAACGTCGCAGAGCTCGTCGCCGAGCCGGCGCGCCTCGTCGAGGGCTTCCCAAAAGAGGCACCTCCAACATGACAACCCATGCGCCGCCCGCCCCGCGCCGACGCCGTCCCCACACGACGTTTCGTTTTTCGGCAGCCTACAAATCTTCCAGCTCCCCAACCCCATTGCGACATGTCACCGAGGCCAGTGTCCTAGTCCCTGCGGCTCCCTGCCCGGCTCCCTGCCCTACCCTCGTCACCACGAGCCGCCCCGCGCCGCCCCGCGCCCTAAACGGGTTAGCTGGGCGGCGTAAAAATAGATGCGCTTCATACGCGGCGGCGACCTATCGCGTCTCGGAAATAGGGTCAAGCGGAACGGGACGGGGTGCAGCGTGCAGCGGCAGGGAGGCTGTGTGAAACATGACGGCGCAGCGGGGGCAGGCCCGGCCAGGGCGAAGACCACCCCGAGGTGCTCCGCGCGGGGGGCGCCATGCCGCGCCGAGACCATCAAGTGTCCAGCGGCGCAAGCGGCGGCAGCGCGCGGGAAGGGAAGGTGCGGGCAGCGGAGGGCTTATTGCGGCAACGGGACTCCCCTCTATAAAAAAAAAATAAACTGGAAATCCAAGTGTTCGAATGTCGTACACATGGAAGTGAGGGAATATCGTTCGCACACTTGGAAGTGTGAGAATGGATATTCGCTCACTTGGAAGTGTACGAATGGCTATTCGTACACCTGAGATAAGCAAGGTGAGATCCCGTTCGTTACGCACACTTGGAAGGGTACGAATATCCATTCGCAGACTTCCAGGTATGAGCGAATACCCATTCGTACACTTCCAAGTGAGCTATTATCCATTCACACACTTCCAAGTGTGCGGACGACATTCGCACACTTCCAAGTGTACACTTAGATTTCCAGTGCAGGCATTTCAAACAACAGCAGAGATTTGAGTTTCCACGATAAAAACAATAATGTCTGATTTTTTTGAGAGAAATGGGAAAACTTCGAGGACCCCACTTAATTTGGTCTCCTTAAAAAGTAAGGAAAATTTTCCCTTTTTTTTTAGGAGACTCCCTCAAGAAATGAGTTTTTCTCAAATTAATTGAGTTCCTCAAAGTTGTCCCTTTTCCCCTTAAAAAAAAATCAGACATTGCTTTTAACGTGTTCTCGATATGCATTAAGCATTTTTCTTCACTTTGGTGACATAGCACACATAATGACACTCACAACTGCACGGTGGCGATGTTGGCGGGGCGGGGCGGGGCGAGGAGGCCTGCGGGCGACGCGAAGGTCCCGCAGCCCTGCTGCACGTTGACGTCGAGTAGCTCCGCCGCGCCGGCCTCTCACACTTGTTCCCACGGCGCGGGCGGGGCGGGGCGGGGCGGGGCGGGGCGGGGCGGGGCGGGGCGGGGCGGGGCGGGGTGGGTCGGGGCGGGGGTGGCCAGGCCTGGCCAGCACGATGAGGGGTGCACCACACGGAGGGGCATTCTGATGCTAATGGAGGGCCGCTTGGCGCGGCGCCTTTTTGGCCATTTGTGAGGAATGATGATTCTCATGGAGAAGAGTGGCCTCTCCTCTCCAGCTGGCCGAGTGGTGCGGGTGGCTTCTCCCCCCCCCCCTCTTACCCCCTACCCGGGCCACCACTATTCGCGTTCACCAGACCACCATGCTTGACCCAGTCTCGTTCAAAGAGCTTCCCCCTTTTGCATTTTTGCTCCTGCTATGCTGCTCGGTCCTGGTGTTCCCCAGGCGGGCACGCCAAGCAGAACGAAATTGTCGAGGCGGGGCAGTGGGACGGGGCACAGAACGCACCCTACGGCCTGTGGCCCGCCCCGCTCAGCCCCGCCTCGCCGGCCTCGCCACGCGCCCAGCACAGTTCCTGTGGCACCCAGGCGTGCGTTCATTTCTCATACTCACTCCCTCCCGCAAACTGCACCTCTGCCCGGCCTCTGTCCCGCCGCACAGCACGGGCAGGGCGGCAGCAGGGCGGCAGCAGCAGAAGCTTTTATCAGATAAATCGACTGCTTTTCCGAGGGAGCCTGCAGGCGTTTTTAATGGATCTCATCGTGTAGTGTGTGACTCAGCTAACTGCAGACACAACTGCGCTTTTAACGTCAAATAACTGATGACTTGCTCTCTCTCACACACACACACTGTAAAAGTCTTACCAACACGACCTTCGTAACTTACAAAGAATTCCGCACCCATGTATTACAAACACGGTTTTGTTTGTATTACAAAAAAATCTGTTTGTATTACTAACATCTGTGTTCGTATTACAAACAAATCTCGTGTTTGTAATTACAAACAAATTATTTTTTTTCTTTGTAGTTACAAACACGAGATTTGTTTGTAATACGAACACAGATGTTAGTAATACAAACAGATTTTTTTGTAATACAAACAAAACCGTGTTTGTAATACATGGGTGCGGAATTCTTTGTAAGTTACGAAGGGCGTGTTTGTAAGACTTTTACAGTGCACACACGCGCGCCCGCACACAGACCGCCGGCCTCAGCCATTTGGTTTCGGCACGCGGTGTGGATGGCGCGGGGCGAGGCGCCTCGCGAACTGCGGCGCCACGCGCCAGCCCCACCACACCCCGCCCCACCCCGCCCCAACCCACCACACCCCGCCACGCCCCGCCACGCGACGGGCGCGAGGCCCAGGAAGCCCACCCTGCGCGGCGACAAGGCTCCGAGTTCCGGTCCGACCACTGATGGGGTCCGCGAGGAGGCGTCAACGAGCTAATTTAGGTTCAATAATCAAGCTGGCGCTGGGGGTAAGGGGGTGTAGGGGTAGAGGAAGGAGAAAGGGATGGTGGGGCACAGGGGGGAGATGGCGGGGTGGAGGGTGCCCTACAATGCGCACGGGGCGGGGATAAAAGTGCGCGAGACTTATAATCCAGCACGCAGAGCGATAGGTCTTGCTCGGAGTGCATATTTGTTCCCCCTCTATCTATTCACCCCATCCTCCCTATTCCTCCCCCCCCTCCCCCTCCCACCCCCCCACCCGACCCTCTAGTCCCAAGCCGCTTGCCCGACGCGCGTCCGCGTCCCCCGGATTTTATGGTTTCATTTACAGTTAATTTAATTTTTAGCACGTCGGTTCGCGCCGGCCTGGTCCTGGTGGCGCGGGGCGCGGTGCATTGCAGTCCATATCCGACCAGCTGCAGTCGGCTAATCGGTTCCGGGCGACGCCGATAAATCACTTTTTTATTTTAGAGGAGAAGCACCACCAGCAGGGAGCGTGCGTAAAAAAGCAGATTTCAGCGTCAAGGAAAGAAAAAAAAAACAGAAAAAAAAACAAGCGGATAATAAATATTAATATGGTTTCACTACCGGTTAAGATAAAGTGAGGTCCATCAACAGACCTGCGGCCGCCACCTTGTTCACGATGACGATATTGTTGACCTGCTCGGTGGGGCTCTCAGTTTCCAGGCTCATTTGTCCCATAGAGAGAGGAAAAAGGGGGGGGGGGGCGTAGTATCTTCCAACCATCGCAAAAGAAACGGGTTGTTTGACCAGCAGTCATTGATCAACACGACGCGATCTACCGTGCCGTGCCGAGTGCCGACTGTCACCACGTCCAACCGGCTCTCGAAGTCCCCCCCCCCCCCCATTTTTCCCCTTCAGCTTGTCGACACCTCGCCGAGCCCTGCGCTGTGACCAGATCCCCCCGGGCTGTCCTGGTGCTTCTCTGTCCCTCCCCAGGTCGGCGACGAACAGCCGCCGCGGGGGGCCGACGCCCCGGCATCACTCGAGCAGCGAGGGAGAAGTGCCATGTGGCGACTGCACCTCGCGACCAGACACCGAGGGCAACAAAAGACGAGAATTTTTTTTTCTTCTGCCCCTCTCCTTTTAAAAATCTTTCTCCTCTATGTCCTTGTCATTCGAGTACATTAGTATAGTCGCAGCGAGCAGCCGCCGCGGAGCGCGGCCAGAGCAGCAGGTCGAGTACGTTCCGCTGCGATACCCCGCGCCACTCCAGCAGCAGGGGGTATCGCCGCCCCGCCCCGCGCCGCCGCGCCGGAACGAAAACTGTCCAATTTGTACACGTCACAAGGGTGCGTGCCGCTACCGCCGCCCTGGCTGTCCTAGCCGCGTGCACGGAGTACCTAATGGTGCCCGAGCCCGCTCGGCCCCCGCCGCCGAGCACCGCGCACAGCTGGAGTCGTCCTCGAAGGCCTCCACTACCTCCTCAACGCCCCCGACCTCCCCGTGTCCCTATGGTGTTGGAGAGGAGAGAGAGACTTTCCGATTTGGTAAGGACTCATAGGAACCTACATGTCGGCTATGGTGTTCACGGCTCGAGTTCACAGTGTTCACACACTCTCTCGGGCGCGCCGAGGTGCGCCCACGCAGAACCAGGACCCCGCCCCGCCGGACAGTCAACACAAACACAGATTGACGGGGCGGGGCGGGGCCGCCGGGCGCGGGCGCTGAGTAGGTTATTATCAGGACTATCGGATCGCTTTGAGGAGGGTCCGTCACCCTGCCACCCCCTCCACTCCCCTATCCCATTTTTCCTTTTCTGCCCGCCCCCAGCACCGGACATGCGGGCCGCGCGTCGAGGGGCGTGAGCAAACGTTCTGGTTCACAGGAACAGGATTTACATACTGGACGCCCGGCCCGGCCCGGCCCGGCCCGGCCGGACCCAGTGCTGAATGGGATAAAGGCACGACGGGTGGGGGGTGGGGGTGGGGGGGTGGGGATGGAGGAGAGGAGATAGACCATAAATTTAAATGAAGTCATCATGAGGCCCCGCACTTTGACCTTAGAAAACTTTAAACGTGAACTGTCCTAGGGCAGACAGAAGAGGCCGAGTTAATGCTTGGCAATAATTATTAACATCTGTCCGCTATTGCCCAAAACTCAAATGTTGCTTTCATTCTTCAAACAGAAATTGACCGCAAAGAGAGACGTCAAATTCTCTACATTTCCAACATAAGGAAAGAATTGAAACAGAAACAATTTTCCCCTAAAAATTGTATTTTACAATTTCATAATTTTAGAACTCAGTGATGCCATGAATACCTAAACAATAGCATCAAAAAAACAGAACGTCACTTGGCAATAAAAGATTGCGAAGGAAAACAGAATATATTTGGCAACAGACTGCTCGAGGTAGTTAACTTTTTATAATATTTTTTTTATTTTTTTTTGAGATTGTAAAGTTTTGGTTAACTTTGTCGAGAGGGAGTTGATCACATTTTAAAGTCTTGAAAAAATTTAAGGTACCCCTAATAGTCAAATAACATAAGGACTTTTTTGGCAGAATGAAATGTTTTTCTCGTTGTTTCAATGGACTGCCTAAAAAGAGTCGCTGTCGACGAATTTGAGACTCTGGCGGATGGGGGTTAAAAGGCTGCACCACGCAGCACCCTGCCCCACCGCCCACACTCACCCCACCGCTTCTGACGCTTTGTCTTCTTGAGGTACAAAGAATCGCAGGGTTCGTCCCACACACACATTTCCAATATCATATGACAACATAAAAAGGACACTCACCCATGTCGAAATTTGCAGCAGTTTCACCAGCAAACGCTACAAACACTCCTTGGAACGCGAAAACGGGTAGAATGGGCACAATTTCAACCGAAACGCAAACGAACAAAGAACAAAGCGACACACGTATTTACAAGCGAACACAACCGACCACTGGCTGAGGAGGAGACAGCAGGCGACATTAGCGCGCTCTAGCGGCTGACCGGCAAATGTCGGAATTCAAATTGCAGCCGAGTCTAGCAGGTCTAGCTGGACCACATTGAAGCGACAACATGCTTTGTTTTCTACCATGATTAATTTTGGAAATCCTTCAGTGACAAAAATTTTTCAGAGGGTGAATAAACTCACTATCGTTTCTGAAATATTTTCTTGCGAATCTCAACCCCGTTCAGGCCGCTGGCGCAGCCGGGGCTCCGTAGGGGAGGAAGGTGAGGTATAGACTAAGTGAACGCCCCCCCCCCCCCCCCCCCCCCTCTCCCTCTCTCTCGCACGAAAACATGCGTCCCACCCTGTCCTGCCGTGTCCTTTCGGCCCCAGCCCGTGACCCGACCCGACTGCCGTGGTTGACGGCATGACGACATATGTCCTCGGGGACACTATAAAGAATCCAGAAAGACAAGTGAAAGGCGTGGGGCGAGGCGGGACGAGGCGGGGCGCGGCGTTTGGACCAGCAGGCGGATTCGGGGTATCGTTCTGTAATATCCTCTCTCTCGCTCCTTATGGGCGTGCCCCGTGAGTGCGACAAGGACATAGAGACGAAGTGGCCGTGCGGAATCGCCCTGCAGGTCCGGCCAGCATCCCCTCCAGAAACCGCAACGCGGACGCACCCCACTCGCCCTCACCCTCCTGTCTCAAACTTGAGCGTAGTTTGGTCTCAGAGCGGCGGTGGGGGCGGGGGCGGGGGCGGCGGGTCGGTAGCGTGCGGGTGCCGCGCCGGCTATTGCTACGTTGTGCCAATAAGGCCGGACAGGTTAGGGGCGGGGCAGTATAGGCGGGGCGGGGGAGAGTCCACCTGCAAGGACAACGAACGGAACGGACAGGGGCCTAAGCTGACCAGACTCGTGACGAGGGCAGCGAGGGGCGAGGGCGGGGCGAAGAGCGCCGGGGCGGGCCGGGAGGTCAGAGGGCGTGATAGCCTCGGCGTTTTGGCTCTTAGTGTGATTTCCCCAAGGTCACGGTGCGCCGCCGCCGCCACCCGCCACCCTCGCCACCGGGCTCGCCCACCGCACCCCTCCTGCAAAAACATATATACGTCGCCGAAACACACACACACACACACACACTCACACGTGTGGAGGTTGCACGCACGCCCCGGCACCTTCCCGATGTTCAATATTGAAACGCGGTGTGCAGGCGGTGAGTTAACGTCCTCCTCCTGGCCTGGACCCGCCCCGCCCCAAAGCAGGCGGCCGCGTGGAATCGAAGTCGGAGGAGGAGGAAGGAGGATGCTGGCGTCCCTCTTAACTCCGTCGAGTGCGTCAATGTGGTCCTCTCTTGCCGTCCACGCGTGCGACAAGCATGACGGGAAGCATAACATTCGTCCCACGATGTTAGGGTAGGGGTTGGGCGGAGCGATGCTAGGACCGCGACAAGGCCGTCGGCGGTGTGGTGACGTCCTTGTCCTCGACACCGGCTGGGACTGGAATCACCTCTGCGGGCGGCGCAGGTGTTTGGAACGGGCGTGGCAGCAGCGGCGCCCAGGATAAACCCTCTATCTGCCTCCTCCTCTTCCTCCTCTTCCTCCTCCTTCCTAGTGATATCGCCCGGCTCCGAGCCGAGGCCGTGCCATCGTAGAGCGAGGGCTGGCTGTCCGCCCCGCCTGCCTCGCCGCCGTGTTGGTGTTTGCTCCGACGCCCATGTCCTTGTCCCCGGCAGCGCGGGGCGGGGAGGGCTGTGGGGAGGAAGGACGGACTTTTGGGTTCACTTTGGGGGCGCAGACCTGTTGATGTCGGAAGTGGAGCGAGAGAGATGGTGAACCACGACTGAGGAGGAGAGATGGAGCAGAGAGAGAGAGAGAGAGAGAGAGAGAGAGAGAGAGAGAGAGAGAGAGAGAGAGAGAGCTGTGGGGGTAAATAAAATGCACACTGGCCCACGAGACGCGGAGGGGGTGGCGGAAGCGGCAGCGGCAGGCCCGCGACGCGACGCCACGGGCGCCAAACGTGAATATGAGAGAGAGGAGAAAAAAGGGAAGGGTTGCGGCGCCGCGGCCGGCCGGGCCTGGCCTGCAGCCGACCGATTCCGAGGATCGCTCTCGTAGCTCCATCCTTGTCACACCTATAGCGTTGCGCTATGTTGGGGATGGCTGGGCCCCATGAGTACGACAAGGACGGAGGTAAGAGAGCGATCTTCGGAACAGACGGCTAGGGGAGGAAGTGCCCGAATGGATGTCCAAGTTTGGCTCCGGTCTGTGCGGGAGTAGGAGGGCGGGCCAGGGCGGGGCAGAGCGGGGTGGGGGTACTTTCCTTAGCATGGTCGGTAGTATCGGGCATACGGCGCAAGGCAGGGCTCGGAGATGGGTTGGGGCAGGGCGGGATGAACCCATAGCAGCTGAGGCATTCCGGATATTTCGCCCACCCGGACCACACCAGCAGGACTCGTTCGGAAAGGGAGGCGGGGGTAGCCAGCCAGAGCCTAGCGGGCCGGAGGAAACAGGCATCGGGCCGCCTTTCGCCTCTCCCCGCTGACGTTTGTTCGTGCAAGGTGTGCAGGGAAAGGCGAGTCGGGTCGCACACAGAGCCCACAGGCAGATGCCCTGCGCTCAGCGACAAAACCTGGCAGAGGAACAGAAAAAAGAAAATCAGCAGGGCGGCCGGAGGGCTAAGCTCGGAGAACCGAAGGCCCCGGCGGGCCGGGGTGGTGCGGGCGGTGCGGGGCTCAGCTGTGGTGTTCTTTTCTCGTGCTCTGCGGTCTAGAAACCGCAACGACGCGGATTCTGACTCTCTGGTGTTCCGCCCGGGCGGGCGCGGCACGGCGCGCAGACATCACGGGGCTGGCGACCCGTGAACCTCTTTTCACCCCGCCCTGCCCCGCCCCGCCCCGCCCCGCTCCGCCTCGCCCCGCACCCCGCACCTCCGCAGCCCCGAGGCCGGAGGCAGAGGCGGGCGCCCCAGTCAGCCCTGGCCCGCCCCGCGCCCCGCGCCCCGCGCGCCGACATCCGCGGCATTGTGTGGAATCGGCGCGGCGGAATGGCATTTTTATTGCGTTCATGAATGCGATCCTCCCGAATAAAACAGCTGACTGCTCCCGTGCGCTGCGCCGCGCTGCGCCGCCTCGTCATATACCCCGCCCCCTGCCCACCCCCGCCCCCGCCCCCACACCCATCCCCAGGTCCTTGGACCGGGGCCGCGGGCCGGGCCGGGCCGGGCCGGGCCGGGCAGGGACAGGCAAAGTTAGGCCCCAACTTGGATTCTGTTTCTCCAGGCTGGACCAGACCAGTGGCATTGCTCCTGCTTCTGGAATGTTGCTGGCGCTGGAATTCCATATCGGATGTGCGCAACGGCCCCGCCGGCCACGCTGGAGAACACGCCGCGACGAGCATCCCCGCCCCGCCCCACCCCGCCCCGCCCCGCCCCACGCCCCACGCCGCCCCGGCCTCAACGGCCTCGGAGCCCAGGGCCGCCGGCGGGGTGGCGCGCGGCACGATCCCCCTCCCCAGCTAGGTCGTCGTGGCCGCGAGGAAGGAATGAACCCGCCGCACCGCACCGTCTGGCGTTGCCGAGCTGAGGGTCCCGTAGGCACACAGCCCTCGGACTTACTGCACTGCTTGTGGCGTGGCGTGGCGGGGCGGGGCTGACACCACCTGAGGTCCTCGCCCCTCCTCCACAGCCCCGCCCGCAATCCCTGGGCACACTCTAGCCTGCTGCCTCGCCCTAGCCGCAACTCGACTACTGGCACAGACTACTTTATCCCTGAAAATATGATTAGACGGGAGACGGCTTTGGGGCCGCCGGAGGGGTGCGGGCGTGGCGTGGCGTAGCGTGGCGCGGCGCGGCGGAGCGGGGTCAGGCCCAGGGAGGGTGTGTGTCGCGGATTTCCGACTTGAGCGCGGGAAATTTATGATCGCGCGCTACGGGCCCATGTCTTACTATAAATCTCTGCCAGTTGATATTTCAAAACAAAAAAGTTTTTAATTCTAATATCAAAAGTTTTCCTCCCTGTGTTGGATTTTTAGCAGATGACACATTTTAAACAACAACAAGAATAACAACAATAATAATAATAATAATAATAATAATAATAATAATAATAATAACAACAACAACAACAACAACAACAACAACAACAACAACAACGAACATTTCTAAAGATAAATACTAAATTTCCAAATCTATCGTCTAGCTTGGACGAGGGAAATTCCGAAAGTTAACATAAAATAATAAGAAGACAAAAATATTTTAGACTATACCCGCCCAATCACAGGGATCCGGTTTTCTTTCGCTGTCAAGTAGAAGCTATTCAGGGCAACCGCCTGTCGGCGCTATTTGGAACAGCGGTGGGTAAGTCAGAGTCAGATACTATTCGTACATTACGGTGGTTAACGTCTCAGACACAGGATGTAAGGCCCTAACGTTCTCCGGACCACACCAAGCCCGCAGAAACAATAAGGTCAGTTAAGATATGAACCCATGCCGACCACACCGAATAAGTGCTTTTTAGACAGCGTTGGCGTAGTTCATTGGGCACTACGCTAGAGCAGGGAAACGAGCGAGCGCAGAAGCTCGTATGCGTCCGAAAACGACAGGTGAGAGTGAGACGTTCGAACTACAACTTCGCTTCCTCTCACTCTCACCCCTCGTTTTCGGACGCAGACGAGCCCACTGCGCTCGCTCGTTTCCCTGCTCTACACTACGCCGTGGAGATACGCGATGATTGGCGAGTTGAGCGACCTCATAACGAAGCGATAAACACGGTTAAAACAAATGTATAGTTCTAAACATCACCTGATGTTTTACTGCTAATGTTTAATATTTAAACACTATATCGTGTTTAGTTCAAACTATACATCAGCATATGTTTATTTTCTAAACACTTTGCAAGTGTTTATTTTCTGAACACTTTGCAAGTGTTTATTTTCTAAACACTTTGAAAGTGCTCAGTTGGCTACACACTTTGGCGCAGCCTGGTATTCCTATGCTTTTCCATGTGAAGCCTCGCCCAAGTGTATACTTCTATGCATCACAAAATGTTTAACCTCTATGCATGTACGAAGTGTATAGGTGTTAAACATCTTGTCATGTTTAGTTCCTGCTATACATCGTGTCATGTATAGAATTGCCAACTATACACCATGATGTGTAGAAACAAAACATTTGTTTCACCAGTGAAGCCTCTGAAAAATATTGTAATAGCGGGAGACGAATACCGGCCCAAAAATTATTGGTGAGTTCTACCCTGCTCCTTCCATTATGCTTCACCTCTGCGGTGTTCCATTTTTACTGGCGAAGATGTACGGAAAAAGTTAACTGAAGACTTCGTCGCCAACACTTGATAAAGGTTGTTCGTCGGGCTCCAAAAGGCCCCCAAAAGTAAAGCTTGCATTCAAAAATTTTTGAACCGACTAGGGTTCGGCAGCTCGGAAACTTTTCTCGGAAAAATTGGGGGAAAAATCTGCTTTTTCTTTCGGAAATAAATCCTGGTGGTCCAAAAATTGGAAAAATTAGAAAAATGAAAAAGCTAAAATTGTGTCAAAACACACCTTTTGGTACGTGTTCATGGTCCAGAACGATGGCAAACGCTTTCTGTGGGGGTAGAAAATGTTTCAATCGTCAAAATTCACCAAAAATCTTAAGATTTTCTCTGTCAAATTTCGATGTTCATTAACATTATGTATCGAAACTTTAAATTTCCACGATCCTGACCCGTTTTACAACTTCTTTTATATATACCGCATACTACAAGAGGTCCAAGGAACTAATTCGACCCTTTCGTATTGTTTTTGTCATCACGAACGCAAATTTCATGGAATTAGCAATTTTTCCACATTTTCGGAAAAAAATCGGGGAAAAGTCCGCTTTTCTGCAACAATTTATTTTTCCGGAAAAAATCGAACCCTAGAACCGACTTTTAGAAAAGTTCCGTGCACCTCGATTCTCGACTAGCTCAAAAGTTAAACAAATAAAATTGTAAAATCATGGCTCTTGCATAAAAATGTTCGAGCCCTCAGAAATATAGTTTTGAAAGCGAAGTGTTCAGGTGGTTCAGGTCATCGGCGGAGTGAATTGCTGGGGGGTGTGGAGGCGCGGCTGGGGCCTCTGGTCCGAGTCGCGATTGCCCGTGAAATGATGATGACGATGTAAATGACTGGTGGGGTCGCGCTGTGGTCACGCCTGCCGGGGCGTCCATGCCACCGAGTGTCATCAGATGGCAGGGCGGGGCGGGCGGGGCGGGCGGGGCGGGCGGGGCGGGCGGGGCGGGCGGGGCGAGGCGGGGCGGGGCGTTATCTCAGGGACAGGGACGGCTTCCACCACCGCATGCATGCGCGGTGCCGTGCCGCCACCACGGCGCGCGCTTATCAGCCACCGGTGGGGGATGTGCCCTGCCGCCCCCGGGTCCGCCCCCGCCCCCGCCGCCCCATCGCTCATCGCCGCCCCCGCGCCGCTCGCGCCCCTCATGTATGCCCCTGCCCTGTCCTGTGCCATAGCGCCCCGACAACGTTTTCGACGGGAGCGCGAGCGCGGAGATCAAAAACCCTTCCAGCTTATCGCTTTTCTCCATATCTCCCCGCTCCCGCTGCCTCTCCCCTTCCCCCTCTTTCTCTCGCTCTCTCACTCGCTGCTCTCTCTCTCTCTCTCTCTCTCTCTCTCTCTCTCTCTCTCTCTCTCTCTCTCGCGCGCGCGCGCATCCGCTCACTCCTTCCTCTCCCGGTATGCGAAATGGCGGCCCTGCTCGACTCGGTTTTTGGTGCCCCCTGCTCCCCCACCTCCCTCCCATTTCCGTGGTGAGGCTATCGTCACCGAGTCATCATCACCCGAGGCATATCTATCCCCCACCCCCTCTCCTCCCGCTTGCCTTTACCTCGAGCCCACTCGAGCCCCGACCAATATGCAACCCACAGGGCCTGATGCCCCCCCCCCTCACCGCCTCTCCAGCTCCTCCTCTCGGGTACGGACATGGCCGCGTCTGATATCCGGCTGGTGAACTGAAGGGGATGCGCTACGCGCTGGGGACGCCAGGGGGTTTGTAGGGGTGAGAGGGGGAGGGGGCATCCATCCAGGGGGGCGGCGGTACATAACACACAGGACGGAACGCACAGGTGGTGGGGGTAGAGTGGGGAGGGGTGGGGTGGTAGCAACATTTGCCAACTGGAGCAGGAAAATTTCCTCGAGGACGCAAGGGGTGAGGCAAGAAGGTTGGGGGACATTGGGGACAATAGGGTGAAATATGGTGCGACTTTCAGAATGGCAGTGAGGGAAGCGAAGCACGATCGACACCCAGCTGAAATCGTCACAAGTAAAACGAACACGGAGAAACACGCACACACACGCACACACACATACATACACACACACAAACACACACACGCACATGCAGTGGACGCAATAAACGGCGACCTGAGTGTGGCCCCTCGCAGAATCCCCCAGGCGCTCAGGTAATTCAACTCGTCCGGTGCCGGTGCGACGTTCGGAATGTGCTTGTTTTTCCACCCTCGCCTAAAACTTTGTGTGTCGAGTTGTCTTGGCAGGGGCATTAACAGGTCGGGGGAGGAGGGAGGGGCGCCTCATGTCCGTGGTTAGCCTTCGGTCACTAGGGGGTGCACGTAATCCTCCCCAAGGAAACAATAACACGAGGGCGAAGGCGGCGCCCCTCCCCTGCCCTCCCCCATCCCCCAGACCCAGACTGGCGACTGGCGTGACGGCGAGCCGGATGGGTTGCCTACCTCCCCGGCGGCAGCCCGCGCACACGGGGTCCCGCTGCACCTGGCCCCCGCTGGGCCGCACAGCCGCCCGCAGTGTTGCCAGGTAAATGAAAGAATCATAGTAGAATGTGACACTTCAAAAAAACAGAGCTGTGAATTTACAACACATCCGGAGTTAGGATTGTTAGCAACAAATGTTTTTGTTCCCCAACAAAAATGTTGTAATCCAAAAATATTCGTAAAAGATTGTTAAACTAGTTTTTCTACGGAGATAATGATCCTTTGTTTGCTCCCATACCCCAAAATTTGTCAAATTACAAATATTAGTTGTTAGTTTTAGAATAACGATACATGCGGCTAACAAACTTAACAACAGTTTCGCTGAAGTGTTGCAGCAAGGAAGCAAGGTTATAAAAACCAGTTCCTGTTGTGGATCACTATGGGTAAAATAATAGCACGACTTTTGTCATGGAAACAGGTGCTGAGGTTTTCAACATCACCGAGAGTGTCATCAGCGAACAACTTTTTCTAACAGTGCCGACGGGTATCTCCACCCGCTTACTCGGCAGAAGGTAGTCTCATGTGTGGAGTGCCTAGTGGGCGGACGGACATACCTGTCTGCCTCACACAGGCACATTCGTGGGATTTTTCGCTTACTTATCTGGCTGTTCGTCGCAGACGACACGACGCGACGCCAACCCTCCCGGAGAACGTCCAAATAATCCTGCACAGGGGTTGACGACCCCTTCCCACCGCTCCCCTACCCTCCCCTCCCTCACCCCCGCACGACCCGGCCGCCGTAAAAGACGCTAAAAACGAGACAGAGAGAGGGCAATGGGGTGCAAGGTAAGCCAATAAATGGGTTTTGTTTCGTCGACCCCAACAAGAACTTAGTCGCCCTGGTGAGGGGTAAGGGGCCGTGTTCGGGCAGGGGTCGGGGCCGGGGCAGCACCTCCGGGCTGCGACATCCCTTACAAACATGAGCGGTGGGTCCGGGCCGGATGGGGCCGGCTAAGCCGCAGGGGTGGGGATGCGGGGCGCAGGGTATGGGGCGCGGGGTGTGGGGCGCAGGGTGTGGGGTGCAGGGTGTGGGGCGCAGGGTGTGGGGCGCAGGGTGTGGGGCGCAGGGTGGGGGACTCGGAGGCTCTGCCGGTCCCGGCCCGGCCCGGCCCGCACGCGCACACCGGCAGGGCACACGCGTCAGCGGGACCGGACGGCCCGCAAAATGAAAGATGCCGACGTGAAAGTTGTACATCGCACAGAAAAAGTAACACGTGGTGGAGAGAGAGAGAGAGAGAGAGAGAGAGAGAGAGAGAGAGAGAGAGAGAGAGAGAGAGAGAGAGAGAGAGAGAGAGAGAGAGAAGTGATTTCGGTTCTATAGAGACGATAACATGGTGGTGGGGCTGGGTGTTTGTATTACGATTGTAAAAATAAAATATAAAAATAAATAAATAAAAACACTGTTAGTAGATTTCGTTATTTTACGAATAATTAGCATACGAACACTTCGTATTTTGCATTTGACGGACAGTGTCGTAAAATCCAGATTACGAACTGTTCGTAAGGAAATAAACAAACTGTTCGTTGGTAATTTGATACCTAAAATGCATTTCCTTTCCTTGTAAAACAGTTTGCACTGGTACTAAATGACCAATGGCATAGCTAATCCACAAATCCAGACAAGGCTACGAACTGTTCGTCATTTAACAAGTATTCGTTTTTGTTATAAATAACGAAAAGTTCGTGTTAGAAAATTATCAGGTGTTTTTTCGTGAAATTACGAAAAAATCCCCTACAGTGAAGATGCGAACTAATCGAAGGCATGAACATATTCAGGATTCGCTCGGGCTGAAAAATTGTCTTGAAATCCGCGAGGGGAATCTTGATCCTTGCACAGGAGGTGATCTCTATCACTAACACGGTCCCCCGGTGCCGATCCGACTCACTTTACGAGTGCGGGCGGCCGCCATAAACTCCCCAACCTGTGTCCCAGGGGTGTTCTTAACCATCGGGATCACTCCGTCTCGCCGGCCTCGCCCGCCTCGCCCGCCCGGCCCGAACGCCCCGCTCCAAACTCTGCGTCAGGTCTCCGACGCGACTTGCACAATCTATTGAAACATGCCAAAATCCCGAATGTCCATAGTTTGCGGGAAGAGCGAATAAATACCCCCCCCCTCCCCGTCATCAATACGCCCTGATAATTAACCCCCTTGTGATAAGTACCCCCTCATAAAAATTACACCATACCGTGATAAATACTCCCCACCCTAAGAAACTCTGAGGCTTAAAGCCGTACAGTACCCACGTCACCGACGCCCGCTGGGTAGTCTGTGCCGAGGAGGCATACACACTTGGGTGAGTAACGAGGGGGCTTCCACTTCGGCAATCCGGTACTCCTCACCCCGGAAATCCTACAGCAATTTTTAAAAAACTACCATCAAAGTCCTGCTTTTTGCCTACATACAGGGGCAAGGTAGAGCATTTTGCCTATTTACCAGCGTTCGATGCTAAATAATCCTAAACCTTACGCTAGCAATCCGGTGTTCAACAAATGAGGTGTGGAGGCCCCCTCGGTGTGTAACGACAACCTGTTCCGTACACATTAGAGGAACAAAAACACCGGAAGTGGAAATAGAATATTTTATAGGATGAATTTTCAAGCAAACTTCTGATTTTTAGCGATATTTCTGACTATTCAACTATGCATGTACCAAAAACCACTGACCGCGAAAAGAAATAGGGCCCTTTTGTCGAAAATATATAAAAAGTTCTTGTTCTTCTATGTACACGGGATAGGTCGTCTATTTGTCGGGTCACTTTGTTAAACTATATTACTCATAGTGCGACCGTGAAAGACAAGTAATTTGCTGTTCGTACAACAGACTTTTCTAGTTAAAACACAATGCAGAGGTCATGCTGAAGCTGTTACTTGTTAGTAAAATTCCTATAAATGTTTCGATCTGTAATAGTCGCATGTTTCGTCAGTTGCTGCCCCCTTGGTCTTGGTATGGGTAGTCTCGGTGTGGAGAGTTTGCTTGCAGGCAGGCGGCGGAGACCCGCCTGCCTCACATGTGTGTATTCGAGAATATTTTGGCGTACTTACTTATCTGGCAACACTTGTGAGAGGCGCAACGGGACGGACGCAGAAAGTTGGCTGAACGAGCGGAAACAGGAGAGAACCAGCCGCAGAGCAGCGTCCTGGCCGCCCAGCAGGCTGATTCCGAAGATCGCTCTCGCGCCTCCGGCCTTGTCGCACTCATGGGGCACTACCACCCCCAACATAGGGCAACCGCCCTAGGTGCGACAAGGACGAAGGTACGAGAGCGATCTTCGGAATCAGACTGCTGGCCTCTTTCCTTCCAGAGGGTGTCCCCTCCCCCCCCCCCCCCCCACACACACACACACAGACCCGCACGCACACACGGCGCTCAGCAGCCAGCCGCGACCAGCAGCCTCGCCCGGCCCGGCCCCCGCCGAGTGCTTCAACGTAATTGCTTTTAATTCTCTGATCCATAATTCATCCCTTATATTCCTCCGAAACTGAGCCGTCTCAAGTTGGCGAGTTTGCGCGCTGGCAGAAAGTTTAGCAGTAGCAGTCCCTGCTACTCCTGCCGGGGCCGGGCTGGGAGCGCGCGGGCGCGGGCACTGCAGGAGCACCAGTACAGGGTCCGTGACAGACGCGCACCACGACGGGAGGGGGGGGGGATGCTCGCGGTGCATCGGACTCGAGGTGTACCTCACTCTTTAAATGGGTGTACACTGAACGGAGGGTTGTATCGTATCGTGATTAAAAACTATGTGACTGGATAGTGATTGGAAATTGATTGGAACGCACACGGTAAAAATAGTTTCTTGTGTTTCAAGATCTGTCTTGGATGTCCATTGGTGTTCTCGGCATAAGATCCAAGAAAGATCTTGAAATACAAGAAACTATTTTTACCGTGCAGGGTGTACACTGATTGGAGAAGTTGAGCAGGTAGGTACCCCTCGATCGGACTCCACCACCTCCACCCTGTGGCTGCAAGGCTATCACACGTTCCGATTTCGCCGTGGCGCTCTGTGGACCCGGCCCGGCTAGACGGTCTAGACGGTCGTCCGTCCCCAATTCTCCCAGCGTTTCTCGCGTTTTCTGCCAAATTTGAGAGGGTAGAGGGGGAGAAAACAAGGAAACAGGAATGCGAAGCGAAGACTACTTAGCTCCTGTTTCTGCCTACCGTCGCTGTATGCACTGGAAACCCAAATGTGCGAATGTCGCACACTTGTAGGTGTGCGAGGATTTATTCGTACACCTACAAGTGTGCGACATTCGCACACTTGGATTTATCAGAGTGTACTTGTACGCTACAGTAAGAAAGAACGAAAGAAATGGTGGAAGGGGGAAACGAGGGACAGTCTCTCTCTAGACCTAGACCGTCTACACGGGTTCAAACGCTCGGGCTAGCACCGGAACGTGATAGCCTTAGCCTTGCTGGCTTTTTAGACAGTCTGTGAGAGCTGTCTGTATCGGTAGGGTGGTGCAGAAGCAGTTGTAGATGTGACAGTGGAGGTTGTGTTCTTTGTGTGTGTGGGGGGGGGGGAGGTAGTGGAGGCGATGCACCCGGTCGCGTCCTGAAGGTGAAGGCCACCTGAGAGGTAGGCAATATGAGGTATAAAACCCCTGTACGTAGGCAACCCACAGCACATTGCCCCTCTCGTCATTCGGACTTAAAACCGCCCCTGAGTTGTGAGGCAGACGGGATCTCCTCCTGCCAACTAGGCAAACACTCCACACATGAGACTACCTATTGCCTTGCCTCGGCTGAGACTGAGATACCCGTCTGCCTCACACAGGTGTAGTATTCGTGGGAATTTTGCCTAACTTTTCCGGCAAGACTACTGGACGTCGTCGCTGTGACGTCTCGGTGCATTTCTCAGGAAAACGTTTCGGGTGCCGTATTACCGAGAGGTGTCGAGGTGTCACCCCGCCCGAGTGCGAGAGGAAGGGTTGACGAGCCATCCCAATGACGTCTAGGGAGGGGATGGCATGTGCCCCGGCGGAGGCTTCACCCCGCCCCACCCGCAGGGCCACGCTAAAGCCCTGTGTTTTGCCGCACTGGGACCGGGGGGGGGGGGCAGGGGGCTGAAGGGGAAGTAGTAAGCCTCCGCGCTGTACATACTGTACCGCGGGGGAGCAGGAGCAGGGCGCAGCCCATCCGATACCCAAAGGGCCCAAAGCCCCACCTCAGAGGCTGACTGGTGTTGAGCTTTCCGGTTCCTCGCCTGTCAGCTTGCCTTGCCGTGCCCTGCCCCCTGCGTGCGCTCCACTGGCTCCACTACACTTCACCGTCCCTCCCTTCCAGCCTTCGGCCTCAGTGTCCGCTGGGTGGCCGCTCCTTCACTCGGGGCATAAACACTTCTAGAGAAAGTAAATACTTACGGCTAGGCAAAAACAAAACAAAACAAAAAAAATCTGAACCGCTTAGCCTGTTCAAGGTATAGACATAGTAACAGTTAAAGTTGGCTCAGTCAACAAACCATGTGATAAGGTGAATTTAGCCTCGTGAGGTGTGAGGCATGAAGGCTCACTTCTGCTCACCTCTGGACAAATCACAGTATCACAGAGCACCGAACGGATAACTTGAACAGAAACATATTGAATCTTCATGCCTCATGCCCGAGGGGTACATCACTCTATCCCAGTGTATACCCTGCGTTCTAATCATTTTGCGATCAACATCCAATCACACAATTTTGCGATAAACATCTATTTCAAGCACCTTAAAATGCCAAAATATCTAATTGGAGCCAAAAAATTATAGCATTTTTAAAGGTTTGGTTAAATTTTCCTTCCAATCACAACGCAACCCTCCAATCAGTGTACACCCATTTCAAGAGTGAGGTACCCCTCGCTCATGCCGTAAGACACAAAAAAGGGATAATCCACAAACAAGCAGGGGGACTTTTGTGTGTGTGTGTGTGTGTGTGTGTGGGTGAAATTGAGGAGTCAGCAGTGTTGCCAAAAAGGTCGGCAAATTTCCCTCGAATACACCTGTGTGTGGCAGACGGGTATCTCCGCCTGCATACTAGGCAACTGGTAGACTCATATGTGGAGAGTTTGCCTAGTAGGCAGGCGGAGATACCCGTCTGCCACACACAGGTGCATTCGAGGGAAATTTGCCTACTTTTTTTGGCAACACTGGGAGTCAGAGATGAATACAAAGAAATGATCCAATATACTTGTATATATTTGTGCAGTTGGTGGGATAACAAAATAGCCTCAGAAAACTTTAGAGCAGTCTATTCTTCTCAGAGAAATAAATAAATATGAAGGAGCAGAAAGGGTGAGAATAATACTCTCAGAAAGGATATGGAACAGAAAAACAAGAGTAAAACATCTTTAAAAGTTAGCAAACAATGCCTTCTTTTATACTTGAAAAAGAAAGCAAACATGAACATAAAATTTTATATGGAAGTTATGACAACATTCAAATGCATTGAATAACAAATTAATAAAATAAAACATAAATAATGAGATTCATATCAAGTGTTTTCTTCTTTAGAGGAATAAAGATGATAAAAACTAAATACATCACATGGTCAGGCCGCTAGATGCTAATCACAGCCTCAGAGATGGAGACAAGGTTTCAATTCCTTTTTGTTTCCATCCCTGCACAGCCTTCTCATCATAACTCAAGGTGGAAAGAATTCATGATTTGCCAATAAACCACAGGCTCTTAATACAGCAAACAAAATTATAGTATTTCCAGTAAAATCAAACCCATTTAGAAGACTTTACTGAGTTGACAAGTGTCCACACAAAAACAGTCATTGGGCATTAACACATTCACAATATACACATATATCACATATTCTAACATGATGAAATAAAGATCATAAAAAAAATATCTAATTCAAATAATTGTACCCAATGAACATCAGCTAAAAAATAAAAGAAGTCACTTAGCATACCTTTGTTATGTACAGTCACACTTCACAATAAAAATGACAAATACAAAAGAAAATACTCTCCACATCAAAGAGAGTAAAATAAAATCATTGTGAAATAAAAACTGATTTGACTTAATCTCAAATTAAGTCACTTTCAGTGACCCTTGAATTGGTTATGAATAGAAATAGTGGAATGATGTGACACTTTACATTGAGTTTCTTATGTGCAATACTGACTTGGTTATTATGCTGTGGGATCTCTTCTCATCAAATCCAAGTCTGCGTCCATCATATCTTTGACTAGCTCCTGAAATAAAACTTAATTTCATTAAAAAATTAAGAAAAAAAAAACTCTAAGTTTCGCAAGATGAAAAGAAATATCAAATGAAATTTCATATTAGAACTATGTAGTTGCTTGTTCTCTACCCTTCCTAAGTTCTTTTTACCCTTCTTTTTTATTTAAAAGTACAACAGCTGTTTGGTTGTACTGAATTGTTTTGAGTTGTGTGAATGGTAGGTGTCATCTGAGTTCATGTAGTTAAAGTTTTTTGTTGGCAGTATGGTGAAAATGTGTGGGAAATTTTTTTTCAAACACTAATTTACAGTAATATATGAAGAACCAAGAGGGAAAAAAATTAATTTGCTCCCTTGCAAACCTTCCATGTCAGTAACCTGTAATCTGTGGAATAGCAACATATAATTCAAATTTTTTCAATATTTCACACACATAGCTGAAAAAAAATAATTGATTTACAGTTTGGTTAGTGAAATCAGGAGTTCATATTAGTGTAGTGTAATTGTGTGCAGCTGTTGTACTTTTTGAGATGAAAGTGATCACTAAATTACATCCTACATAAAACAATACTCGTTCTCTCTACCTTATTTTATTAAAGGTAGGGTAAAGAACAAGTAAAAAATCGAATTGAGTTTCCAACCTGAAATGTGACCTTAGGTTCCCAGCCCAGCTTCTTCTTTGCCTTGGACGCATCACCTAGGAGGAAATCCTATGAAATAGGGGGGATGGGGAGAAAAAATAGTTATGAATTTTTCCACTCACAGGATAAGTTAGGACTTCAAACAATATGCTGCTAATTGATATAATGTATTGTTTTTTATACTTGCCACTTCTGTTGGTCTGAAATACTTTGGATCCACCCTCACACGTATAATACCAGAAGCCTTCTCTTTTCCAACTTCATTCAAACCTTCACCTTCCCACTCAATATCTCTACCAACATAAGCAAATGATGCCTCAACAAACTCTCTCACACTGTGGGATTCTCCAGTGGCTACAACAAAGTCCTCTGGTTTTTCTAGTTGTAGCATCATCCACATTGCCTGAAACATATGAAAGAAAGAAGTTCAATGCAAGAATGAAAGAAGAAACTATAAAGGATAAATTAGATTTTATACACACCTCAACATAGTCTTTGGCATGACCCCAATCGCGCTTCGAATCCAAATTTCCCAGCTGAAAACATTCAATATGATTCAAATGAATTTTGGCAACAGATCGAGTAATTTTTCTTGTAACAAAATTTTCTCCACGTCTTGGGCTCTCATGGTTGAAAAGAATTCCATTACAGGCAAACATAGAATAGGCTTCTCGATAATTAACAACAATCCAATAGGCATAAAGTTTTGCACATGCTGGAAAAGTAAAAGGCTTCAGTTAAGAGGTGACCACAGTTAAAATGTACAAGTAGTACTATTCATCCTTGCCACAAACCATATGGTGACCGTGGATAAAATGGAGTTGTTTCTTTCTGGGGTGTCTCCTGTACGAGTCCAAACATCTCTGATGTACTTGCTTGGTACACCTTGATAGATTTTTCCAACCGGCAGGTTCGGATAGCATCTAGTAACCGAAGTGTGCCTACAGCATCAACTTCAGCTGTATATTCACTTAAATTAAAAGAGACCTGAATAGTACATACAAGCCATGTATAATACAAGCAGAAATGAAAAAGCAAAAAGTACGATAGAAAGAAAAAGACATACTTGAACATGACTTTGAGCTGCTAAATTATAGATTTCATGGGGTTGAATAGTTCCTATCAACTTTACTAGGCAGCTGCTGTCAGTCATATCCCCATAATGTAGCTTCATGGAGCCGCCAGTATGTTCTTGAGGCTTCTTGTACAGATGAGATATACGACCTGTGTTGAATGTACTTGCCCGTCGAATGATCCCATGCACCTCATAGCCTTTTTCCAGAAGCAGCTCAGCCAAGTAAGAACCGTCCTGTTGATGGGAAAATTTCAGCAAGTTTTACGGAATAAGATTAATGAGGCATTCGTGGTAAGTCAGAGTAATTACCTGACCAGTGATGCCAGTAATCAATGCTCTTTTTCTTTCAGAGTCACAATTTTGATTTTCCATTTTTTTTTCCTGTTAAAAGGCAAGAAAACACCGGATAGAGGCATTAAAGAACATAACCAGCAACCCACAACTTCTAGAGAACAAAATAAGCCACGCAATGAGAACACACAATACAAACCAGCAGAAAGCCCAAACAAATGCAGTAGAATTCTATGGAACCCGACGGACTGAAATATCTTGCCTTTCTCAACAAAAATGAATGTGAGTGTGCACGGACAAGAAGGAGGCGTTGCAGTACAAACAGCGTCTGCAAAACAACCGGCGCGGTAGTATCTAGTGGGCAGTGGGCACTGTACACTGTACAGGTACAAGCAGGTACAAGTATGGGACGCCCTCTGTCGGCATGTTATCTGCTGTCTGCTGCTGCCTTTGCGTGCGTGCATTTCCCGAACCGAAACGAACACCACCGAGTGGGGGCGCCACAAGCCTGTCCGCAAGCGGAGAGCGGAGTCCGTCCGCGAATCGCGAATGGAACGAATGAATGGAAACGAAAACGAACTCACCGGCAGCCCTTTCTGTTTTTGTTGTGGTTATTATTTCAGTCATCATGACAGACACTATTGAGGAAACTCCTCAGTTGTACTATCCAATTACAGACGTAAATTTTGATGGCTGCACGCTGATAGTTGTATGTATTTTTCAATAAAAATGAATGTTATTATCGATCAATCTTTGATCTAATTTTCCGGCTTTATTTAGTAAAAATTTAGGTTATGGGTAACCATCACATTGAGTTTCTCCTCTTCACTTTGAAATGATCACATTTGTCATAGTTGTCATTTTATTACTTTGAAGCTAAGCAATAATAAATAAGTGTCTACTTGTTCTAATCACTGTTCTAAGGAACGCATCATCAGACAAAACTTTTTATTTACGTGTTTCAGCCATCGGTATCAGTAGGGAAT
This sequence comes from Frankliniella fusca, assembly GCA_029379305.1. Classification (NCBI taxonomy): domain Eukaryota; kingdom Metazoa; phylum Arthropoda; class Insecta; order Thysanoptera; family Thripidae; genus Frankliniella; species Frankliniella fusca. The sequence goes on from JAHWGI010000117.1 coordinate 207,648, forward strand.
GTTGGTCAATTATGCACCGACTTACTCATCCTATCACTAGGATGCCAAAAGACAGGATATCTTTGGCACCAAGCTATTCTTCCAATAGTCGGGGCTGATCCTTACAAAGTCTCTTCTCCTGATCTTGCGTTACCTGCTGAAGGTAAAAGTTAAAGAAAACAAATCTACCCACCTACGAGTGTGTATGTCATTCTTTCACCATCCCTAATTTTCCAGTTTACTATTCCAAGAATCATAATTTGGTTATACTACAATTGAGGTCTTCAATTATAAAAGTATGTGCTACTAACATTTTTTCCAAATTTTAAAGTTCTTGTTGTTTTTGCTTGTTTTCTTTCTCCTAATCTTTTTCCCATCAACAGAAGCTACGGAAGCGTTTCTTGAGTGACTTAGTTCTATGGATGAAGTCAATAGGAGTCTCACAGGTGACTGTCCTTACTGGAAGCTCGAATGAAGAACGCATTGATGAACAAATTACAACTGAACCGTTTCGTTACTTGGTTAGTGCTGAATCCAATCCTAGTCTGGCTGAAACATTTAGGTAAGTTTACTTACAGAAGATAAATAGATTTCCTTTTTTAGATGACTCGACATTTTATCAACCACCTTCTTTTTCTTTCTTTTTAGATCTTTAGGATGGATTTCATTGGAAAAGAGACTGCATTTCCCTGCTCTCTCTAAATTAGAAAGTCTGGAAGAAGACAACCAAAATGGTGGGCAGATTGTTATACCTGGTGGAGGCTTTGCAAAACAGCTTATTACAGTATGGTGGGTATTAATTATGAAGACGTTTTTACTTTTTTAAAAAAATGTGGTTTTTTAAAGCAAGTCCTATGTTCTACTTCATTCAATGATGATTTCATTTGAATGATCACATTCTGTTTTTTATTCTAGCACGGAAAGTAACCTGAACTGTGTTGCTCTCATTAAGTTTTGTAGTGAAGGTGACAATATTCCAGATGCACTTGTCATGTTAAGGAAGCTAAATGAATGGTTGAAACTGGTTTGTCTTCTTTTCTCTGGTTCAGAGTATGTTAGTTAAGTGAATTGAATATTTTTTTTTTTTTTTTATTTTACATACTGTTTGTGTTTTTGCAGCTGGAGGTAGATTCCATGGGTTCACCTAAATTAGTATTTCCCCATTCCTGGAATCATCTATTTGGTAATCCCCCTCCACGGCAGTTGTACTGATACAGGAAAAACATTTTTAGAAGTGTCATCCTTTGAAATGTATATCAGAAATAAGTTCATCTGAAATAATATGATGCTGAATTAGGGTTCATGCAAATTAAAGAGAAAGAAATCATAAAAAACCTAATTTTTCTTATAATTCTCATAAGTACACGTTTTCACTTTATTTTACACTTTTTATAATAGAGAAGTGCATTTTGGAATAGTGTCTGTATTGGACCACGCGAAAACTTTGGTACCATAGAAAAGAAGTGTGTTTGATAGCGGGACATCAGTGCCACAAATTTATAATTCAAGTTTTCGTGAGGGCTTCCAGACAGACGCAACTCCAAAATAATGTGCAACAAGCAATACCATTCTAGCCAAAAGAGGAAAGTATGAGAGTGAGATTACAATGATCTTTCCCTGACAACTGCAGTTGCAATTTGCTGATTCCTCACAATTTCCGAGAACAGTAATTATATTAAAAAATGTTAATACAATTTATATTTAAAAAAAAAAAAAAAAAAAAAAAAAAAAAAAAAAAAAACGAAGTATACAGTGATAAGTGGTCCTTTTCGCTGGCAGTGCCACTCATGCATGATCCATTGTCACGGCAAAGCTCAGTCAGGCACATAGGCAGGCTGATCTGACAGTCAGTTGGATGCTTAATTTCATTTAATTGGAATTCCATTCTCTCAAATTTACTAACACACTAATTCATTTTTGCATCAACATTTTAAAAGATCTGTTGCAGAGCTAATAAAAACCTATTATAAATATGAGTATGAAACCAAAAGTAATGAGAATTCACCACTTTAATTTTCCCCAAGTTCTAGTACATTAAATACAATCTACACCTTACATTTCTACTGCTATACATACAAGTACCAGCCAAGCTACAGGGTACAGTGATCACACAATTTTTGTGAATCTGTACAGTCCATTGAGTACCACAAAAAGGATGGGGGAAGGAAAGAAAAAAACACATCTTGTATCCCTGCAACTGAAAAACTTGCATCTGTAGCTGGCTCAAACCAACACCATCACACTATTGCTTTTCTCTTCACAACACACTCAAATTCTAAAAGATTAATAATTACATTAAATAAAACTGGAGGGGAAATAACCTTTGATTTAATGGCCTATTTATTAATAAAAGAGCACATAAACATCACTGATGGGGCAGTTTAAATTAAGTAAAAAATAAAAAAGAAAAGAAGTTTTTCAGATGTACAATAGTTCATGATGGTGGCCTTCAAGGCACAGCCCAGCCTGACATGTGCTTTGCACTGACGGCACTGACATCACACCGCTTGACCAAAGGTAGGGTAGGTTCACCCGTCAATTTACAAACTTAGTATAAGACATCATCAGTCTCTGCGGGGCTTTTTTGAGGGTGGTGTGGAACTGTCATCTTCTGTTGTTTCCACTTGGCTAACTTCAAGACTTGTCCTGCGTCGTAATCTTTCTTGAACCGCAGACAAAGCATCTTTGGATGGTGAATCATCTAAGTCTATAATCTGGACACCATCATCTTCTCTTCCAGTTCCGCTCCCTGGCCTCCGCTGCCTGTCATCGCCAGCCTGTCAACACACATCATTGCTGCATCAAGGTTAGACTCAGCCATACTGGACAGAACACAAGCACATAAACCAATGGTAACGTTAAATAGGCCCAGCTTTACACCACTCAAAACAAACACAGTTTGAGTTTGACAAAGCAACAGCATTAGCCCACTGATTCTAGAGGAATGATGAACATATACTGAGAACCCCAGCTTCAGTGCAGATGAATGTGTAAAAAATGACAATGCGGAATATCACAGACACCATCAAGACAAAAATTGGATTCTGGATGTCAAATAAAAAAGGATGAGGAGAATGAATCTATTTTCACAACTGAATGCTGAAGATTATTGGCAACATGAAACAAAGTACAGTGCATCCCGCTTAAACCGTTGCGGTCGACTTTCCGAAAATCGCAACGGTTTAAGAGCTAGGGTGTCTTTACGAGGGGATTACTCAGTAATTTCGTTTCGCAACGGTTTAAGCGCGGGAAAACGGTTCATGCGGACCACGGTTTAAGCGGGATGCACTGTATTAATGTAAATGCAGCCAATTAAAAAAAAAAAAAAAAAAACACTGCTAGACAAAATTATCTTTGCCCCCTGCACCACACAAATTGTTGATATGGCAGATAGGTTAATGTATATGGTTGTGGAATCTTTGGTAGATAAAATAAACAAAAAAATTCAAATTTCTGCCATAAATGAAGAGCCAAATGAATCATGCGTTTGAACTTTCACCTCACACAAACACAAAAATGTTAAAAGATTCTTTTTTTTAAAGTACACACATTAAGTTTCACACAAAGAAAAAAAAACTACAACAAAAAACTGGGGGGAAAAAAAGTTACCCTTACTCTTCCTCTATCAAATGACTTGGGCAATTACACTTTGAGGGTAATGCTTGGGTCTATACTAAGAGGTTTAGGGCCCTACCTTTCCCCCCTGCATATGAGCAGGTAGTGGCGCACTGCGGCCAGCGGGTGATGGCCGCGCTGAGCGCGTAGGTTGAGGTATAATTGTTATCTCATCGTTGATCTTCAAGGGCTTGATGAGGAGAGAGTCGCTCTGCTGGGCTGGAGCAGGCGACCGGCTGACAGAGGGACTTGACGTGCTTGTTGTGCCACCAGGCTTTTTGTCCATTACTCTCTTAGCCACAACTGAGTGGGCAGAGTAGACATGGTTTTCAAACTGCTTGTACATGCCAAAAGTGGCAGTACATACTGTACATTTATAAGACAAATGGGCAGGCTTCAAAGTCATGCTATGGTCCCGTGCGACATGGTTCAGCAATTTCCACTGGTAAACCTTTGGGGATACAAGAAAATAGGTTGAGTACATGGCACTTCATCAACAATTTTAATCATTCACTGCAAAGGTACACTTACTCTGCCGCATACTGGACATCTTCCTCCATCTTTGCCCCTATTGGCGGCTTCTTGCATACTAGAAGTTACAAGACCATGAGAGCCTAAAAGATGGCGCTCCAGTCCTTGATCAGTAAAGAATCTGAACTGACACTTCTGACAGTTGAGAGGAGGACGATTATATATCATCTTCGGATGTATTTTAACCTTGTGGACCCATTGCATGTGGCTTCTCAATTGTTCCAAATCCTTCAACAAAAGCAAATACAATTAAAATGAGAGGAATTTGGAAATAAGATTATACTTTACAGCAAAATAGACTGGTGGTCAACAAAACTTTACCTTAATGTAACCATCACAGATCTCACAAATAACAAAGGTAGCTTTGCCTCCACTACTAGGATGACCAGGTTTGTTACTTCCTGCAGGCATGCCTGTGCTATGGGCATTTGGTGGTGTGCCAGAGGACTGGCGAGGAAGCGGTGTAATAGAAATGCTAGGCTGTTGCTGAAGTTTGCTTGCTTGACCTTTTGAGTTCTGTAATAGGAAAAGTAAACCATTAAGACAACAGATATAACTAGCAAACAAATCACGAGAGAAAATCAAGAGTCTTGTGTGCTCAAAAATAGAAATTTCCTCCTCCAAAAAGAAAGTCACAGTTTAGTTAGTGAAAATGCCAGGCACAAGGTATAAATTTAGAAAATCGTGTTTGCTTCATTTAAAGTAGATCAGAAGTCATTACTAAATGTGGTTTATGTGTTGGATGAGAGGCTGCTCAATGTCTTGTTAAAATTGGGTGGTGGTATACCAACATGAACTACTGAACTGAGGCAAGTACAATAGAATAACTATTGAGAAATAACTATCATTTACAAAACACTTGTGTTCAAAACTACAATAAAACTAAAAGCTAGATGTTTAAAAAATCATGAAAGTTCAATAAAATTTCTTCAGGTGATCGCTCAACAAAACATAAACCAATTTCTGTAATGACAATGACGATATGGATTTGAGGGTGTGAATGGAAGACACAAATTTTTGACTGCCTGCTCATTTCTGTGGCAGGCCTACCTGAGAACTGCTGCCTGTAGGATTTGGCACAAGGGCAAACGGTAAGGGAGTAGCCCCTTCTCCTGGTCGAGGCAAAACCTTGATCACCTGACCTCCCACCACCTGAAACACCGACTGCTCTTTACCTCCTCTTTTGAATTCTTAACTGTGATACACTGTTGTATCATATCTTTCAGAGATGTAAAAAGAAATCAAGCGGCTATGACCATTAGTTTGGGAAAAATCATCTTACACATTATGGCCAAACAAAATTATGTCAGTTAGTGACCGATTAACTAAAATTCTGTCAGACCAAAAAAATACATGCATCACAAATGAAAACATTATATGAAATTTTGAAAAAAGAGACACCATTAAGTGGAAACTCTAACAACTGAGTTCCCATAGAAAATTTTCCATATCTCTGGTCTAGAGCAGGGACCTTTGTTAGTAAGCATTTAACCCCAACAGAACAGAGAATGCATTAGAGTACCCTCAGAAACAAAGATCTAATTTGATCCCAGGTAAATTTATAGAGAATTCTTGCCCTACATGCTGTACTTGTCCCTTACAGGAGAAATAACAGAAAACAAAGAGGAGAGTTGAGCAGGCAGTGTTCACAACACAAGGTCAATTCATAAGATGTTCAAAACTGTAATGTGTTTATTGGCGGAGCTATTAGACCTTAGCAGGTATTAAGCATTTAAATAGAACCCAGGCAGGAGTTATCAGGCAGCCATACAGAGTTAGAGTAAGTCAGGTTAGATTGTTAATAGTCACCTCAGAAGTACCTAAAAACTCTTTGCAGGAGCTACATTACCACAACATGCACACTAATTTCAGATTAGTTCCCAAATAATCTTAGACTTGACAATAATTTGAATTAATGAGATAGAACAAAAGTCACAGAGAAAACAACTACCACATGCAACTTACTTGATATATCGGATTGCCCGCAATCGGATAAGATGTGGGAACAAGTACTTGGGAGGGTCCAGAAGGCGAAGATCTATACAGCATGCCTGAGACAGAAAAGAGCAATAAGAATCACAAAAAACAAAATAAGAAGGTTTATATCAACAATTTCTTCATAATAAATTTAAATTTCAAAAATAAAAATATAGAATTATTGACTTACTAGACATAGGATTTTGAAGCCTCTGCTGTTGCTGCAGCCCTGTCGTACTTTTAAGATCAGGAAAACGGCCACCAGTCACTGGCGGACGCCCGCGTCCTCTGCCAAGTGAGTTAGCCATCTGCCCCAGATTTGTTTGACCCATGATTGTGGATCCAGCTGGAAGTTTGGGTAGTAATGGGTGTGGTTGACCAACCATACCCGGTTTCTGTGGCATTGACATTCCTGCCACAGATTGAGCACCCATTGGGAAAGGTCTGCTGCGAGATACCCGTGGTATTTTCGCTGGTGGTTCCCAATCAATGGGTGGTTCCTGAAAGGGCAAAGGACACATGAGAAACAATACGCATAACAGTGATAATGGAATGGGAAAAAATATTTAAAAATGCCAAATTTATCACAATATGACTTGTTCTTTAAGAAATAATCAATATTTGGAGAAATGTCTCATGAAATGGAAAAGTGGGAAGTTGTGCCATTTTCATCTCAGATAATGTCGGGCTCTGTTCGGTCCCCACGCTCGCGTTCAAGTGTTGGGGCGCAAAGCCGCAAAGAGGCGCGAGCCGACCCCGGGACTTAAAATGAAAACTAGCAAAATTTGTTAAAAGTTGATTGATTGATTGATTAAGACCAAACCCATTCTCAAAATAATACTATTAAACATGACAAAAGATTCATTGTTAAAATTCAGACACAGGTTACTCGTTCAGTTTAGTACAAGTTTCATGTCTGTAGGTATTGTGCATTCTGAGATTGAAAACTCCACAAATAAACTGGGTTATGGACTAAAAATGAGAACATGCAAAATTTGCTAAGTATTCTAAAAAAAAATACTTCAGAAGTCACAAAAAAAAAAAGTTCATTGTTGGAACCAAGACCACCGTTTCTAGTTTAGAATGGTGAAGTTTCCTGTTTGAAGCTGTTGTGAATTCTGAGATGAAAATGGCAACAAAAAAGTGTTACACTGCACTGATAATAACAAATACTTCTTACACCATTAAAATGATGTGGGAGGTTATAGGACGAGTAAAAATACAATGGAAAGAGCATAAACTTGCCTGGTTTTTCTCAGGGCGGTATTTCTTCTGACAGGATACCAGATGTCTTGTCAACTTTCCTTTCTGATTATCCTCAAATGGACAGTTAGGACACTGATGGAATGCAGGTCCTCGTTCAAGCTTTCCTCGCACATTATGCTCAGCTTCCATATGGAAAAGAATATCATGAGGTGATCGCACTTCTTTATCACAGAAATTGCACCGGTAGATATAGTTCCTCATGTGAGGAGTTTCCATATGATGAGCCATTACTAAGGCAGATTCAGTTTTAAAACTACAATAGTCACACTTTTTCTGATCTAGATGGAAAGGAGCATTGTTTTCTTTGCTGAATTCTAATGTCTGTTGAAGTGAATTAATTGCCATTTGAGTGCTAGCAACACCTTTACCACCTTCTCTGTCTCTCTTCTTTTTCTGTGATCTGAGAAGATCAGTCTGGACGTGCTCTTGTACCAGATTTGTACCAATCGCCATGAAAAATTTGCCAAGAGGATTATCAAAATATGATTGAGGCTTTTTGTCATCGTTCTTATCAGTGTCTCCTTTTGATAAGTCCTTTGCAGCTTCATCTTTCTTTTCATCAGTTTTAGCACCCTCTCGCAATGCTGTATCATCTTTTTCTTTCTCTTTTGATTCCTCTTTTCCATCCTTGCTGGATTTTTTCTCCTCATCAACATCCATTTTTTCATCATCTCTGCCTTTATCCTCACCACCAGACTCTTTCTTAGACTCATCTTTCTCATCTTTTTCATCTTTATCATCTTTTCCATCTTTTTCACCCTCTCCTTTCAAAGCATCCTCCTTCTCCTTTACATCTTTCTTTTCAGATTCCTCCTTTTCTTTCTCTTTTTCTTCATCCTCTAGTTTCTGTTTCTTGATAGCCTCTCCTAGGTCTTCAATAAAGTCCTTAAGAGGTTTGATTGGAGGCTTTTCATACACATAGGGGACAATGAATGATGGTGCTTCAACCACATACATGTCATCTGTCAAAGAAGGCAGAATCACAGGCTGCTTCTCAGGCGGAGGTTGTACAGGAGATTTACGTTGCATAGGGGTAATGCTGGTATTAAAGACAGTCTGGGTGTGCCCACCAACTGGTAAGACAGAGAAGCTTTGCTGTACTGATGAGGCAGATGATGAAGATGAAGTTGACAAGTTGGCAGGAGTTATTTGTAGACCGGGACGATTAGCAATCTTATTTTGCCCAACAGGAATTGGTGCTCGGCCAGATATTATTGAATTGGTATCTATGATAACCAAGGTAGGCTCCTTCTTCTGGCCCTTTGTCTGCTTACTGCCTGATGCAATCTCAGCCAAATGTTTTGTATCATTGACAACAATTGTTTTATTACTTGTACTACATCTACTTGCTTGTCGGGACTTGCTGTTTTCCTTATTTTGCTGATCCCCGGCGCCGGCAAGGGGGTCAACCAAGGCGATTTCTTCAATATCTGACCCGTCATCCCTTTCTTGAGTCTCTTCCTTGTCTTCAGCATAACTCTTTTGCTTGTTTAGATTACGGGAACTTCTACGTGGGGTAAGGGATAAGGGTGCTGGGTTTTTGCGCCCCTTTCCTTTTTTGCCCGGTGATGAACCATCTGGTGATTCTTCACTTTCACCTTCATTCTTCTCACTGTCACCTCTCTCAGGTGTTTCTTCTTCTTTTCTAGAATCTTTTGTAAGATCCTTGGCTTCTTCACCTTCTAAACTTTCATCTAACCGTTCTTCAGTCTCCCCATTCTGTAATGACAACTTGCTAGTTGATTCCTGATTTCCACCTTGCTCACTATCACTAACACTAGCACTTTCTTTTAAAGGTTGGTCATTTGACTGACCATCCGTAGCACTTACTTTATTATCTATTTTTCCTAAGCTAACTTCATCCCTAATATCACTTTGATCTGATTTCATCTCACTATCCTCCACATTTTTATCAACTATACTGTCTTCAAGCTTTTGCTCATTAGCACTTGGTCCATTCTTTACACTAGAATTTGGCTGACCATCTTTATGGTCTTCACTTTCACTGTGCACTTCACTCTTTGTAGAGAGATCGCTAGGCACCTCACTAACATTATTGTCTACATCCATTGGTTCATCTTCATTACTAGTTCCCATCTCTTGTTTGTGGTCCTGCTTTTCTTGACCCTCTGATGACTCTGATGAGTCTTTGATGGATGAGGTTTCAGCTGGGGTGACCTCAGGAACGTCTACATCCATTGCTTCATTTACGGATCCATTTAAGTCACCATTAATCTTGGCACTTGCTGAAACACAAAACAAACAGTCAAAACAATTCTATCTCATAATAGTTAATCAGCTGAATGGAAAAGAATATAACCTTCAGCATCCGGAGAGGACTTGTCAGTTGCTTCTTTGATATTTTCACCAACATCTGCAGTCACATCCCCCATGGCAGCAGTTGAAAATGATCACACCTGAAACAGTGAAGGCATAAACATAAGTAACATAAAAGAGAGGAGGGATGGAAGTTGGATGCTTACTTGTCACACAACATCTTCGAGAGATAAATTGAAAGTGCTGCTTTAGTGTCAGATTGGAGGTGGAATAAAAAGCAAAAAAATATTCACCCCGTTTAAAGGAACTGATAAAAAATACTACACAAGCATTAAATTCAAATTGTATTGAAAATTATAAAGAATCTTCAAGAAACTAAGCATAAATTGAGAAAAGTTAAATCCTGCTTAAACTAAATTCAGAATTCAAAGATAACCTACAACTCTCAAATATTAACACACATTTTCACAAATATAAACAAGTATATGAAAATGTAGAAGTTAGGAGAACACAAGGCTTACAACATGCTTAACTTTTCTTGTGATTCTGATTTTTCTCTTTTAAATAGGTAAAGAGACGGGGCTCAAATGGCGTCTGAGAACAAGATACCAGAATCTAGGGTTAGCCTATCGGCAGCCTAGGCTCCGTCCAACCTCCAATGCCCAACAAGCCTTCACTGAAACGAAGCCGGTACGGCAAAGAGCAAAATCAAACTAAGTTGAACCGAGAGTGAAATTCATCGACAGCTCAAGCCTGTGGAGAACTAAGCCACTAAGTACCATTGGGGCGACGAAAACCAGGTCCAAGAATATCCAGCCCTCCGAAGGGCATAATGTTTACCTCTTCTAGACCGCGCGGTACCAGTGCCCAGGGGTCTAAGGCTTAAATAAGCTGAGATGCGAAGTTCGCCATGCAGCCAACCCTACACGAATTCCAAAAATTCAACACTGGTTCCACTCATCGTCCAAAAGATAAAATTGACCAGGGACTGCATTGAAGTAATGTTATGTGGACAATTTTGAAGCAGCACGCAACTTGAAACAGCACCGTAGGTAGTTACGCACGCGGCCGCTAGAGCGCGAAGCCGTCAAAACCATGGCAAAATTATGCTCTATTTGGGCTTAGGAAAATTGTCAGACTCTGATGTCCTATGAAATCAACTCTTGGCATTAGCGCGAGCTGTTTCGCAACAATTTAACAAATTACGTAAGTTGCTAACCTCTCAAGCGAAAGGTCTCACCTGGCCGTTTAAAGGCCTTATTCGGACGAGATACTCAGCTCTGAACAACCCATCCCTAAGTGTGTCACGTAAAAAACAAAGATGTATCCTACTCGGTAAATATAGCGTACTCGCTCATCGAAATGTGCGCAAAAATCCAATACAGTACTTTCCCAATCTGAGGAAGGGTTAAACTTCCTCTGTACAGTGACACTAAACTTGGTTTCGGCTCGCCACGCCAGAGAGCAGCAGGGTACGACGCGTGCTGGCCAGGCCTGGCGGCCAGGCACTCAACAACCCCGCGTACTTTGTTTAGGTTGGTTTGCGCACGGATTTCAATCGCTACAGGGGCACAACCGTAAGAGCATCATCCGCACAATTTCGAGACAACCCTGGAAATGATGCAGCTGACATATACACGGTTAGAGGGAATGTGCCGGCGGCTTTTGAGCTCCCGCCATTTCCTCCTGGCGAGATCCTACATTACTGGAAGCAACGGCGGGCGGGTGGGCAGGCGGGCGCAGCCGCCGCAACAGCCGCTACAACATTCACAAGTCTCGCATTTGAGGATAAATACCTTTCACACATCCAACATTACGGATTCCGACGCTGCGTTTACTCCGACACACGGCAAACACACTCGGAAAATCGCATAATACTCCTGACAGCCAGAAATATCAAATTTTTCGTAAGCCGACGTCACTAACCCTCAGCCAGCAGCGTTGAGAACTGCCAAGATGGCGGCCGTGGGTCACGTGACAGAAAATTGTGAGTTGTGACGTATACATTCAGAGTGGCTGAGCGGCTCGGGGGGGAATGAGGGTGAGGGGGGAGGGTGAAAACTAGGAGGGCAAGAGGGGTCAAGGGGGCTGGTTTTCGCGTTCATGACGGAGACGGGTCCCTTGACGCTTGACGTTTTTCGCAAACGCCCCCTTTCTCCGCAAATTTTCTGAAATTTCGCGAATGACAGCATTCATGAATGGGGCGGTGCAGCAGACGGGGATTTTACTCGACGCGCCGCGCTACGGTACGCCCACTTTTCGATTGGTGTTCGCGACACGCACCGATCGCGGCACATGCGGCGCTGCGAGTTTGAGCCCGGCGCGACGCGTGACTGTGTGGTCATTCCACGTCTCTTTTCTTAAGCCGTTAAGCGGGAATGGCAGCCCTCCTCAGGCCTTCAGGCCCCGGGCTTTAGTCGGCGACGGGGCGCCGGCGGCCGGGCCAAGCGCCGCCCAATCGGTATGGGTTCGAACCCCCGTGTATCGACCGGCGTCGGGCCGAGCCGGGCCGAAGGGTTCAATGCTGCTTAGGCCCGACAGCAGAGGACAACGGGTTCCATTTAAAAACTCATGCATGATTGCCCCCCCCCACCTCCTCATCCCCCATTTTTGTCGCAAAGGGCCCAACGGGATCCACAATTGGAAAAACGGTGGGGCAACGATAGAGAAAGGCCGTGGATAAGAAGAGGAAAAGAAGAAGTTGTTGAAGAAGTAAGGAAGAGGATGGGGAGGAGAGGGATAGAGAGAAAGAGAGGATGGAACGCACTGTCGGGATGGAAGGGGAGAACAAAAGAGAGACGCGGTAAAGGCGCAAGGCATAGAGAGAGGGCGAGGAGAGAGAGAGAGAGAGAGAGACAAAGGGGGTGAGGGGCCCGACAAGGGGAGCGGAGGGGAACGCAGGGGCGGGGAGGGGTGGGGAGGCTAGGGGGGAGAGGGGGCGGAGGAGCGGTGGGAAGCGGATAGAACGGACGGATAGATAGGTAGCAGGAGCAGGCGGGCCGGCGCGCAGGCGCGGCGCGCCGCTGGGTAGGCAGACAGTCGGACTCGGCGCGGCGGACGCACGGGCGGGGCGGGCGGACGCACGGGCACGGGCACGAGAGGCGGAGCGGAGCCGAGGGACATACTGGCTGGGTGGCTGGCTAACGAACGCACGAGCATACGAACGCTCGGGCGTAAGTTGGCTATACAGCCGGGCCGGCCTTCTCCAGGTCCAGGGTGAAGGAGGCGCAGGCCGTCCTGCGCGCCCCGCCGTCGCGGACGCCATGAGTCACGCCACGCCTCGCGGAGGAGAGGACGCCCTGGCGGCGCCCGCGGGCCGGGCCGGCACCGGGCAGGACAGGCGTGGGGCGCCGTCAGGGCTGACAGCAGCGTGGTCCTTCAGGCCACCGCCACGCGCCGGGCCGGGCCGGGCCGATCAGCTGGAGGAGACCTGCCTGGAGTCAGCGGGGCAAGGCAGGGCCGCAGGGCCTGGACCTGGAAGCTGCCGCCTGGAGAAATGTGAACACGCCGGGCCGAGCTCAACTAAACCCAACCACCCTGGCCCGTCCCGTCCCGGCCCCCCGGCCCCGGCCGGGCTGGCGAGCTGGCAGGCAGCGTGGGGCGCTTCGCGGTGCTACGGCACGGCGACGCGGGGCTGCCCTGGCGCGGCGAGGCGCGGCGTGGCGCAGCGTAGCGCAGCCCGGACAGACCGAGCCGCCAGCCAGCGAGAGCAGCAGCAGCAGCAGCAGACCGAGCTCGAGCGGGGCAGACCAGGCTGGCGGCCAGCATCAGCGCGGCGGCGGCCCAGACCGAGAGTCAGCCAGCAGCAAATCGAGGGGGGAACACGCAACACGGCGATAAACGGGTGGACAAGGAGGACGAGGAAAGAGACGAAGAGGAGAAGAGAAGGTCGCGGGGGAGGGGGGCGTGCGGTGCAGCGGGGAAGGGGAGCGTAAGTTGGGACGGGGAGGGGGGGGGAGCAGGGAGGGAAGAACAGAAAGAAGAAAGGCAGATGGGCGTAAGAAGTAAGAGGATGAGGAAGGGCAAAGAGAGGGTCCTACGACCAATGGAGGAGAGAGAGAGGAAGAGGAGGAGATAGAGAGAGGGCGGAGGGCAGGGCCTGCAGGGCAGAGGGAGCCTGCAGAGGAGAGCCTGATAAAAGCCCGCAGGACAGCAGGGCAGCGCGTCACAGGACACCGCGAGGTGGGTGAGGTCCTTACTCCTGCGCCCCGATTACCTGGTCACCCAGTGATGCAAGCGCCGCCGCCGCCGAGCAGGGCAGAGCAGAGCGAATTAGCATCCTGAATCCTTTCCCATAGAGCCTGGACTACAGACCGGCTCCACGGCCCCGGCCCCGCCGCCGCAGAGCTCGTTTTCCGCGGACCCACGCGGACTCACAGGTGCCCCCTGCCCCTCCCCTCCTCCCCTGCCCCGAGGGAAGGATCTAGGTGGCCGTCGCGACGTGCCGTGCCAGTCACGCGTGCACTTGGGGCGGCTCGGGCAGGACACCCCGGGACACCCCGTGCGGGCACGCGGCCGCCCCGGCAGGGCCCCGCCGACCGGAACCACTTGTGGCTCACAGGCGCCGCGCCGCCCAGCGCCACCGCCGGGCACCGCTCCTCATTACGCAAGAGATAAACCTCGCGGGGCCGGGCGGGGCGGGGCGGCCAGCCATCTGATTCCGAAGATCGCTCTCGTACCTCTCCGTCCTTGTCGCACCCATGGCGGTACCCTACGTTGGGGATGGCAGGGCCTCATTAGTGCGACAAGGACGAGGGCACTAGAGCGGTCTTCGGAATAATCAGCCTGCAGAGCGATGGTGGACGGCGGCGCCGCACGACGCACGACACGCCCGAGGAGGCGGACAACGGCGCGGCACGGTACCACGTGTCCACGTGCGTCCACGTGCCGCGCCCATACCAACTGTATACGGCCGAACCGCGCGCGTGAGAAGACAACTCCATTCAAGGTCTGTTGTGAGCGCCGCCAGGCCCGGCGCGGGGCGGGGCGGGGCGGGGTGGGGTGGGAACACGCCGCCACGCCTTTACTGCAACCGATAAGTGACGCGACGGTGACACTCCTCGAGCGCGGTGCGCTTGGCTTCGAAAAAGTTTGGCGGGAGCGCGGCGCGCGGCGGAAGTAGAGGTGGAAGTGCAGGCAGCACGGCAGGGCAGGGCAGGAGGCGCCCGCCCCCGCCCGCTTCCTCTCCGAGGTCGGATCCTATCCTGCAGCCGTCAGATTCCGAAGATCGCTCTCGTACCTCCGTCCTTGTCGCACCTTTGGCGGCGCCCTATGTCTAGGATGGCGCGGGGTCCGACAAGTGCGACAAGGATGGAGGGCGCGAGAGCGATCTTCGGAATTATCAGACGGCAGGCATGACCGGATGGGACCTGGACCTTCCCCACGGCGCGGCGTCGCGCCCGCGGGCCAACGACGCAAACGCCGACACCAGCGGAGGACCGTTATATCAGATCATCGCAGGCAGGCTGTGGCTGTAGGTCAAACGGAAAGTGCAGGCAGTTTGATCCACTAGGAAATCGAGACGAACGTACTGCACTCGACATGTCTCACGCAGTGTATAAGGGGTTTGGGTGGTGCTCCGCTATTACTTACTGAAAACGAACCCTTGTCAAGAAAATCATGTCCGCCGCTTCTGCTTCCTCCTGCGTGCGCTCATTGGCTGACGGCGAAAGTGGCATCAGGGTTGATAGATCAGAGTTCAGGATGAAACAACCGGCGGTCGTGCTCTCCCTCTCTAGGTTCCTACTTCACTCTAGCGGGATACCCGACTGTGTTTCACCTCGATATCTTGTTTCTGGTGGCTCTCTTTCTCTAGGTCGTCACCAATACATGAATGAAGCTGTACGTAACGCGTAGGCCTAACTCTACAGGGGCGCCGTCAACACGGGTGCCGTCCACAGCGCAGGGAGCTTTCCGAGAACTCACTTCTTCCTCTCCTCCTTCTCATGCATGTGTATATGTTGTCTCCGCCACACACGCACACACACAAACGCGCGCGTGCACACACACACACACACACGCGAGCGATGAATAAGTCCAGGACGCGGGGTGCGGCGCAGTGCAGTGCAGCGCCAGCGCACGCGCTTGCGACCCGGAGCAAAGGCCAACGAAGGCTGCAGTCAGGCTATGCTGGGCTGTTGTATGATGTTGCAGTAAGGCTACACTGAGGCTGCAGTGACTTTGCGGTGATGCTGTTAGAGGTGTGCGAATCACCTTTTCTCAGGCCGAATCGAATCGAATTTTTAATTTTATTCCCCGAATCGAATCGAATTTGTGCTGATTCGATTCGATTCGGCTCGGATTCGAATCAAATTCTGATTAAATTAGTGAAAAAGTGACGTATATTCCCGAAAAATGCTGTATTGTAGCGGTTATAATTCGAATTCGAGATTTTAGAAATTTAATTCGGATTCGAATCGAATCTACCTTGATTCGATTCGATTCGGTTTCGAACTATTCGCACACCACTAGATGCTGTGGTGACGGTGCAGTGAGGCTGGAGTGAGGCTGCAATGAGGCTATGCTGGGCTATGATGTATGAGGCTGCAGAGAGGGTGCAAAGAGGCTGCAGTGAGGCTACAGTGAGGGCTGCAGTAAGGGCTGCAGTGAGGCTGCAGTGAGGCTGCAGTAGGGCTATGCTGGGCTGATGTATGAGGCTGCAGAGAGGCTGCAGTGACGCTGCAGGACGGCTATGCTGTATGCTGTTTGATGAGGCTGCAGTGAGGCTGAAGTGAGGCTGCAGTGAGGCTGAAGAGAGGCTGCAGTGAGGCTGCAGTGAGTGCTGCAGTGAGGCTGAAGAGAGGCTGAAGAGAGGCCACAGTGCTGCAGTGAGGGTACAGTGAGGCTGAAGCGAGGCTACAAAGCTGCAGTGAGTGCTGCAGTGAGGCTACAGTGAGGCTGCAGGCGTGTGCCGCTCCGCTCCACCTCGCTCCGCGCGCTCTGTGGTCCTGGGCCAGCTGGCCAGGCCAGCCGCGGCCGCACCGCGGCGCAGCCCTGCGCACCGCGTTGCCTACCCGGCCCGGCGCTCTGGCTGGACCGGACAAAGAAGGCGGGCGGCGCGGCGCGGCGACGCGCGCGCGGCCTGGCGGCGGAGGCGGTCGGCGCCGCCCGGGGATCCCACTTGCAATAGTTGTGCTGCACAGGCAGGCACACTCATGTTGATGAGAGATGTGAAACGCGCCCTCCGCGAGACTAAACCGACTCAGCGCGCACCGCCCAGGCACACTCACAGTGCAATGTGGAATTTCGCCGATGAGCCGAAAAAAAATAAAATGGAGAGCCGTCCGCCGTCAAAGAGCGGGCGAGTCATTGAGTCATGCGTGACCTTCCCTTTGACAGAAACGAACACTTCTCTCTCGCTCGTTCGTTCTTTTCTCAAGTGAGCGTGTGACTGCTCTCTCTCTCTCTCTCTCTCACTCACTCTCTTCCCCCCCCCTCCCTCTCTACTGGTCGAGCAAGCGTCGGCGCGAGATTTCGTAACATGCATATACACCGCCTCGGAGACTTTAAAACAAACATTCTGGCATCGCTAGAACAAGTGTCCGACTCTTTTGTCGGAGCCCCGTAGCTAGCCCGTAGTGATGGGCAAGTAGTGAAGACACTGGGTCACTGCAGCAGGGGCGTCGACACGTCGACTTTTCAGGCAAAAGGAGGGAGGGTATGAAAGTTGCCTACCTACGAGGGGCCACTACCGTTTCCGTGATTTTCAATAGTTTCCTGTACTCCCTTATTTTAACATTAAATTTTGAAAATGTTGGCAAATCAATTTGCTTTACAACAATCAAAATATTCAACGTGCAATTCTTACCGAATTTGTGAAAATAGACCATACGGATGACGTCTCGGAAAAGGTTGTGCATATGTTACATTTAAAAATTTGAGTATAAATTACTGTGAATTTTACTTGAATTTAAGATATTAAAGAAACGTAAAAGGGTGTTAGTTGAATTAGTAAATCAAATGCAGGTGAATATCCTCACTCAGGGTAGCTATTGCTTGTCCTCCAAGATACCATTATCTGAGTTTGTATGATCTGAAACCGCGAGCGAAGCGAGCGAGAAGCCAGATCTAAACTTAAATTTTTTCAGCTCAGGTAAAATTTTAGATGAGTTTTTAACGTTATAAGTTAGTGGTTCCCTACTTATAATCTCATCCATCGTTGCCCCTCCCCCCTGCCCCCCCCCCTGGCCAAAAGTTGGGGGGCATTGCCCCCCCCCCCCCTGATTCCAAAGATCGCTTTCGCTCCTCCGTCCTTGTCGCACTCATGGGGCCGTGCCATCCCCCATAAAGGGCCACCGCCATAGGTGCGGCAAGGACGGAGGGACGAGAGAGATCTTCGGAATCAGCTTGCTGCACCAAGGCCGGGGAAGGACCGTAAATAGACCCTTTCAGCATTGACGAAGTGACGAACAAGGTGAAGAACTGCAGATCAGAAACAGTTGATTTTCACCACCCAAACGTACTCAAAACACTTAAATAGAATGTAGGTCGAATCGTTTAGATATTGTTTACATTTTATTCAAGTTTTCATGAACGTTTGGGTCATGAAAATCAACTGTTTCCGGTCTGTAGTTCTTCGCCTTGTTCTTCACCTTCACTTCGCTAATGCTGAAAGGGTCTATTATGATTGTCACCGTTCGGCTCACTCCATCGCCGTGAGTTCGCACCGGGCGGTTGTTTTGAGCGGGGCAGGTAGCAGTTAGTTCACTTACGCCCCTGCCCTGCCCACCCCCTCCCCCCACCACCCTGCGCCTCGGTCAGGGAGGGGGCGGGGCGGGGCGGGGTGGGGTGGGGCGGGGCGGGCGCGCAGCGCAGCTAGCTGGGCTGGCAGCGAGCGTAGCGGAGCCAACCGGGCGTGCGGGCGTGCTGGCGTGCGGGCGTGCCCACCGTGGGCGTTCGCAGGCGTGCCGTGGGCGTGCCACGGGCGTGCCACGGGCGTGCCACGGGCGTGCCTCGCCCCGCCCCACCCCGAGCCGAGCCACGCTACGCCGCACCGCCCAGCTACGCCACGCCACGCCGCGCCTGGTTTTGCCCAAGCAGTGGCGAGGCGTGGCAACGCGGCCCCGGCAGAGAAGAGGAGGAGAGAAAGAGAGACGAAGAGGACGGAGAAGACCAAGAAGAAGAGGAGGATGAAGAGGAAAGCACCAGAGAGAGTGAGAGAGGTGGCGGGAGGGGTGAGGCAGAAGAGAGGTGGGGCGAGGGGAGAAACAAAAAGGAGAAGGGAAAGAGGAGACAGAGGAGGAGGGCGGGGGGGGATGTGCCTGTGCGGCGGTTAGGCGAGGGGAGTTGGGGGAGGGGTGGTCGGGGCCGGGGTGGCAGGGAGGTGGCTGGGGGCGCACTCGGGAGGAGGGGAGGGGTGGAGAGGGGAGGGGCACAGAGTCACGGGGGTGGGTGGGGGCAGCGGCGGGGGAGGGTGGCTGATGGAGGGAAAATCGATGGTGGGAGGGTGAGGGGGGAGCGGGGTGTGACGGGGGCGGCGGGGGCTGGACGTGTAGCCTACTCGGGTCGCCTACCGCCGGGCAGCAGGGCGGGGGCGGGCGGGGCCCCTACGCCTACGAGTAGCTCCTTATCAGGTCGGCAGGACCCGGGCCTGCAGACTGATTCCGCAAAGCGGGTAAAAGTGTCCTCTCTCAGGTGTCCTCTCCCTTGCTCCTTACACACTCGCCCCATGAGTGCGACAGGGACAGAGAGACGAAACCGCCATGCGGAATCAGCCTT
The DNA here is from genome assembly GCA_029379305.1 of Frankliniella fusca. Lineage (NCBI taxonomy): Eukaryota > Metazoa > Arthropoda > Insecta > Thysanoptera > Thripidae > Frankliniella > Frankliniella fusca. Next base: position 227,010 of record JAHWGI010000117.1, read on the forward strand.
CAGGACAGATGATCTACACCTATGTGCCCATTCCCTCCGCCAAACAGGCCGGATAAGGTAAAGTGCACCGCCCATAGGGGCACTCGCAATGCACCGTAGAATTTCGCCGCATGAGTGCGAATAAGCGACTGAAAGCAACAGCCAGGTAGGTAAAGGGCAGCAAACGGGCTGACTGTTGGGTGACAGGCGCGGGCGGGGCGGGGCGGGGCGCGGCGCCCCTGTCGGGCCGACGCGGCGCCTCCACTGCACGCATCACCTGTGGAGGGGTGGGGGCGGGCGCCTGGCTGTCACTGCTACCCCACAGGGTGCACTAAACTCTTATGCGCTACCATGTGCCAAGAGATCTGACAAATCCAAGTCTGCTCAGTAACTTTCTTTTTTTAATGTAGATCCTGGAAAAGTTTGAGCGCGAGACCATGAATACACAGGTCTGGCGCTGCCAGTGCCAGCATTCATGGTGCCAGGTGTCACGGCGGAGGGGAGGGGGAGGGAGTCGCACTGCGCTACACTAGAGTGCGGGGCCGGGGTGGGAGACCGGGGGGAGGGAGGGGGGTGACCAGCCGACTACCCCTAAGTTGCCACCCAAACCACCACCACCCGACCCATTCGGAAACACGGGCGTATCTAAGCGAGGTTTTAAACAGAGCGAGCCTGCAGTTGCGCGAGGTTCGCATGGGTTCGAGGCCGGCAACTGCGCGCGAGTACTGCGAGACGCGAGATGAGCGAGGTTTGTGATGACGCGCGGGTCGCAACTGTACGGACCTACTTCATCGGCTTGAGGTCTGAGGTCTTCGCGAGACTTTGCAACCGTGCGAGATATGCAAATGTTCGTGGTGTGCAACTGTGACCTTAACCTTAACCTTACTAAGGTAACCCGCGCCCGCGATGCGAGACGAGCAGGGGTGGGTGAGGGGTGAATGGAGTATATTTTACGAATCAGAAGAACAAGAGGAATATCGTCTGCTCCAGGACCATCAAAAAGCCTCGACTAATCAGAGAGGGGCTTTCTGGACCCGGCCACGAGAGCAGAGACGATATTCCTTCTGATCTTCTGATTCGTAAAATACCTCATTGTCTTATTCTTTCTCTCCGGTAACCTGGCTAAACCTATCCCAGCCTAATCAAACCTCCACCAACACACACTCCACACTGTAAAATGCTTGCAAATCAAATTCTTTGCAACGCTGCAAAGATTTTTAGATATTCGTATTACGAAGAATTGCAAAGAAATTCTTTGCAAGCTGCTAGAATCCTTACAAACTATTATTTGTTTGTATTGCAAAGAAATAGTTTGTAAGCTTACGAAGAATTAGTTCGTAATACAATGCTTCAAAGTTATTTGCAGCTTGCAAAGAATAATGTTTGCAATACGAACCAATTCTTAGAAAACATCTTACAGTGCACTTCCGTACTCATGCCTAAGGATGGACCTCGACTGGACACGACACCCTTGTATTCGAGGTCGTCGGGAGCGCTGCGATCTTGTAAACCTTTCCTCTGCATCTCCAGGGGCTTTTGAGAGGACCTAGTTGCGCCGCGGGGGGGGCCGGGCCGAGGCTAGCTCTTCCTCCAGGCGCCCCTCTAGGCGCCCCACAGGGGCCTTGAGCGAGGCTGGGGCTGGGCAGGGCAGGGGGCAGGGGCTTGTTTTCGCACGGGCGGGGTGCGGTGGGCTGGGCTGGGGCTGGGGCTGGGCCGGGGCCGGGAGGCGAGGGTAGGAGAGGGGAGTGGAGGTGGACCAAAGAGAGAAAAAGAAAAAGGGGCGCAGCAGGAGAAAAAGAAGAGAAGAGCGGGGGAGGAGGAGCAGGGGTGAGGGGTGGATTGCCTTATTTTTGGGGATGGAAAAGGAAAGAAGAAGAGAAGGAGGAAGAAGAGGAGGAAGAAGAAGAACAAGAAGAAGAAGAAGAAGAAGAAGAAGAAGAAGAAGAAGAAAAAGGAGAAGAAGAAGAAGAGAAGAGTCTGCCTTTGTTGTCTCCGGGGAGGAGAAAGGGGAGAGGAGAAAGCGGGGAGGAGAAGGTAATCTGGAAAAGGAGGAGGAGGAGGGGTTGCGGGGTAAATTGAAGGAGAGGTTCGGGTCAAAGGAGTGAGCGAGGATGGACCGGGGTTGTCCGATCCGGGAGAGGCAATGCCGCTCGCTGGTGCTGGTGTGGCCGACCGATTGCACCCCTCGCCACCCGAGAGTCCCCAGCACTACCCCGTTGCACCTGGAATTCCAGGTGCACCATCCACCATCGCAAGGTATGGTGCACTCTCAGCCTCGAGGAGTTAAATCAAAGCGAAGTATGGTACACTTGCAGTGGATAAATTTGCCCCAGGGAACATGTAGCCCCTATCTCGACGGCAGGTGGGGGGTTAGGTTCGCTTAGATCAGGTTGTTGAAGACGGTACACCATATCGCCCGAGCCCACGTGCCCTCAGTGCCCTACCGTCAACGATGGGGTTCCCATACATTACATCCTTGAGATGGTCTTTCGAAGGGTACGACGCACAAAGGGGCGGAGTTCCGGGGGTGCCTCACCCCTGAACGGTTGCACCGGGCCGGGGAAGGCGCCGCAGGGCAGGGCGCGGCTGCAGCGAGTGAAAGTGCGCGTCATGTGTGTCCCGCGGCGCGAGGGCCGCGTGTGAGCAACAGAGGATTTGGCGCGAGCCGTCGCGAGGACAGGACAGGGACAGCGCAACACCAGACCGCATGAGTGGGGCGGGGCGGGGAAAGATTGGATACGATGATGCCAGCCGCATCCCGCACCGGAGAGGAGAGAAGGAGGAGGCCGCCCAGCCCAGCCCGACCGTGCGACGACCACGACGGCGGCGATGTCGTCGTCGCGTGGCGCACCGCGCCGCTCTGTCCGTCTTCACGACGAGGATGACACGGCGGGCGGGGCGGGGCGGGGCGGGGGGCGCGGTATGGATGAATAGAGTCCAGGACGCGCAGCCACAGCCAGCTGCTCGCCTCGCCTCGCCCCGCCCCACCCGCCCGCGACCGGATGAACAGCGCGAGTAGGGAGATGCAGGAGGCGGAGGTAAGAAAACGGGGGAGGGGGAGGGAGAGAGGAAGAGAGGAGGGGAGGTGGCACACTCGTCAACTTACCTGGGGTCTGATCGACGTGCAGCTGAAGCTCATTGCCACGGCCAAGGCCCTCCCTCGAGCAGAGCCGAGCTGCAGAGATGAGATCCGCTGGGTATAGGCTCCACCTCCACCACACTCACTGTTTACAACCCTCTCCCCCCCTCTCTCTCTCACTCACTCACTCACGCGCGCGCGCGTTGACTAGAATCGCGATCAAGGTCGTGGGCGCGGCACGGTGCGGCGCGCGGCGCGGTCCAGCCAGGCGCGGCCGCCGCGGCCGCAGCGCAAAGGGACACCGGTGCGGCGCGGTGCGGCGCGGAGGGGACCGCCACGGGATCCCTGACCTGGCCGAAGAGTGCGTGCTGCTGCTGCTGCTGCCGGGCTGCGCCGGCGCTCGCCTCGCCTCGCCGCGGAGGAGCGGGAGCGGGAGCGGGCCGAGCAGAGCGCGCGGGGTGCGGAGCGGCGCGGCGCGGAGGGCTCCGAGGGGCCGGGGCAGGAGGGGCCGGTACGGGGCGGTGTGGAGCGGAGAGGAGACCCGCGGCGGCGGCGCGGCGCTCACGAACGGACCCGAGACTGGCGTATGCCGGGAGCGACTGGGTCTCGGCCTGCCTGTTGTGTGTGGCGGGGCCGGGGCCGGGCCGCGGGGCGGCTGGCTGCGGCGGCGGCGGCCGGAGGGTCTTCTCTCCTCTCCGCGGCTCCCAGGCCCCGGGCCGGGCGCGGGCACGTGCGCTAGCTGCTCCTGGCTGCTGCTGCACGACGCGACACGCCACGCGCCGGGGATGCCGTGCCGATTCAAATACGCGCGCGGGAACACCTCCCTCCGCCTTTTCCGCGCCGGGCGGGCTTGGGCCGGCTGCCGCTGCCGGGTCCCCAACGAAAGCGAGAGTCTCGATCTCTGACGGAACGGGACGGGGCGCTGACAGCTCCGCTCCGCGCGGGTACGGGTGCGGGTACCAGCGCGGTGCCGTGGGGAGGCCGGGTCGGGCCGGGCCGGTGCGAGGCTAGGAGGGGGCCGGGCCGGACCGGGGCGTAGCGCACCAGAGCCTGGCAGAGCAGAGCCTGCCAGAGCCTAGCGGGGAGTGGAGCGGGAGCAGCCTGGGCCCTTCCCTCCCCCCCCCCCCTGCCCTGCCCTGCCCCGCCCGCCCTCCGGGTCGGACGGACCCCGCGGGAGGGGAGGGGAGGGCGGTAAAGTTAGGGTGGCCGCGGATAGAGAGGGGTGGGAATGGGGAGAAAGGATAGAGAGCGGGGTTGGGGAGGGGGGGGGGAGGGTCGGGAGGAGGAGGGAGGGGGGAGGGGGCAGAAGTAGCAAAATGGAAGGGAGGAGTGGGGAGGGGAGGGGAAATCGATGTTTTCTTCTTTCTCTTTTCTTTCTCTTTCTCTTCCTCCCTCTCTTCATCCTTCCCTCCTTTATTACGGTCCTATCGTACTTGTTTGGTCCTCCCTCCTCCGCTTCCTCCTATCGATCCTCTCGTCCTGTCTTCATCCTCTCCGTGTCCTGTGCTCCCACGCCGTCCTCCGCCCATCCTCTTTGGTGCGTTATCCGCTCCGTTCGGGACCGAAGAGGCGAGGCAATGGTGAACGCCTGGTGGGAATGGTATTACTGCTATTTGGCCTGTTCTGGTCGAGGCCCGTCTGATGGTAGCCCGGGTATCGTGAACTGGGGCACCGCTGGGGTACACGTTGGGGTACCAGCAGCCGGGATGAGGTGCGGCATGGCAGGCATGGGCATGGCCTCCCCTGTCAGCAGGACGTTAGGGTGTCAACCCGCGGTTGGAGCGAGGGCTACTGAGAAATGGCTGGCCGCTGGCACCCTATCCCCCAGGACTGCCCCTACAGAAATAACCGGCCACACTCGTTCAAGGTCGGTGCAGTGCAGCCCCGCAGCTTTAGCGGGCTCCATGCCCCACATCACCCCACCCCACCCCGCCCCGCCCTCCCACCTGTCTAGCTGCCACCGAGCTTGGTGCCTTAGGGCAGAGGCGGTGGTCCAGCGTGGTCCGGGGGCGGACGGAGGAGGGGAGGTGGGTGGGGGAATTATTCAGAGGGTCATGAACTGAGGAGGGTTGTTGGAAGTTGCACAGGCGTTAGCTTGATGATGGTCACATGGTCTGGCAAGAAATGACGTCTACACGACGCGAGGCTAGGTATGGCAGCCTTCCAGAAAACGTCAGGCCAGTGCACCTTGCCTGGGCGCTGGTTAATTTTTTAACGGGCTTTGCCCCGTAGGAGCCGGGCACTCGCTGTGCGTCGCTCTCACAGGTGGACAATAAGGTCTAGGTCCGGCCCCGGGTGACGATTCGGGCCGGGTCGCCCCGTCATGATTTTCATGGAGCAGAGACACTCGCAGAACTGGAAGACTGTGACGCCACGACATTCCAGGTTCTTTCAACTCAATGGATTGCACTCGGTGTGCTATCCCCGCAGGAGCCGCCCCGAGGAGGCACCAGTTGGACGTAGATCGACTTGTCCCCGCCACAGTCAGTCACCCGCGGTCCGGTCCCGGTGCACCCGTAGGTGCCACGCCAGGTTAGTGCCAGCAGCGAACGCGTGCTTGGTGTGGGCGGCGGTATTCGTTCTTGAAGAGAAAGATGGGGCTCTAAGTTTTCCTGGAAGAGAGCGACGCAGCGCTGCGCAGCGAAAGGGCGGGCGGCGGGGTGCAGACGACTGCAGATTGCAGACATCCAGACAGTGTTTGTGTTCATCCGCCATCCGCCTCCCCTCCCGCTGTAAACACCCGAAGATCGAATTACGGGCACACCTGCAAACTGCAAACGTCCTCTCCCTTCACATCTTTTCCTTGGCTGTCTCGCCTCAGGGTAGAATCTAAAGAAATTAAGAAAATGAGAGAAAATTTGCGTATTTTTCAAGGTTTTTGGTGCTCTTGACCATGATGATCAAAAGACGTGTCAAATATAATTCGTTTCATTTTTTTCGGCAAAAGTTGTTTAGACTGTTTTTCGTCATAATCTATGATGAAGTGCTGCCCTCTGTGAGCCATTTCTGGCATGACGTCTCGTTATACATTAGGCTGTAGTCTTGTAGTTTTGATGTTTCTATATTTATTTCTCTAAGTAGCAACCAGTTTTCTCGGTGTACTTGCGAGGGTATGTTGTTCTATTCTATATGAATGATACTTCATCTCTCAGTTGTCGATTAATATCGTTTCTGGTTATTGATCATTCGAGAAAAATAGAGGGTAACCTCTTTCACGAATCTTTAGGCTACAGCAGAAATATAGAGGCAACTGGTAGATACTCTTTCTTTTCCTGTCAAACCACATTTAAGTTTTCACCATGTGTCATTTTTTTCAAAAACAAAAAAAAATCAGTTATCTTTTGAACAGTTATTATATGTGCCGTTTTATATACCCTGTTCTTGTAAGGGAATCCAAGTCTTATTTTCATTTTATGATGTCCTAGCTTAACTAGATGTGCACCCTGTCTCATTCTAAAATAATGTTATAATCTTGTAAATCTATAAATTTTAAGAACCTTTAAAAAAATTGATGAATAACCCTCAAAAATGTCTTTTATTGTGTGTTTGTTGTTCACGAAGTTTTGATTGAACCTATCACAATGTTACTAATCATGTAATTCATTTCAGGTTGTATAATTTTAATTGGATTACCCATCTTTTGATATTTCATAATGTTTTGGAAGTATAATTCTCCTAACTCAAATCATTTAGAAGCATTATTAAGCAAACCTGTGAGTAATTTACTCTTGACTTATCTTTTAGTTATTATTTGTTTGTTTGGTTTTTAAGTAATCATTTTGTGTTTATTGTAGGATTTGACTCTACAAGAACTCCTTGATGATGAGGATATTTTGCAAGAATGTAAAGTGCAAAATAAGAAATTAATTGATTTGTAAGTATTGACTTTGAAACTACTCCAATCTTTTCTACTGCCTATTCACTGTAATTTTTTTGCCCATAGCTTGTGTCGACCAGAGGTGATGGAACAGTTGGTTACATATACAACAGTGGAACCACCAACAGATTTAGATGAAAAGATAAGGTTTAAATACCCAAATATTGCTTGTGAACTTCTTACAAGTGACATTCCTGCCATTAATGAGCATCTTTCTGCTGACGAGCCACTAAGCAAGCTGTACGCTTTCCTAGAAGGAGAGCCTCCATTAAATCCACTCCTTGCATCCTTTTTTAGCAAAACTCTTGGCATTCTAGTTGCTCGTAAAAGTGAACAGGTGCACATTTTTAGATAACATTCAGCTGAACCTACTTTCATTAAATTTATTGACTTTAATTGAAACATGTCTAATCAGTTTTTCTCTGTTGTGATTCTCAGAATTGGTATTTGTACCAGATAACATGTTTAAAAGTACTGCAGTTCTTACAATTAAAAGAAAACTGCATTCCTCTTCTTTTAAACCATCTAGGAACCTCAGCTATCATGGATTTGATGCTGAAACTTATTACACAGATGGAAGGAGCAGACATCAGGCAGAACCTTATCAGTGTAATTTGAGTTTCCTCTTCTTCAATTATGGACTTTAAAAAAAAAATGCATGCATAAGAAAAACGAAAAAAAATCTTAGTTTTGTTCAAATATAGATTATAAAATTTTCTTTCCAGTGGTTTGAAACTCAAAACGTCATACCATCATTGATAGCCCTTTTGAAGCCAGAGATTGATGCTGAACGTCATTGTAATGTGTCTCAGCTGCTTTCTGATGTCATCCGGAAGTCAAGGGAAAATATTATGATTTCCCCAGAACCAGATCCTATTCTTACCACATTAGAAAAGTAATTATCAGCTTTGCCTTTTATTATAAGAAATCATCTAGAATTGGATAATAGTTTGTATTCTTTAATTTTGTAGACAAGAAACTGTTGCAGAACTTTTGGAACACATGTTAAGTGGTGAAACAAAAAGTGAATCAGGTATTGTTGGCGGTATTGGTGTGCTTCTAACCTTAATTGAAATTCCCCAACCAAGGTAATTTTTAACTATTTAATTTGCTTTTTTTTCGATCTTATTTCATTCATTGGGCTAATCATATAATAATAATCATAATAATATATTATTCTAATTCCCTTTTTTAGGATTCCTGACACAACGTACACTGATGAATATACTGATGAAACAGTGTCAGTGTCAAAAGAAGAGTCAATTCCACCTTCACCACCTGTGCCTCCTGTTGTACACACAACGATTGCTGCCATTTTACCTAGACTCAAAGACTTTCATGCTCTTCTTCTTCATCCTCCTCCGGTAAACACAACTATAGTCAAGTCACGTGTATAAATTTCCAAACAAATTGGTATTAAACCTACGCTAAAAACGTTTTCAGAAACCACCTGTCAAGACCACTGTGGGCACACTAGACCCACCTCTTGGAAACACTCGTCTCCAAGTAGCAAGGCTAGTTGCTGCTCTCATAGCGGTTAACGATCCTGCAATAAATCAAGAATTGGCCAACTTGGGCACGATTGAAACATTGCTGGTAATGCCCAAATATTTCTAATAGCACTGAGTTTGATATGTATGTCACCCTATGTATTCATTAATAATTTACCAGTCAATGTAATACTTTTCAGGATCTCTTTTTCAAATATCAGTGGAATAATTTCCTGCACACCCAGGTAGAACAATGTATAGCTTCTGCCTTGAAGCATCAAACAAAAGCTTCAGGTGAAGGGGATCCACAAATTCACTGTTTAGTGGAGAATGTAAGCCTTAATTTCGGCTATTTGTTTCATTTATGTAATTCTCAAATGCCTTAAAATTGATGTTGTTACTAATATGGCACTCTCTATGATTTGTAGTTACTGGTCAAGTGTGATTTGTTGCGGCGGATATTAGATGCTTGGGAAGCAAATCAAGCAAACCAGTGAGTTTGAGTTGAAAGGAGCAAATATTTTTTGGATTCAATTACTCACCCCACACAACAATGTTTACCAACCATTATTGGTTCCAGATCAACAAGTCAACGGCGAGGTTACATGGGCCACTTAATAAAGATTGCTAATCTTGTTGATGATCAAGTGGCTAAGTGTTCATTAAGACCAGTATTGGCAAAACAACTGTCGCCAGAAGTTCTTGCTGTTTGGGAGGAGTTTGTCAAGTGCACTTTAAGTGAAATAAACAAGACGCACAATATAGCATTGGTGAGAACATTATCCATCTGTTTGTTCTTTGTTCAGTCATTTATTATTTTGTCATCAATTTTTATTGTTGTTTAACTTTGTTCAAGGGAGGAGTTCCACCCTTACAATCTATGGAGTTAGATAAGGAAGAATCTAACTACAAGCATGTTGCTTTCCAGTCAGACACATCACAGGTAGGGAATTTTTTTACCAAGGAGTAACAACAATCTTGTTTTTATTTCATATTTTAGTTCTGCAATTCTTTTGATTATATTACAGGCATTTGCTGATTACCAGGCTCAAGAAATGGCCCCTAGCTTTGCTGACAGCTATGGTTTTAATGATAATGAGTTTAATGATCCGGAGGATACATTACAGTAAGTTTCTGACTTCTTGTGTGCATTTGTCTTAGAGAAGCTTGACAGCAATTTTGGGCTGTGCTGTCTATTTTGATTAGGGGGTCTTTGTATCAATCTGGTCAGCATCTTCTTTTGAATTTATTTTTATTGAGTCAATTTTTCCATTATTTTTCATCTACAATTGTGGCCTTTTTAATGTATCCAAATGTTGAAAACTTGACATGCCACATATATTCACACAGCTCATCGGTGGACCGCCTTCCTGAGATGTCAGTTGATCTGAATGAGGATGTGGACAGACAATATGAGTGGTTTAAGCATGTCTGTGCAAAGAATTTGCGGTCTCATGAAGATGCTGAGGAAAGTGCTTGGGAAGATACCAACCTAGGCAGTTTTCAAACCTCTGAAAATGAATCTAGGTACAAAATCCCAATATTTTTGGTAGTCAGACAAGAATTAGGAGCTACTCTGTTTGGCTTCATTATTTCTGTAACTTTAAATTGAGTGAGAAAAGATAACAAATGATGCATGCTCATAGCCTTTGTTTTGTGCGAACTAAAATCTGTGAGCATACATTGAGGTTAATCAAGGAATTAGTGAGAGTCTGTAATATGTTAATTGAGTCTCACTGTTTTCCTTCTGAGATCAAGATAAGATTAGCCATAATCAACAAGATTTCAAGCAACTTAATCATGAATTATTGCTAACTTTACAGTAACACAAAACCTTTCGGTCAAATACTGCATTTGCACCTCTGGTTAGCTAAACTCGTGTGCATATTCTTGACAAAAGTTTTGGCATTATTGTATGTTTTAGGAACTTTTTGACCAATATTGAATGAGCTGTATCTAACCACCTTTATGTGCTGATGAGATCACCTCTAAGATTTGAAAGTACTTATGAAATCTCCACCTGGGTCTTTTGGCTTGTGTTCCTTTTGCTGCTTGCTCTCTTAACTTCTTCTCCTTTTTTTCTTTTTTCCTTTTTTTTTTTTTTTTTTTTTTTGTGGGAGCTGGGGGAATTACTTTTGTCACTGAAATTTCTTTGACTCTTCTCTTTTAATTTGTTAGCAGCCGATGGAAAGTTGATAAAGATCAAAGTAGTTCAGATGAGGAGGAAGATGATGATAAAGAAGAGAATGAAATGAGGAGGCCCACAAAATCAGATAATAGAATGGATGTTGATGTTAATGATAGTGAGTCATGTATTGTTTTACTTTTAGCAAAAGTTTACTCTGTCAATGTCATCTTACTAATACCGTGATACTGTATTTTTGTTAATTTTCAGTCTGGTCGTCTGGGGCTGCAACTCTCGACACAATAGCAGATTTCCAAAATCCTTGGGGTTCAACAGGACCGTCATCTGTACAGTCTACTGATGCATTTGGATCCTCTGATGGGGGATGGGCTGATTTCTCCAGCTTTGAAACAAACTTTAGCTCAAGCACACAGCTTAATGACAGTCAAAAAACTCTTGAAGGAGCTGTGTTTGGTCCCAGTGCCTCAGAGAAAACTCTCTCAGATTCTGATGGTTTGTATTTCCATTCTTGAAATAAAAAAAAAACAGTTCAAGCATTTTTCTATTATGAAATACCTCACCCATTAATTTCTATCAAATGGTTGAACAGGTAAGGACACAAGTGATAACATATCTGGAACGCAAACTGTTACTAGTAAATCAACATCACCGGAAGTGAAAGAAACAGATGAGCTGGACCTTTCAGGAGGTGAATCAAAAGCAAATTCTTCAGGAGTCAGGTATAAATGATCCCAACATTTTATTTTTATGGGTATTTTGTATGCTTTTGTAGTGTTTAGTCATTACCTTTGTTTCTCTCTTTCATTTTATTTTGCTAAATTCAGCTTTATGGAAGCTGATGCCAATGCTAATCCTACATCCACTGCTGATGAGGTAACTTCAACAGCTACAGCTATGGTTGATGAAGTTGCAACTGCTGCGGTTGCTGCTGTTCGAGTGGTTGTTGCTGATAAACTAGGCTTAGATAATCAAAGGTATGCCTGTTAATTTTTTTTAAGTTGTTGCCTATCTTTACAACATGTTTCATGGAAAAATGTATGTTAGATTTTTAGGAGTGGTTCAAGATGGCAGTGATGCAGTTGCACAAATTGATTCTGAAGGTACTATAGAGGAACCCTTACCATCAGAAGATCCACAGGAACAAAGGTACTAAAATTTGATCTCTTTGTTTGGAACATCCAAAGAGTGCAGCAAGTTGCATTTCAAATGCTAATGCATTTGTTTTTCTACTTTTAGGGAGGATGAGGGCTCGGTTGCTGAAGATTTATCCAGTAAAGCAGCCTAATTTTTTAAAAGAGTCTTATGACCTTGATACTGGACTTGGACATGGATCTCATATGAGGCATATAACCAATGAAAACCATTCAGTGCATATCGCAAATTTATCTGTGTTTAGTAAATGATATTGTGTTGTAAATATGTTAAAGATGATTGTGTTTCGTTAAGTAATGAGCTCTTGATAAATGACTGGCACACTAATTCAAGTGAAGATAGAATAGTTTTCAAATTGAAACTTAATGGATGATAATACTTAAGAAAGAATTGTGTCACTACTTGCAGATTTCCTGCATCAGTGTTACTATATGATTTCTGGTGGCTGATAGTAGAGGTCAATGTCAAGCATAAAATTTACTGAGCTGCTTATTTTGTATGTTTTGTACTTAACATCAAGATCTCTTTGCTCAAATCTTTGTGTCAGAAGAAGTATGACTTCTGGTTTCCAGCTTAATCTCTGACGTGATGAACAATTTCTAAGATTTTACAAGGTGTTGTAAAGATGTGATTGTTTTTGAACATGTTAGCTTATCATGAGTTACCTGTAATTTTTTGTGTAAATCAATTTGTAATTTCCAAAGTGGTTTTTGGTCACCTTTTTAGTACAATAGTGGTCTTGTTAGACCATTGTAAAACCAGTGGAAATTCAAAGCTTTTGGAGTATGGCTTGCTGTTAGTTAATTCTGCTCTTAAAGCAGTGTATTGTGATATGCTTCAAACTGCTTGTCTAATGTATTATCTGTGAATCCTTCTGGTACCAAATTTGTGCATATGTTATGGTAAAAGCCCAAAAGACCTATTTTTATGACATAACTCCTGTCAAGTAAGGTACAATGAGGATACTAGCAGGACAAATATCTTGAATCTTGATATTTATCTGTGAAAGTGAGATTAGCAAACTTGGTTATCTATGCCTGACTTTTGGAAATGTATTATTTTTATGTATTGGAATCTGAGAAAAATATGTACCTTTTAAGGGTGAGTATCTGTGAAGTTTATTAACTAGATTTTTTTCTTGAAAAAGATTGCAATTTTTCATGATTTTATGCAGGAGATCGATTAGGAATTTTCCATATTGTTTGAAATATACTGGGATTCGGTTTTACTAACAAGGTTCTATTCATTTGGGTCATTTAGTCCTTGTGCTACACATGCTTTGTCCAGATTGTGATGGATATTTATGATTTCTGTCTACGTATTTGTTTTTAATCTCTTAGTTGTTTATCGGAATTGAAATTTCTGTGTTTTACGATTGTAAGGAGAGTTATTATATCAGTGATGGAGACTGCGTCTCTTAAGTGTTACACAGTCTCTCTCTTGTGCAGCAATGTGAGGCTTCATATTTTTTTTCTGTCTTGTAAGATTTTCATTGAAAAAAGGTCAAGCAATGGCCTGCAATTTCTTGAAGTATCTGATTGCTTTGGAGCCCTTTAGATGAACTGAGCAATTGACAGACCAAATTATATTGTTTCCAATTTTCTTTGTTACTTGTTTGACAGTAAATTTGACTGAAAAATTAGTGTCAATAGTCAGATAGGACTGTTAAACGAAAGTTTGTGCCGCTACTTAGAGTAGCATGTGGCGAACATAAAAGTAAACAGGGTAACCATATGTTAGTCTGCTGTTAATTATAAATATAGTGAAAGCAAATGAAAAAAAAATTCAAAATAAACATTATATGATCACATTAATGTTAAAACATGCCCTAGTTCAAGATGTCAAGTTCTCCTGAAATTGTGGCATTCTTATATGTACGTCAGTAAATATAGCATCTTCTTATGTGATATTTGAATCAGAAGTCATTGAGTAGTTGATTTTTATCTACGAAATTATTTCTTTGGAAGTATTTCTTTGAAGGAATTGATCATGTATGATGACTTGAAATAGTGGCTCTTCACATTTTTAGAAATAGTAAGATATTAAGGATCAGAATCAGTTTGATTAATTTTACTTTGCACATTGTTACCAATGCTTCTTTATCAAGGTTGTATTTAGGTAACCTTTCATATAACTTTCAAAACTTATTTCCCTACCTACACCTTGTGTAAATTTAGCTCTGTTTCTGGTCGTTATATTCTCACTCCTTCAAATGTGTTGTGACATGGTTTTCATAGGTTTGTTTGAAAGAATTCTTTGTCCTTTCTTGTGATGTTGAATGCACAAAATTTGTTTCCTATGGAACATCATATACGTACATCAATAAATGTGTTGACTTGGTTTTTGTTTAGGGAAAATTCAAACTGCTTTGTTGTTTTTGGAGGCAGCCTTCTTCTTACCAGCCACAAAAGAAATAAAGACAGCTTAGTTGAGAACTTGGACTTGGTATAGTTACATTTTTTCTCTATTCTTGTTTGACTTAAGGGTTCAGAGGAAAGAGAATAAAGTACCACATGCATACTCATCTAGTTTTAGTTTTACTCCTGCCCCCAGCAAATCAAAAAGTTACGTATAGTTGTCAACAATTTTAAGTCTGGAATAAAAGATTTTATTTTAAGCTGAGCCTACCAATAAATAAAAACACAAGGCATTGAAGGTTATGAGTATTTGTATCTATGTTGCTCTATTTTTAAGTTTTGTGTCACCATTCAGGCTGTCTTCTTCTTTTCTGTTTCAAAATTAGCTTTATGCCTAAAATTTGTGATGACTTATGCCAGAAATAACATCTGAAAATGCCGTTTATGTGTGTGTTTTTTTAAGCTGTGCGTATACCAGGACTGGACTGGACAGTGGACACAGGGAAAGAGAATTTTTTTTTCTGTATTAATTCTTTCAGCAGTTCCTGCTTTCATGAATAAATGAATGACTGCCTATTTTTTTTTAGTGTGTGTTCGTGGGCGGACGTCTTGGAATCTAAGCAGAGAACTCTGCCCTGAGGTACCGTTAGGCCAAGGAGACATGTTAAAAGGAGTACTTGAATTTTTCGCGGGCGGGAGGCGGGAAACACGGTAGACACGCTCTAAAGAAACATCTCCGAAGTGATTAAAAAAAAAAATTGAGAGAGACCATAGAAAGTTAGAGGACTCTTAAATTACGTTTCTTGAATGAAAATTTTCCCGTCTATCTTTATCCCAATGTACGACTTACGAAACATCGTGGAAATACAAATATGACGTGCGTAGTGATGCCGTTTGCCGGATCTGGCCGGCCGGATCGAATCCGAAGCCTGCTCTGCTGCGCCGCGCAACTCACCAACACACCAACACCACCGCAGCCGCAGCACTCAGCGACGAGGCTAGGAAGAATAGAGAGACCGGGGACGCTTGTGTTTTGGCTGTAGGGCTTTGGGTTTACAAAGATCTTATTTGAAAATGGCTAGTACTCAAATAAAGGGAAGTGGCTGGCCACGCAGAGCAAGTCAAACGTCACCCTTTGATCAAAAGTTTGTTAACTCTACTAACAGTGCGATAAACAGGACAATCAATTTGTAAGTAGTCTGGCGTCCGTTCATGTGTGTGAAGAAAAGCCTTTCTGAATGTTAAAAATATATGAAGGTCCTTTCCAAATTTACTTCGGTGCAGTACTATTTTACAAACTGAGTATTCGTCAATCATTTTTAAAAGTTCTGGTGTAAAGTTCTGGTTTTAGTGAGCGAACGCAGGGGGATGCTTGTATAACCCTTGTTGAGGTTATGTGTTCTTAGGCATCTTGTCTTTGGTGCTCTGTTGACATGTACTCTTACTATTGCTGCTAGGAATCATATTTTAAATACTCTTGATCCCTTTTCTTACCTCTATTTTCACCTCATTACCACCTTCCAGATATCCACTCACAAACTACACATTTGGCACAAAAGAGCCTCTATTTGAAAAAGATCCTTCAGTACCTGCGAGATTTCAAAGAATGAGAGAAGAGTTTGATAAAATTGGTATGAGACGAAGTGTTGAAGGAGTTTTATTAGTTCATGAACATGGTCTCCCACATGTGCTCCTCCTTCAGTTGGGAACAACTTTTTTTAAGCTGTAAGTACTACCTGGAATCACAAATTCCGTTAAAGGCTAATGCCCATTATCTCCTATTCAGCTTAATATTTATCATTACAGTCCTGGTGGAGAATTAAATGCTGGTGAAGATGAGGTTGATGGACTGAAACGTCTTTTAACAGAGGTGGGTTCCTGTTTTTAATGTCTTTTTTAAAATTTGTTAAATAAGGCCCAATTTAGGTGAAGAACTGTTTTTTTTTTTATTTTTTTAATGTAATTGTGTCTATTACTAACTTCCAATATAGTCTATTTTCTTTGTATGCCCTTATTGGAAACATAATTTTTGAAATCTTAACTCGTTTACCTCTTTTATAAAAGTCTCGTGATAATTCAATGTTTCTGTTTAGTTACTCAGCACTTTTGTAACCTCTGTAAATAATCATGTCTGAGCCTCTTTTTGGTTTGGTTAAAAGGTAATTTCCCAAATGTTTTTCTTATCTTTTTGTTTTTCCCTTAAAAGTTGTTTAGCTTACTTTTAATTTTGAAATTTTGCATTGGCTGACTATTTATCAACTTGTTCAGTTTGTCATCTCTGAGCTATTAAATATTTAACTTGGCTACTAGTGAAATAATCTTGACAATTCCAATAATTAGGTGCTGAATGGCTGGTATGGGTTGCTTCGTTCTTCATGAAAAAGAAAAAAAGAAAAAAGAAAAAAAATGTGTTGCAATTACTAATTTTTCCCTCTTAGAAATTGAATTATACTATTACTTTACTTCCTTAAAATTGTTCAGCACTTTAAAATCCATGCTATTATTCTAGACCACACCAAGTTAAGTGCCTCTAAATTAAAAAAGTTTTTAATGTGCATTTTATCTTGCTCAAGATTCTGTCTTTTTGTCCATGTAGATTTCTTTAGTGATTTGTCCAAATTTAAATTTTTCCAATCTGGCCGTTTCCTTTCAAACTAATGGCTTATCATGCTGGAAGTTTCCCTTTCCTTTTTTTAACTTTAGGATTTTTTAAAAAAATATTTGTTCTGGTTATGTTAATGTTTCTTTCGTAAATTTGTTATGGTATTTAGCTTTAATACTGTGTGAATTTTGAACACATTTTGTGTTATTTGACTTTGAATCAGCTCACATCATTCTGAGAGTGGGATATGGATCGAGCAGAGTGTTTCATTGTTTGAGACATTATCATACCTGTTTATTAGGAAAATGACATTTATCAGAATGGAGATCTTACCACCATTGCTTAACACTTTATTGATGCATGAGTCTAAATTGTTCCTGTCTTCTTGATGAAACATATTTCCCCTTCTTTTCTTAGTATTTTCTGAATTTAGTTTCTCTAAGGCAGCACTGTTCAATTGAAGAAACGTTAGATAAAACAGTCTAGATTGTTTAATTAGTAAGTCTTCTTGATGGAAGTCACTCCTGAATTTTTGTGATGTGAATGTCCCTACCCTGCAATCCATTTGTTGGTGAAAGCATGTTGTAGCCAATGAAAAGCCCGCTGTCTTGTGCTATATCATGCGGCATTTTCTCAAAGAAAAGTTTGTGCTGTGGGAGACAAGGCAGGATTACATGTTTCATCCTGACTAAAAACTTTGTCAATTTTCACAAACATGGAATTTTTTGTTTCTGTGTTTTTCTGAATGTGTCCATGAAAGTGTGATTCATTCTCTTGAAATTTCATCATGAACAAGATTTAATTTGTTTTTCTTTCAGCCAATGAATGTTGTATTATCTTTATGGATTGAAAAGTTGTCCAATGACTCGCACTGTATGAGCTCCAAACATATTTTTAGAAACCCTCATCACTTGAGCACACATAACTTTCTCTAAAACACACTTGTTTCTGGCATTAATTTTGTACTACTTGCACCAGAAACAAGAATTGAAATACCTTTCAAAGTCATAGAGTTTGGTAATTTGGTTCTACCCCTAATAATTTTTTTTTTTCACTTTTCCAATTTAAAATCTTTCTTATCACACACCTTACTTTCTACGGGTTGCCAACAGAATAAGTGTAACTTATGAACCTTTTTAAGGGATGTTGACTTCAAAATTGACCATTGAAAGTGACTTCTCTTTGAATTTGCACTTGGATGTATATTATTTTTTACTTTTGTACTTTGCTGTGTTGCATGTTTTAATTCTTGCTTTTTCCATCAACCCATTCATCCTAAATATATTTGTTGTTTTAAATGAAGATTGTATTTTGAAGACTGTACGAAGTGGGCGTGGCGGCATTTTCCTCTTTGCAGACACTTGGTCGGCAGGACGGTGTGAAGCAAGAGTGGGTGATCGAGGACACAATAGGCAACTGGTGGCGTCCCAACTTTGAGCCTCCTCAGTATCCGTACGTTCCTCCACACATCACGAAGCCGAAAGAGCACAAGCGTCTTTTCCTTGTCCAGTTGGCTGAAAAGGGTAGGAATATCTTGTGGTATTTGAACTGTTTATGTTCTTAATTTCCAGAAAAATGCATTTGATACTTGCAAACCATCAAAACTTTTTAGTATATACCTTGATGAATTAATTAATTAATTAAAGAACTTTGCATGCTGTCATTTCACAATGTCTTCATATTTCATGCTGATAAAGCTTTGTTGGTTTAGAATTATCAAAGGTGTTTTGACTGGTTGTAGATGTTGAAAGCAACGCGTTTGCTTGTAGATATATATTCAGATAGTTATAAGTGTTATGTATACCACTCAAATTATGCAGGAAGAGACTACTTATTTTAAACACTTACCAGCACTTTCTTGTACATGACTTGAAAGTGATGTAACTTGTAACAATCAACATTTTACATTCATATCATTTGGAATGTTTTCCTTCACTCTTAATAATAATTGATGTGTCACATTTTAAGTGGAAATTGCGTTTATGAAAGATTTCAAGTTCATATCTGTGTCTCAATTTCTATTGGTCTTTTTGATATTCTAAAAAATGTCACAAAATTCATTTAATGCGCTGAGAAAGACGTGAGGGAAAGTTTTTCTTTAAATGGTGGTGAAAGATGTGTCTGTATATCATGTCTCTTGATAATGAGGGTTGTGCATGTGTCCATTGTCTTGTTTCAATTTGAGATCAGTTTTTTTTGCAAACCCAGAGGAAGCAAAACATCGAAAAGGTTTTACAATTTCTGGTTAAAATGTTCTTATTCTGTTAAATTGCCTTTGCATTCAACTAAAAACTTACCATTGGTGTTTAGTTACAAAATTTATTGACATAATCTGCAGATATTAGTTGCTTTCACGAAGACTGACGCACAGCTCATTAACATAATTGTTTTCACAGGGGCACAGTAGCCACCATTTACTCTGTGATTGTCTCCATTGTTGTCATTTCTCAGAATTTTAGGATGTGAGTTTTGAGAAATCCAACATTGATGATTGACATCTGTGGATAGTTTTAGAGAACCAAGTGTAAGATTCTTGATAAATGCTCATTCTGTTCAGTTTGACTTTACTCAATTTCAGACCAAAATGACTAACTTCATTCTGTTTGGAGGGTGCTACTTTGCTGTTATTCATTTTTATGAACTATTTTGATTCCCCCCCTCCCCCCTAAGATTATGGGATATTATTTTTGCAAATGTGAGACTTTCTTTCAGTAGAGGAGTGCTGTGAGCAATGTTGTTTATTAAAGCTCACTCATTTCAAGTTTAATTTTGTACTCACTAACTCAAAGCAATTTGACTTATGGTCTTGTTTAGCATTGATCTATCTATCATTGCTTTTTCTTGGCTTTCTTGGTTGGGATCTTCTCCTTGCATGTGTTTTTTTCTTCTTTTTTTTTCTTTTTTTTTTTTTTTTTTTTTTTTTTTTTGACCCTCCCACCTCTGTATCATATGTTCTGAAGTTTCATTGTGTTCATACAATTTTGCTTGAGATTGTCCTCTATCATTTGGTTTTCAATCGTGTTTCAATTTGTGTGGGAAAGATGCTGAAAATCTCACATCACATGTTTTTTCCTAAATGTCCAAGAAGACATGTTCTGTTAGTTTTATTGTTTTATTAGTGATGGTTACCTTATTCAGCATTTCCTCATCTGCACCAAACTGATATATTTAATCTCAGCATATAGCGGCTAGTGCGGTTTAACTGTTCTTGAGCTTAGTATCACTTCAATTCATCATTGTTTGCCAAGTGCCTTAAGTACTTCCTGGTTATTTCAGTGGTCTAATGAGTAGCAAGTATCAACAGGTTCTTTGTTGGAAAGTTAATTGAAGTTCAGACAAAGAAAGTGAAGTAAACTGAAAGTTATCAAATCAAATCAACCCTAGTCCTATCGCAGCCAAAGAAGCTTGTTCTGCTATTTTGATCATAATATTGAAAATAAATTGTTATGTAGGGCAATTCAGGATAACATTTAGAAGTTAGTTATTGTTAACTTCTAATATGTTGTTTGATGGGTAATGAAATGGAAGTCTTGTGATTGTCTTTGATTTTAAATCATTAGTCATTCCACATATGATAAACAGTATCCTGGTCCTCAGTCTTGATGTTCAGTTTTTCTCAGGGATTTTGATAATATTCATTGCATGAGGTTGCTGTGTTGTAAGGTTAACAGTAATTAACGGTCAGCAGGGGAAGTGTTGTGGGCTGATCTACTTCAAATTCTCTTTGATTTGTTTAATTTGTTTCAAGTACTATTCCCCTCAAAGCTTGCTACATAAACAAATATTATCTTGAGAAAACTTTGTTCTTTCAATCATAGTCCAGTTGTAGGAAACTTGGTAAATTTTGTGATACACAATTTGTTAGATGTGACATTACTCTAAGTTTTGGCGTCTTGTCTCATATTATGTGTTGTTATTTTATGATCTGATCTATAAGCTCAATTATCCACCTAACGCATTACCTTTGCCATTTTTCAGCTCTTTTTGCTGTTCCTAAAAACTACAAGCTAGTTGCTGCTCCCCTATTTGAACTGTATGACAATGCTCAGGGGTATGGCCCTATTATTTCTTCGTTACCTCAAGCCCTCTGCAGGTGAGAAAATTTAACCTATTGGATTAGCCTAATTTTTAATTTCTTTGTTTGTGAAATTATTTTTATTCTCTTTCAGGTTCAACTTTGTTTATTTGTGAGGGTCACTTCGTGCTTCGCCTGAGGAACGGCGGGGTTTTGAATCTGTGAAGCTGGAAGTGAAAAGGGATAATATTTTAGCAACTGATCATCCAATTGTGGACTCTATTGGCGAGACTTCTGTTTCATCGACAAGTGAAGAGAGCAATAGTCAGGATGAGAAAGAGTTACCGGTTTAAATTGAAACTTGTGTGAATTTGGTGTCACCTTTCTGTATGTTTGGATGTAAATCTTTTTATATTTTTAGATTAAAAAGTAGAGTCTTTTTAGTATGTTAGATCTCAAAAAGAGTAATTACTGCTAAAAGAAGTGTATTTTCTCCCCTTTCAAACTCTATGTTAAGCTTTGAATTTCGTGCACTTCACATGCTGTTAGACTCCTACATAGAATGGCTGTTTCGGCTTAAGTGACCTGAATGTTGAAATATGTTAGTTATTGGACAAGGAGTGATAAATGTACAGAGGATTCTCCATTGATGGTCAGATTGTTTTAATTCTGTTGTACAACACTCTACACTTATATAATATTATTATTATATATTTTTTTTCTGTTTTTTTTTTTTTTTTTTTTTTTTTTTTTTTTTACTTTGATTTCTTACCACTCTGTAATGTCAAGGTAAAGGATTGTCAAGCAATACACTCCCTATTATGTCATCTATTTCCAATCTCATGAATGATGTTTCTGAATGAATTGTCTGGTGTAAGATACGTTGACTTCTCTCGAAAGTTATGGCCTCATGGTGGGATCCATATAATGTTATTTTTACCTTTTGGCTCGTGTCAATGTTTTCCTGTCTTGTAATGCGTAATTAATTTTTGACCAATCATTCAGCTTGGCTGTTAAATAATGTCTGATAGTAATGGTTGTTGGAAGGAAAGAAATACTTCCAAGACCCGTCACTCAAACTTTGTAGCATAAGTATACAATTAAACTTGTTACTTTGGACCTGCTATAAAATTCGTGTCTAAGCGCTAGGGAATATTTCATTTTTGTCATCATAGCATTTAATTTTCATTTCTTTGCAATACACCATTATAGTAAATCCTGGCTTTGGTTTTTCGCCTCTCATCCACCCTCCCTCGACAGACGAACGGTATGCCGGCCGGTGCGTGTGCGCGCGCGCGGGGAGGGGAGGGCGGCGCTGCGGTGGTGTCGGCTACTGCCCTCCCCTCCTCACCGCCCCTCGCGCCCGGCGCCCGCCCCGGCCCAGCCCCAGCCAGCAGCAGCCAGCAGCCAGTCAGTCCAGTATCCTGGCGGCCGTCTCACGGCGCGCATCGAGTGCACAGCGCACAGCGCAGCGGGAGCGCGGCGGAGCACAGCAGCCACTTGGGCCCCACCGACCCGACCGGAGCGGACCGCGTCGCGAGGTTAGGTTCCGGGGGTGGGGTGGCGCAGCGTAGCGCTGTTGGAGGAGGCGAGGCGAGGGGAGGGGCGGCCCGGCTCGGCCCGGCCCCAGCACGCTCTCGGGCCTCTCGGGCTGCAACAGCCGTCAGGGGCGGGAGGCGAGGCACGGCGCGCGGGAGTGTTTGCTTTTGTGTCGGAGTCGGAGTGCGCATCCAACGCAATTGTCGCGTGAGCGCGTGAGAGTCAGCGTGTGTGTGTGAGTGTGAGTGAGTGAGTGAGTAGTCGAGGCGGGCGCGGAGGAGCGGAGCTGTTGGAGTAACGGCGGAAGCAGCATTTCGACGGCAGCAGACACACTGGCGGCCTCCGTAATACAACAGGTGAGTGGCGGGCGACGCGGATATACGCGACAGTCGAAGCGCGACGCAGGGAGTTGAGTTTTAACGCTCTGGTGTTTAATGGCGCGAGTGGAATGCCGCAGTGATGTGTGATTCAAAAGATTGCTCTCGCAACACCGTCCTTGTCGCACCTTTGGCGGTATGCCGTACGTTGGGGATGGCAGGACCCCATCCCCGTCAGTGCGTCAACGGCGGAGGCGCGAGAGCGATCTTCGGAATCAGACGACAGAGATGGGTCCTGTCCGCAGGTTCGGGATCGTCGTAGATTTTCGAAATGTGTCTACATCGGAGGGTCGAAGTAGACGAGCACCCTAAAGTTTAAGCCTGCTTTGGCTTCAGATTCCGAGAGTCGGTTTCGTCCGTGTTTCGTCTCTCTGTCCTTGTCGCACTCATGGGGCGAATCTGGGCGAATCCATAAGGAACAAGAGAGAGGATACTCTTAACCGCTTTCCGGAATCAGACGGCTGTCTACGACGCCATCGGTTAATCTGCTCCGATTCTAAGTTTTCCTCTGCCGTTACGGGACGGAGGGCAAGTAGTAGAGGAAAAAGGTTGGGGGGGGGGGGCTTTCTATCTTCCTCACGAGTACCACTGGGTTGTTGAGTAGCAGCTACTATTTGGGTATCCAGGAAACTTGTAACGGAGAATAAGCTATTCAAGTAACATAGTAACTTGCTGCCTCTCGGTTCATCAAAGAAATTATGATTGAAACGTTTGATCTTACGCACTTCAACGCCGGTAAATCACAAGGTCCGCGTCGGTCCGCGTACTTCCGGCTATGGTGCCCGAGGTGCCCGATGATAATATCGGGTTTATCAAACCAATTAGGTTTAAAACGGAAAAAAATAATTAAAAATGGCACGGGAATGGGTATGAATGCATACAAAGAAAAGCTCTTGTCGGGCGTAATGTAGGCCAGACGCGGTCATCGTCTGGAGTGACTGCGGCTATACAACGAGAACTGAGACCAACACCACCACAACAACTGCCGCCACCAGCAGGCCACCTCCGCCCCCACCCGGGGTCAAGTAGCCTGAAAAGTGCTAATTAAAATTCATCAAATGATATCTCCGTCTGCATAAACCGCGACTTTCTCGGTATTAAAACTCCTCAAAAGTTGTGCGGGGATACGCAAATGAAATTCCACGCCGCGCGCTTCGCTGCTTCGACTTTAAAAGCAGCGAGAGAGCTCTCGGGGTGCGTCTGGTGCGCGCGGGAACAGCCGGGCCGGGCGGGCCCGGGACACCTCTCGGGGTCGGGCCGCGGCCTGGCCGGCAGGCTCCCGCCCCGCCCCGCCCCGCCCCGCCCCGCCCCGCCAGGCCCACGCCGAATGAATTTTGCGTAATAAATTAGGGCCAGTGTTTTGGGCCAAGTGGGGAGGGGATAATCTTCAACGCGCCCGCGCGCCAAATTCGCAATAAACCCCCCTCACCTTTATCTAAGGAATTATTTCGGACTCGAAATTGGCGCGTTTTTATTTTTCCCTCGGGGACGAGGGGGTTGCAGAGAGGGGTCGGCGGGCTGAAGGTTATTGCGAGGACGGGCCCTCTCCTCTCACCGGAGGGTCGTTGCGGGCGGGGCGGGGCGGGGCGGGGCGGGGCGGGGCGGGGCGGGGCGGGGCGGGGCGGGGCGGCCCCTCGGGATGGACCAGCAAGGGCAGGCGGGCCGGGCCGGGCCGACCCGAGGCAGGTTAGGGGCTGAAAGGCGAGGGCTCCCGCCCGCTAGCGGGGTGGGGGTTGGGGGGGGGGGGGTGAAAAAGGGGGGGGGGCTCGTAGGGCACTGCAGGGGTTGCCGCATTGTGATTTATGGTGCGGGCACAGAGACATGGAGCTGCGCGACGCTCCGCTCTGCCGCCCCGCCCCGCCCCGCCTCACCCCGCCTCACCCCGCCCCACCATTCTCTCGTGCGCCCCGCCCGCCCCGCCCCACCTCACCCTGCCCCACCCCACCTCACCCTGCCCCACTAGCAGCGGCGGCATGTGTCGTCAACAAAGATCGAGTGACCTCTCGACTTGACAGACATTCCGGTCCCAGGCTGCGCGGCCCCGCTGGCCTTGCCCGGCCCGGCCCGGTCCGGCGCCCACCCGCAGGGACGCGTCCTTCGCGGCCTTTTCAAATCCCGCGGCGGCGCCAGGAGTTTGTGCGCGTGGCGGCTTTTCACCCCAAACTCATCATGTCACACCCGCACCGCTGCTGCTGCGCCCATAATTTTCAGTTGGCGTCGCGGCGGCGGGCGGCGTATCGTCGCAGCGCGTTATGCTAGTGATCGATCACTCTGTGATTGGTGATCGGGGCGGCCCGCCCCGGCCCGGCCGACGACGCGGTGCCATCAGCGCCCGCCTCGCGGGCCGGGGGAGGGGGGGAGGGGGCACCTACCTGCTAACCGAGCGATTCTGGTGCGCTCGCCCCTCGGGTGCGAGAGAGCGCCAGAGCGCTGCAGACTTCTTGAGAGACAGAGCGCGTGGAGCAGAGCTTCGAACAAGCGATCGCAGAGGCTCGTAGGCGTCCGCAAGCGACGGGTAAGAGTGAGACGATCGAACCAGAACATATCTCCCTATCACTCTCACCTCTCGTTCCCGGACGCATAAGAGACTCTGCGCTCGCTCGTTTTCCTGTTCTGGCGTGGAGTGCATGCACCGGGGGGAAACAGAAATAGAATAGAAATAGAAATGTTTATTAATGACTTTCGTAAGGGGGGGGGGAGTATAAAGAGGCAACCCAAACGCTAGAGCAGCAGCACCTCGGACCCCGTGAAGTAGGCAACCGAACCGCCTCACCCACCCTCCTGGACCCCGGACGCACATTAACTCCTGCGGCGCCGTCTCCAAGATGCTGTACCCATACTGCTTAATATAAATAAATGGGAAGCACACCCCTCCCCCCTCTCCTCTACCGCGCAGCCCGGCGCCCGTGCTGCATCTCTTTGAGAGAATAGCGGTACTAAAAGCTGCTGGAGGCGCGGCGGGGCGCTGCGTGGCGGGGGGAGCGGCTCAACACACCGCACGCCCCACCCCCGCGGGGTGTGGGCGTGGCAGGGCGGGGCGGGCCGGGGCGGGGCGGGCCGGGGCGGGGCGGGCGGGGCCGGCGCTGCGGGGGGCAGTAGTACGCCGCGGGGAGCGCGCTGCACCGCAGTTTTATGTCAAAAGAGTGTGAAGTGTCAGGGAAATGACGGGGCGCCCCGCCCCGGAGGCGGCCGCTGGAGGCCGGGGGCGGAGCCGGGGGCGGAGCCGGGGGCCGGAGCCGGGGCCGGGGCTGGGAGGCGGCTGGCTATGGGTTTGGACTTGTATGGTCAACGCTCCTCCGGCTTGACTGAGGAGGCTGACGGTCCGGCCCGGCCACCGTGGGCCGAGGGGCCGAGCGCATGCATAGTGGTGTCTTATTACACTCACTCCCATATAGAAAGAAATGGGCACCGCGGTCCGGAGTTTTCACGACGCTGACTCAATGGTCAGGGGTTTAGCATGTGGCGCGGGGTAGTGTTTCACTTTTCATGACGGTGTAGGCCTATATGATGCTCGGGGGGGCAGCAGTGCAGTGCACAAAACCTTATTCACAGCGGCGGGGTATGGGGCCGGGGCCGCACGCATCGGATACCATCACATATCGCAGATATATCATAGTGTTGTATGCGGAAGGGTCAGTGCTCCCCGCCCTGCGCCCTTCGCCCTCTGCGCCCCGCACCCTCGACTTTCCTCCCTTTCTCCCTCCCCGCATCACCCTTCCGGGCCGGGGGCCAGGGGTGGGGGTGTGGGGGGCGGCAGTGTTTGCAGGGTCCTGGTGTTCCTACCCTCCGCGCGCCCCGAGTCCGCTTTTCACAATGGGGTCCATCCATTCATGCCAAACGACTACTGACAGCCGAGAGGGTCAATATTTCTGTGTTTTATGCTTTTTTTATGGCAGGGAACAAGTGTCGAGGAGGAGGAGGCGCCCTGGTGCGGTGCGGTTGGGTCTTCATCCGCGGATGGCGTGGGGTGGCATGGTGGGGTGGGCCGCAGAGGGGCGTGCTCATAATCGAGGGCTCGCGAAAGCTTTTGTCGGGGGTTGCTGCGCGCCCAGGCGACGAGGCGGGACAGCGTGCGGCGGGGCCCTTCATCGCAACCCTTTTCAGTGACACCCCCCCCCCTCTCTGGTCCGGGCCGGCACAGCCTGCGCCTTTCTCTTTCCCGTTCCTTGGTGGAAAACGGTCTTTAATTAAGGCCATCAGTCAGGCCCATTGTACTGGCGGGCTTCTTACGTCGCCCCGCACCGCCGCCTCGCGCCACTCTGCCTGTTATGTACCGATGGCATGCCCCCTTTCGATCAATTTCCTCCCTGAATTCGGTCAGAATTCTCCCTCTCTTTGAAGCTTCGGGGCGAGGGCCTACCCCTCCCCCTATACCATCCCGTCCTCATCTCTCTCACTCTTTCGCCTTCTGTCTTTGCTCTCTCTCGCTCTCTACCTCGCTCTCTCGCTCTCGATACTCCTTGCAGCTCGGGGGCGTCGGTGGGAGGATGTGTGGTGTGGCGTTCTGTGGATGGCAACGTGCCAAATCGAACATATAAACTCTTGAATACGTCGAAGAGGGGAGGCGGGGACTCGCAGCCCTCGCCCAGCCGAATGTGTTTGCCGCTGCCCTCTCTGTTCTGCTCTGCCGCCTGGCCAGAGTATAAAAAGGCACGCTTGCTGAAAAATAAATCCAAACCGGCTCCATAATTTAAACAAATTAAGACAACAAAACAGTGACAGTCCATACGATGTGCGCGGGCATTGTTTTTTCTTCTTTTTCTTCTTTTTAAATGCGTCATTCACGCTGTGCCCGGTTGGGTCCTTAGGGGACGAACGCTGGTAATCTAAGAATACAAACGCCTTTCAGTAAATTCCAACACTGTAAAAAGAAACCACGGTTTTGCATCGGTATTACACCGTCAATTATTCGACAGTTCACAACCGTTATTTTACCGTACCTGGTAGGTACGGTAAGTTTCCAGTTTCATACCGTTATTTCACGCCGTACTTTATAAAATAAAGTCGCACCATGTCCATACGGCAGAATCAACGGTGCCGTACCGTAAAATAAAACCATTTAACGGTACTGCACCGTTGATTCTCCCGTACAGTCCCGTGCCGTAGAATCCATACCGTTCTCATCGTATGGAGAACATTTAAAAAACAAATTTTTTTTACCGTATCTAGCGCGTAGGCATGTGGCTTTCGTACCAGTGCATTTTCTTAGGGGTTTTTCGTGCATTTCCGGTGATTTTGAGTGATTTTCCGTGAAGGACCGGACCGGCCGAGTCGACTCGAATGATATTCCATTACTCTGGCTCTCGCGGTGCGGCCACGCCCCCCCTCCCCTCCTCCCTCTTCCCCTGCCTCTCCCCCTCCCCCACCCTCTCTCAGCCGCATCCTGGCAGTCGCTCGGACGATTCACACGTGACTGGGATCAGAAGCAGATCATCACGGGTCAAAGTGGAGAGGCGCCGGGCTGGGGCCCCTATGGATCCTGCATCTCGAGAGGTATGTCACCCCGAAAAAAAAATCCTATGCTTTTTTACCGTTATAGGGCAAAGTTGACGTAAGGGGTCGTCAACTTTGATATTCCTTCGTACACGAAACTGAATATTACACCCATATTTTTTCCAATATTATATCAATATTTCCCATATTACTTACAATATTACCCCAATATTACAATATTACCCTAATATTACTCTGATGTTACTAATAATACACGGCTACAGGCAGTTAACGACCCCTCGGGTTGACGGGGTTTATTGGCGTAAGCCGTTTCATTTTTATCTCGTGGAAGGGCAGAGAGTGCGAGGGACCTCTCACCGTCAGATTGCATGTTTACGCCCTTTTTCATTCATGTGAATTATATGCATTCATACCTACTCGAAACTGTTGTGCCGCACAGTTCCTGCTGCTGACGCTTTCTATATAACATCCCTTACCGAGCGTGCTGTATTATTATACCCGCCAACCCACTCGTACTCTAAGTCCTTGGATAACGAAGACAGGGCGGGGCGGGGCGGGGCGGGACGGGCGCTATGAAGCAGAGCCGTCTGTTTTGCTTTTCAATCAGGAATGGGAAAGAGAGTTGCTGGCTGGTATCGACAAACAAGTCGATATTCTCTGTGGGTGTTTCAGTGACTAATTTCCCTCGGGGAAAAACTTTACGTTGAGCCACGAGTGCCAGTCTTTATTATTTTTTGAATCAGAATAGCGAGAGCTATTCTCTTTTTTCCGAACGTTTTTCTCTTTATTGCACAAGGAACTGTGCTTTATCTCCTTGCTTTTTAGGGAAAAACAAAACAAATAGAAAACAATTGACTCTGGCAGTTTTATTTCGTGGACTCCAGTCGGCATGTGCTATGTGCTGCTCGCACTACTGGTGGCCTGACGCCTGTGAATCGGTGGATAGGCAAGCCCGCTCACCACCCCAGCCGTCGCGCTGCCTACCCGGTCAGGGGCTCGGGACGCCCAGCAGGTAGTCGCGTCCTTCACCACTTGTGATCCCTCTAGTTTCTCACGACACCCCTTTCCCTCCACACTGTCAAATCCTTGAAAAGAAATGCTTCGCAAATGCTTTCGCAAATTGCAAAGTATTTGGAATCTTTGCAAATTGCGAAGTGATTACTTTGCCATTGCAAAGAGTGCTTCTCAATTACAAAGCAAAGCTTTGCAAGTGAAAGTACAAAGAAAATGCTTTGTAGCCTGCAAAGGAGTGTGAATCTTTGTAGGGATTTAAGAGCGTTTAAGAGTGCATCTCTCCCTCCTCTCCTCTCTAAGCCAATCTTGGATACGCCACTGACGGAGTGGAAAGCGATAACGCTTCTAATCGACGTTACTTGTAACGGCGCGAGTGTCTTTTTAGCCCCCCCCACAACCCAACCTCTCTCTCTCTCCCCCCCCCCCCTCCCCTCCACGGCCGCCGGATGCGGACGGCGCGGCGGCAGCGCGCGCTTTTCAGCTGCTCAGATTCGCAAGCGATCTCTTGGCGTGTTGAGGGGACCGGGGTGGAGGGGGGTAAGAATTGGATTGGCTGCCGCACCGCCGCGCCGCTCCCGCCCTAAACAGCCCGCTCCTATACAGAAACTTCCCCCGCGCGAACGGGAGGCGTCAGCGCACGCTAGGCGCCCGGCTGAGTTAGAAAGTACGACAAAAAAGGAGGGGACGGGTGCGGGGGTGGGAAACGCAATCAATCAGTCAATCACGGGCGGTCTCGCTCTGCGTCGCACGCACGCTTCTCTCTCTCTCTCTCTCTCTCTCTCTCTCTCTCTCTCTCTCTCTCTCTCTCTCTCTCTCTCTCTCTCTCTCGCACGCGTTGTAATACCGCGCCGGCCTTTGATTCCCTTTGCACATATAGCGCGGCGCTGCTTAATTTATGGCCGTGCACGATCGGGGGAATCCGGGAAAAGGGAGGGCGGGGGGGTAGGAGGGGGGGGACTTCCCTCCCGCTCCCCCCGGGCCGCTCCCTGCCGCGCGCGACCGCTTCGACAGCCGTATCGGGAAATCTGCGCGTGCGGTGCGGAGAGAGAGGGAGGGGGGAAGGCGGGGAAGGAGTGGAGGGGAAAGTGCCGCTCTTGACATTTTATTCAATTTCGCTCATTGTCGATATGCGAATCTCTCTCTCTCTCTCTCTCTCTCTCTCTCTCTCTCTCTCTCTCTCTCTCTCTCTCTCTCTCTCTCTCTCTTTCTCTCTCTCGCTCTCTCTCTCACTCGCTCGCTCGCTCGCTCGCTCCCCGTCTCTTGCGGCCCCTCCTCTTCATTTGATACTCCACAATGACGAGTGCGCAGAACAGTACCACCCTTTGATGTGAGCTCCGCGCCCGGCGCGTCGTCGGCTCTCCCGCCCACCCCACCCCACCCCACCCCACCCCACCCCACCCCACCCCACCCCAACCCCCCCTACCCCACCCCGCCTCGCCGACCGGGGCAAGGACCGCCGCGCCGCTCTAAAGGTGGCGCGGGCCAAGTCGAGCGGAGCATGCAGCGCGGGGACTTATTGGATCGCTCCATGGTTCCAGGCTCTGCTGTTGTTTGTAAAGTTTTCCACTGTTTCCCTGGGCGGCGGGGGCGCGTCACGCTGCACTGCCGCCCAGCCCTCCGCGGGACAAAACTTTGCAAACGCGCGGCGGGCCGCGGGCCGGGCGGGGCGGGCCGGACAGAGGTCCCATTCTGAAGCGCTTTATCACCACGGTATACGATGGCGCGGCTCTTCACTGCGGTAAAACTAAGGCGCGTAGCATAGCGCATATTTTTGCAGCACTTGCTCTATACCAAGGGGTTTTCCCACTCTCTCGAGTAGTATACGCACGAGTATTTTGAGTCAAGGGGAGTATTGATGAGGATGAGTACTGCCGAGTATTTGTGTGTATTGACGACTTTTGGCGAGTAATGTGCGAGTGTTGGTGAGTATGAGCTAGTATTGGCGAGTCTTTCGGGAGTAATTTGCAAAAAGAAAATTGCGAGTACTGGTGAGTAATGGCGAGTATTGGTGAGTAATGCCGAGTAATTTTGAGTTGGGTTCGAGTAACTTTCCTTGTGTACACAAGGAAAAAAGTGTTGGACCTTTCGTGCACTGCAAACCCTGGAATCCAATTTCTCACCCAAAATGGGAGAGGACACTCCATGCTAAATTAGGCTGAGAATTTTTAACCTCACTCTTTTCGAGCGAGATGTTTTTTAGCCTCGCTCTATTTGAGTAAGGATTTTTTAACCTCGCTTACTTTTAGCACGAATTCACACTTTATTAGGGTGAGGTTGCGAAATTCTTTCTCATAAAGAGCGAGGGAAAAAATTCTCACCTCTCAGAGAGTAATAAAATTGCCCTCAAATTCTCACTCGTATGGGGGCGAGAATTATGACTCGTAGTCGTAAATTTTCAGTGTGCACTACGCTCTTCTTGAAGCTCACAAGTACGCTTGAAGACCTTACGCTCTTCTTCAAGCATACATTCAGCATGTGCACTAGCTCCTCTCCTTTCCACACTGCTAAAAACAAAACTGTTGTAAATTTACAACACATTTGTTGTTTGTTCGCAAGACATGCTGTTACCGATAGCAATGACCATACGTTGTAATGCAACAATATTCGTAGAAATTTCTGACTCGCGTGTTTTCCTCTCAAAGCTGTGATTTTGTGTTTGCTCGGATTGTTCCTATCTCTACCTCCACCCCTCCCCACCCAAAAATATGTATTACAAATGTTGTTTTTTAGGCAACGGAGTTGCCTTCTAAAATCGCTGGAAAACGTGCGTGTTTTGTTTCATATGGCCCCTTACGACAGAAAAAATCTGCTGAAGGGAATTCGATGATATTAAGCATACATTTAGAATGTAATCTAGTACATTCGATTCTGAAGTCTAGTTGAAATCTGTATTGCAGAAATTTTGTAAATTTGAATTGAAATTCGAGTTTCTATGGTAATGCTCGACTCGTCAGGCAAAATTAACAGGGGAAGGGGATATTTTTTCGTGGAGGGGGTAGGCCGAGACGAGCCAACACGGAGCGAAAGAGAAACCTCTAAAGTCTGCGTTCAAACAAAGCCAGCCTTTAGTTTCAAGCGCAAGAATGAGATAACACCACTGAAATTCGCACGTGACCACCGTACTGCCTTCTTTAAAACTACTTCAGTTTTACTGAAACTTGCCCCGGTTCTGCCAACTAAATGTGTGCCTCAAAGAATGAGTTCCAATCGTAACGTTATGAGAGCAGTGATTTTTTTCATTTTATTTGGTTGGCATGTTGTGTCAACAACGCGAAAGCAGGCCAAGCATGTCCGCCATTGCCGGTGGCTGATGTGCCCACCTCGCGACTTTAAATCATTTTTTAAAGTTATCGAAACGTTGACAAGGCGAACTGAATGCGTAAATAGTAGTTTTATACCTGCGGAAAACGGTTTGGTAAGTTTGACTTCGATCTGGTGAGCAGAATTCTTGAAATGATGTACATTTACGTGTACCATTTTGTGTAAACAACGCCTTAACTCCGCGTTTTCCCAATAGAGCGCACCCCCGTCGCGGCCGCGACGCGCTTGCCCGCTGGTCCTTCGCGTACCAGCGGTATTAGGTAGGGCCCCGGTTCGCCCCTTCCGTGCGCCCGGTGGAGGGGAGGTTATTGTTGACGTTCTCCCCCGGCCATGACCTCGCCGCCCAATTTTTGCCGTCAGAAGGAAAGCTTTCTATTCTCCTGCTCCTGTCGATTAAATGTCGGCCGAACTGTCGGAGAGTATTCACTACTTGAAACCCGCCTTATCAATTCAAACTTAGAATTATTTAGCCACTATCTTGACTATCGTAAACTAAACAAAACCAGTCGGTCTTCTTACAGTCTTATTCAACACTCACAATATTTTATTTTAGTTATAGAAACTCCGTTGTCTACCAGGATTTCGTGAAATCGTATTTTTTTTCTTTCTTTTCTCTATTCTTTTTGTTCTTTTTCTCAAGGGGTGGCCAACTCATGTATTTCTGTGTACACTTGCGTTGTATTTCTTGTATTTCTTGTGTATTTTTCGGTATTTTTCTCATATTTTTGTTAAGTATTTCTATGTATTTCTGTGTATTGTAGAGTATTTACTTGTATTTTTAGTGTATTTCTAGAAATACACAGGTATTTCTGTGTACACGTTTTTTTCGAGCTGGCCGCCCCTCGCTTTTTCTGTTTCTTTTGGAAACATGTATTTGCTCCGATCAGTATCACCAGAATTTTGTTGTAGTTTTCGCAACATGGCGATAAATGTTTTCTGCAATGGACGACTACACTGTGAAACCTAGTGTGAAACTGCTTATCACTTGTAAGTGTGTAACTCTCAGATTTACATGCACAAGTTTTCAGCCCAGAGTTGAGCAACTGCGAGTGTTTAACTCGCCAATTTTACACTTGTAAGTGTTCAACTCGACCACTTATACACTTAGAAGCGTTCAACAAGGGAAGAGTTGTCCAGCGCAGTTGAACACTTTCAAGTACACTACTGCCATCTCGAACACTAACAAGTGCACAGCCGTGGCGTTGAGCGGTTGCAATCGCATGGCTGTGGAGTTCAGGCGCGGTGCTGTCACGAACGCGGAAGGTACCGATTTCTTCGGACCTGATCGGAAGCAAATAAACTAAGACGAATTTGGAAAGAGAATTTTCGTTATTTTTATTAATTAGAATTCTATTTGTGTGACGTGATAAAACTGCCGCCCTTCGTAACCAGTTTTTATTCAGTCTGTCTGTGTTTTGAGAGAGAGAGAGAGAGAGAGAGATGGAGAGAGAGACTGGAGGGGGGTAGCAAAACCCTTGAGAGGCTTAGCGTCATAATCAGGCCGACAGTGTGTCGACCTCCTAGGCGCGAAACAGCTTTTTTGCGACCCCCTTTGCGCTGCGATGAATAATAACGGAGCAGCCTATTGGCAGCTCTGTCGGGACGGGGCTGGTTGGGGTGGGGCGGTATGTAGGTCGTTTTGCCGCGTGAAATGAGGAAAATTTGATGAGAGCCGCTGACGCTGCCACACCAGCGCGCGGGCTGGAGTATACACAGGGCGAGGAAGTGGCCGAAAAAGTAATAAATGGGCGTGCCATGCTGGGTACACTGTAAGGAATTCAAAGACTGAATCCGACAAGCTGAAGCCACCATGTTGTGTTGGCTCGACGGATTTTTCCGTCTCTTTGTAGCAGAGCTCTGATGGTTTTGATTAGTTAGTGAAAGTATATCGCAACTTTATCTTCACTGTTTATTTGTTTTAAGGCGAATGCTTTCAACGGAGGTGCTTTTCTCTTTTGTTGCTGGGATGAAATAAAGTCCCTTCTTTCTGCCGTTTCGCATCCTTTCACACCCTCTTTCGCATGGCATTGAAGCTGCGCGGCAGGTGCCTTCGCGGCAGGAGGTGGGGTGGGAGGGCACGGGACGTGGTGGCTGTGGGTCGCTTTTTGCCTTCCCCTCACTCGCAGAGGATAAGGTGTGTGAATGAATGAGAAAGCTGTGGGACCGCCCTTCCCCCAGGCCGACAGATGGATAGGGGCGACGCAAGACGAATGGAGTGGAGAAACAGCCCCGCAGTGGGTCTGACACTGAGCACCGCGCCCTTTTCGATTGTTGTGGCGGGGCGGGGCGGGGCGGGGCGGGGCGGGGCGGGGCGGGGCGGGGCGGGGCGGGGCGGGGCGGGGGGCGGGGCCAGGCGGCACCCCCAGACTTCACAGTTCACACTCCGCTCCGCGGTGGAGTACCTGACCTGGACCTGGTCCCGCTAAACGGCGGCAAACTCCACCAGATGGTCCAGCGGTCCAGCCTCCTGCCTCCAGCAGGGCGAGGGCGGTTGGCTGTGACCCGTCCGGTCGGGTTGCCATGGCGACCAACCGGCAGCGTATTGAGACGGACTGGCTCGGCTCGGGCCACTCCTCGGTAATTGGATTACTGGGCGGAGAGGTCGCCGCCGCTACTGTGTGCGTGTGAGAGAGAAAGGGAGAGGGACAGAGTGAGAAAGAGACACAGAGAGAGAGAGAGAGAGAGAGAGAGAGAGAGAGAGAGAGAGAGAGAGAGAGAGAGAGAGAGAGAGAGAGAGAGAGGGCGAAGAGGCGGGAGGGGGGGGGGAGAGTCTGAAGATGCACAGCCTTTTCATTCGCTTACCTGCTCTAATGGAGGCTGCCGTGCCCCGGCCCGAGCCGCTTCCAGCCGCTTCGTGCTCGAGGGCCAATAATGATGAGTAGGCCATGCCCACCCCGCCCCGCCCCACCTCGCCTCGCCTCGACCGGCCTTCTACACCGGTGGACCTCTCTCAGGATCCTCCCGCTCGCCCTCTCAGGGCCCGGCCAGGCCCGGCCCAGGCGGCCTCTTCGAGACAGAACACAGAAGCTTCTCCACGCTTTCACAAGTACTGGCCGGTGTGACTGAAACTCGAAAATATTGTTTCTGTTTCAAAGAGACAAGGGGAGAGTGGGGAAGTGGGGGGGCGGGGGAAGAAAGAGAGAGAGCAACAGGATTTGGTGCTCTTTGCTTTATACTTTTCCCCGTTAAACCCGCGGCTAAACCCAACCTTTTGCTGCTTGTGGGTATTCGGAATAGCACTGCTCGCGTGGCGATGCGGGGAGCAGCATGGTGAGGCGGGGCTGGGGCGGGGCGGGGCGGGGCGGGGTGGGGCGGGGCGGGGCGGGGTGGGGCTGGGACTCGGACTCCTCTCAATGGCTTATGTGCCGTCTCCAGCGTCCTGATGGTAAATACGAAAACCTCTTCCGCTAGGCCCGGCCCGGCCCGGCCGGGACCATCACCATAATCCTAATTCGTATTCCTCAAGCGGGCGGAACAAAAACAACACTGCAGCGCGCCCTCTCTCCCGTCCATCTCTCTCTCTCTCTCTCTCTCTCTCTCTCTCTCTCTCTCTCTCTCTCTCTCTCTCTCTCTCTCTCTCTCTCTCTCTCTCTCTCTCTCTCTCTCCCTCTCTCTCTCTCTCTCTCTCTCTCTCTCTCTCTCTCTCCTGTTTTCTCATCACTCTGCTCTCTCCCTCCCCCCTCATCATTTCCTTGCTCTGTATGTATCTGTGTCTCGGCCTGTTCCGCACGATGGGCTAAGAGGCTCCTCGGGTGTGGGAAAGATGAACAGAGGTAGTCAGCTCTTCAAATTCAAAATCAGGTCGCCTTGCTTTACTCCTCTCTTGTCTGCTTCGACCCTTCTCTCTCCTTTTTGCTTTTTCGTTTTGGGAGATTTCCGCAAAGTTTGTGTTTGAATGCCGAGCACATGGTGCACGGCGGCAGCACGCCGCCGGGGAGGCATGGAGAACAGAGAGGGGTATAAGGTCTGAGGTAAGGAGAATAGAGAAAGGAGAGGAGTCGGGGAGAGAAATGAGTGGGAGAGAGTAAGGGAGAGTGGAGAGAGATGAGAGAGGAGGAGGAGGCGAATGGTGGAGAGGAGCGAGAGCGAAGGAGAAGGAGAATGTATACGTCTCGCGGTGCGCGGCGCGGCGGGCCGGGCGGTGTGTGTGGCGGGTGGGAGCTTAACTTGGTTTGAGCAATATGGGCGAAAGGAGAATGGTGTAGGGGCAGGAGGGGGGGGGGGGGTAAGAGGGGGGAGGGGGGCAGGGCGAATATAATTCAGCGAATTTGCAAGAAACTTGCGGCGAGAGGCCGCGGCGCCGCACCGCGGCCTGGCCGACTTCATGAATGATTTATACACGTACCTTTACCTGCCCACCTGGAGAATGAGTCTGGTTGGGCTGGCTGGCGCTGGCCTCTCAGTCGCCCCCGCCCCGCCGCACCCCGCCGCACCCCGCCGCACCCCGCCGCACCCCGCCGCCAACCCACCCCGCCCTGCACACCTGCGGGCCTCTCACCCTCCCTGTATCCCTCTGTTTCTCCGCCTCTCACTCCCGCCATACCACCTTATTCTCACCCGATTTTCTGCATCCTACTTCACACACACACACACACACACACACACACACACACACACACACACACACAAACACACATATATTCAAACACGTATAAATAAGCTTAACTTTTTTTTTTTTTTTTGCTGATCATGAGCGCGTGTACTCGGGTACTCCCCGTCGGAGCGTAACGTACCCGCCGTGCGCTGCGGCAGGCCTTTACTTTCCCTCGGGGACGTTATCGGCAGAGGTACTCTCTCCCGCGCGCAGCACTTAGCCGCACCAGGCACTCTGCCCGGCCCGGCCGGTTCTCCAATCCGGCTCGCTCCTGGTGGTTTGTTTTTATTTGAAACTAGTCCCTGGGGCCTCTCTCCTCTACGCCTCACTTGGTCTCTCTCTCTCTCTCTTTCTCTCTGCTCCGATCGGGACCAGCAGCCGCTTAATGGCGGTAAGTGCTGCCGACACTGTTTGAGACTAGCGGGCCTGCCGAGGAAAATCGCGCCAGGAAAGCGAGCATAACGAACAACCCAATTAAAATCCGGAGGACCCAAACCCAACCAGCGGGACCGTCCTTGTGGGGCGGGGCGGGGCGGGGCGCGCGCACCGCGCCGCAGGCAAGGGTACTTTGCAAAGTGCGGCCGCGCGAACTTTGCAGACTTCTGTTGCGGGCCGGGGAACTCGTAAATTTGTGTGCGCGGGTGCGGTGGGCGCGGCGAGACGCTATGCGGCATGGGTACTTGTGGCTCGGCTGACTGCCCCGCCCCGTCCCGCCCCGCCCCGCCCTCTTGAGGATGGCCACCGCGCTCCTTGGCCCCTCTAGTGTCTCTGGACGCACCCGGGTCGTTACGGCCCCTTGCACTTGTCTGCGTAAAACCTGCTCGCCTGGAAATGGGTCACCCTGACGACGTCAGCGAGCGCTATATGCAGCCTGCCTCGCTCGGTAAGACGAAGAGCTGCTACAATTTATTATTATTATTATTATTATTATTATTATTATTATTATTATTATTATTATTATTATTATTATTATTATTATTATTATTATTATTATTATTATTATTATTATTATTATTATTATTTGCAAAGTACTCGAGTCCTTAGCTCGGGGCCTCAGTCTGCTGCCCCTCTGCTACTTGCCGGTCACCTCGACCTCGGCGCGCGCCTGTCGACGCAGGGGTAGGCAGCGCGCCGCACAGCGCTGTGCCACGGCTGCCTACCTGCCCAGGGGCGCTGCCGCCGCCGCCGCCGCCGCCGCCGCACCACAAAGTGTCTGGTACTCGTGCGCCCCACCCCACCCCACCCCACCCCACCCCACCCCACCCCACCCCACCCCACCCCACCCCACCCCACCCCACCCCACTTCCTGCCAGGGTAACGATACGACCGCGGAGGAGTGAGTGGATGCGGAGTATTACAAGGCAGGCTGGCTCCGTCCGCCGTCCGCCCCGCCCCGCCCCGGCTGGCTGCTTCGGCTGCTGAACTTTGTACGAGTTGAGGGTTACTCTTGCTATTGGCTGTTGTGGCCCAAGCACCGCAGGGCTGAGGGGAGAACAAGAGTGGTTGAAAAAAAAAAAAGGAGAGAGCGAGAGGGAGACAGAGAGAAGTAACGGGAAACCGCAAAGCGGGAGCGGTGGAGAGGAAGCAGAGGCACACGGGCCAGCAGGACGTGGAGTTGTGCCCCGAGGGCAAGAGCGTGGTATTGTGGGGTAGCGGGGCGGGGCGGGGTGGGGTCGGGTGGAGGTGGGGGGGGGGGGGTGCCCTGCGGGCGGACAGGCGACGGACAGCGGGGCGGCCGGCCGGGCACCATGCGGGCGGGGGCGTGGTCTTCTCCTGCTGCTGCTGCTGCTGCTGCTTGCCCTCAATCTCCACTGACGTCCCCAGCGCGGCGCCGTCCTCCCACAAGCCCCCTTCTAATTCCCACCGAAAACAGTTGATTGCGCGTGATTGGTGGTGGTGGTGGTGCCATGGACTTAGTGGTGGTGCAGGGGGCGGGTAGGGGCTTGTGGTGGAGCACGGGGCTGCTGCGAGAGGCTTGAGGAGGTAGTGGTGGTGGTGGTGGTGGTGGTGGTGGTGGTGGTGGTGGTGGT
This sequence comes from Frankliniella fusca, assembly GCA_029379305.1. Taxonomy (NCBI): domain Eukaryota; kingdom Metazoa; phylum Arthropoda; class Insecta; order Thysanoptera; family Thripidae; genus Frankliniella; species Frankliniella fusca. The sequence goes on from JAHWGI010000117.1 coordinate 266,036, forward strand.
GGTGGTGGTGGTGGTTGTCGTCGTGGTGGTGTTGGTGGAGGAGGAGGTGGTGGTCGTGGTGGTGGTGGTCGTGGTTGTGGTGGTGGTCGTGGTTGTTGTGGTGGTCGTGGTTGTGGTGGTGGTCGTGGTTGTGGTGGTCGTGGTTGTGGTGGTCGTGGTTGTGGTGGTGGTGGTGGTGGTGTTGGTGGAGGAGGAGGTGGTGGTCGTGGTGGTGGTGGTCGTGGTTGTGGTGGTGGTCGTGGTTGTGGTGGTCGTGGTTGTGGTGGTGTTGGTGGTGGTGGTGGTGGTGGTGGTGGTGGTTGTCGTCGTGGTGGTGGTGGTGGTGGTGGTTGTCGTCGTGGTGGTGTTGGTAGAGGAGGAGGTGGTGGTCGTGGTGGTGGTGGTCGTGGTTGTGGTGGTGGTCGTGGTTGTGGTGGTGGAGGAGGAGGTGGTGGTCGTGGTGGTGGTGGTCGTGGTTGTGGTGGTGGTCGTGGTGGTCGTGGTGGTCGTGGTGGTCGTGGTGGTGGTGGTCGTGGTGGTCGTGGTCGTGGTCGTGGTGGTGGTGGTGGTGGTGGTGGTGGTGGTGGTGGTGGTGGTGGTTGTCGTCGTCGTCGTCGTCGTCGTCGTGTTGATGGAGGAGGAGGTGGTGGTGGTGCTGTTGGTGGTGGTCGTCGTCGTCGTGGTGGTTGTGGTCGTGTTGGTGGTGGTGGTGGTGGTGGTGGTGGTGGTGGTGTTGGTGTTGGTGTTGGTGTTGGTGTTGGTGGTGGTGTTGGTGGTGGCAGGAGGCGGAGAGGGGCTGGAGGTGGCGGTGCGCGCGTCCCGGGCCCGGCGGACCCGACCCGCGCCAGAGATGGATCGCATCATGGCCCCTTTACTACAATAGCGCCATTTCCTTGATGGAGTTTATCGGGGCGGAGAGGGGCAGCCGCCGGGGAAAGAAGAATCACGCCCGCCGGAGAAAATAAAGGCGAAGCGATACTTCTGGAGTACAAGCTGCTGCCGATGCTCGGCTCGGCTCCAGCCGGCTCCAGCGCACTCTGTTTACTTCGGCGGAGGGGGATACGCAAAATGTTTCTTTCCCGCTTAACTTTTTGGCATTGCTGCTGGAGCGGTCGGTCTCGGGGCACTACTCGGTGTTTGCCAGCGCGGCCACTTAACGACTTCTGGAGCGGGCGCCGCCTGCCGCCAGTGCCCTCCCTCCAGGCCCGGGGCAGGGCAGGGCAGGGCCCTTTCATCGAATCCGCTTTGCCTGAGTCCTCTCGAAGGGTACGAAGGGGGAGGAGTGCACATCGTGAAGGGGGCACCTGTCCCCTGCACCGACAGAGCGGCTCAGAGGTTGGCGTTCGCCAGCAAGCAGATCCGCGTCCGGCTCGTCCGGCCGGAATAGATCGAGGCAAGGACAGAGCGGGAACAGAGAGAGAGAGAGAGAGAGAGAGAGAGGGGGGGGGGAGCGACTGTCTGACTGCGCCGCTGCTGCTGGACGATGGAGCACTCGTTGGGCACTGGTGCGCTGAGCTGCTCTTCGGAAAAGAGCAGTGAGGCCGAGCAGAGCGGGTCGTACGCACTACTGCCCCTTGTTCACCAGCGCAGCAGTGAAACGCGACCATTTTTTTTTAAGGGAGTAGGGTAGGCGAGCTACAGCACTGGAAAAACTTATGTGACAAGCGTTACACATGCAAGTATGACGCGTGGAGGGAGAGGTCGTATGATGTGGTGTGCCGAGAGTTTTAGTCACTTTTGTGAGGTGACCTCGTCGAATCACAAACACCCTGGAGCAGACGTTGCATCACATAGTATGACGTAAATGTCGGTGACGTTACGATGACCATAAAACTAGTCACAACAATTGACGTTACGCATGTCACATTATTTTTTTTTCCATGGAGCTTTTTTCAGTGACATTTTAGAATAAATTTACGGTGAAAATGCGCTGCAGCAGGGAATGGCATTTGCGACGAACAAGTGGGTGGGTTTCGGTTCGCTGCTCATGGCTTGTTCCAGGTTTGGCAATAGTAAAGCTATTGAGGATTTTTCCTTACTCTTAAAGTGTCGCTCTTATCGAGTAATTAAAGTACCGCTGACATTTGTCAGCACGGCAAAAGTTTTCTTGTTGTTTTTCTGTTCCTGCTTTTCGGGGTGACCTGTTCTCCTCCGCGGGTCCCGGGCAGACTCCGGCAGCTCTCGTTCCGTTTGTTGCACTAAAAATGATTCATGGTCGAAAGTTATTGTAGCCGTGGCCCGGGCTGGGCCGGGCCGGGCCGCGCAGCCCGCAGCGCCCGGAGCGGAAGTAGGTCGGCCGGAATCCAGCAGTGCGCTCGCTACCAAGGTAGAGGAACCCAAAAGGGCCTAAGGGAGGGTCCGGCCCGGCCCCGGCCGGCTACAAGGCGGTGGAGGAGGGGCGGGGACGGGCGCCCCGAATGCCGCAAATTCTTGCTTGCTCCGTGTAGTGGACTAGGGTGCCTCACCCAGCCCAGCAGGCGGTGCGGGCCAGCAGCAGACCAGCCCCAGCCCCCCTCCCACCTCTCCCTCTCTCTCTCTCTCTCTCTCTCTCTCTCTCTCTCTCTCTCTCTCTCTCTCTCTCTCTCTCTCTCTCTCTCGCCCTCGCTCTCTCGCTCTCCCTCCTCCTCTCTTGCTCGCTCTGAGAGCCGCCGGCACTCTTCTTGTTATGGTGCGAATTATGTGGGTTGCAAGAGGGCTGGAGCAGCGCGGGGCGTGGCGGGGCGGGGCGGGGCGGGGCCGCGCGCAACAGACTGTGTAAGGGACGGACCGCTGCCCCACAGAGCAAACAGCGGGGCGGGGCGGGGCGGGGCGGGGTGGAGTGGGGCGGGGAGGGGCGGAGCTGTACATGGCGCGGGGCGGCCAGATCAAATTAACGTTGAGAAACACTAGCCCAGGGCCTTTTTCCGGCAACGCTTTGAATAATGTGTCGTTTTGAGGTGAGGGGCCGCGGGGCGGTGGAGGCCGCTGCTTTTATATTTTATTTACTCATTATTTTTGTTTTAATTGCGTCGGTGCCGCGTAAAAATGGGTCTCTTTATTCTATATAGAAAATCTTTTTTTCTTTTCTTTTTGTTCATCAGGAGGTGTTCGTGCGAATTTCGTTTTGCAGACGCTTTATCATTTTGTTGTTGTTTTTTGTTTGTGCGTTTGTTCATTTATGTGTTTTCGCCATTGTTGTGGTAGGCGTGTGTCTGCCATGTGAAGTTGAATTGTGTATCGGTGTGGGGATGTAGAAGAGAAGTGGAATGGGGAGAGAATGCAGAGAGAGAGAGAGAGAGAGAGAGTAGGTCGCGTATTGGATAACGTGCCGTAATCCCACAACAGTGACGCTGTTGCGCACGCGCCGCAAAAACAGGCCGCACAACTGCTCCTCAAAAACACTGGTGGTGTTGCGGCGATTAGGGGCGGGGCGGGGCGGGGCGGGGTGGTGTAGGGCGCAGGTGCGGTAAAGGGCCCCGTCGTTGCCCCTTTGTTGGCACCCGCGACGCGCCCGACACGAGCCAGCATTTTTTTTTTTTGTTTTTAGTTTGAAAAAGGAGGGGTTGAAAACACTGGGGAAAATGCAAAAATGTCAAGGAAAATAACGTTGCGAAAAAAGGGAGGGCGATAAAATCAATTTCTCCAGCACGCAGAAAATCGTCTGTGCGTTACACGGTGAAAACGACGTCTTGGTTTCCAAGCACTTTCGGAAAAACCAAGCAGGTCTTATGGAGACAGTACACAGGGTTTTTGGGGCTGCTCGAAAACCAGGAAGAAGTTTGTTCCATGTAATAAAAACATTTACACCGGAGGGAGGTTTCAATCTTTCTCACATGTTGCGTCACGCACTGACAACTCTATAACAAACCCCGCTGGCTGTGTGAAAATGTTATGGTATTGCAGGGGTCTCAAACTCACGGCTCGCTGCGAGCCACGCACCGTGCTCGCTGATTACTGCATAGGTAGTGGGGTGAAGCTTCCCACCACGGTGGAGGGAGATCTCCCTCCACCGTGCTTCCCACGAATCGCGTTTGTCAGCCAAGGTGAGGAAGAAATCCGAGGGGTGGCTCGCGAGCCACCACATTGAGACCCCTGCGGTAATGCTTGAAGTCATTATTATTGTGATGGCACCGATTTTAAGTTCCCACATTCACAATAAAGGTGTCTCTGGTACCCGCCCACCCCGTTCCCTGCTCGGGGTACGCCGCTCCTGCGAAGCCCTAGGACCCCGAGGGCCAGGCCAGCCGCCGAGCCGAGCCGAGTCGAGTCCGCGGTAGAAGCGGCGCGGGCAATGGCTTGGAAGTCAGGCCCCAAACATGCACTGTGTTGCATGCATTATTCATTCCTGACTTGCCTCGCCTCTCAACATGAAGATGTATCCAGGGAGGCCTGTCCCTGGCGGGGCGGGGCGGGGCGGGGCGGGGCGGGGCGGGGCGGGGCGGGGCGGGGCGGGGTGCGCCCCCGCAGGGGCTCCCAATACACTAAAGTACACGTGGCGAACGCCTCGGAGGGAGGGCAAGGTGTTTGCTTTGACGGAGCACTGAGAGAGAGAGAGAGAGAGAGAGAGAGAGAGAGAGAGAGAGAGAGAGAGAGAGAGAGAGAGAGAGAGAGGGTGGGGGGAGGAGGAGGAGAAGGGAAGAGCGGGATAGGGAGAGAGAGAGAGAGAGAGAGAGAGAGAGAGAGAGAGAGAGAGAGAGAGAGAGAGAGAGAGAGAGAGAGAGAGCATGTATAGCCAAGCGTATCAGCTGGAGGGACGGACTGGCGTCCGTAGGGTCGGAGAGGAGGGGGGAGGGAAGGGGTCGCTACGCTGTATGCAAACTTTCACACGCGCAGCCGCCAGCAGGCTCGTTGGCCGGCAGAGCCCTCCCTGCCGCACCCCGCCGCACCCCGCCCGCCACGGCCCGCCGCGCCGCAAGCCGATTCAGGCCGCGCTCGGCTGTTCCGCCCCGCCCCGCCCCGCCCCGCCCCGCCCCGCCCCGCCCCGACCACATGTGACGCCCTGGGGCCCACGGCAGCAGTCTAGCTCCGCAGTGGCCTCTTCTTTGAGAGCTTTGCCCTGCCCTGTTCTGGGCCCGCCTGTACTCTGTGTGGCGAACGCCTACATCTTTCGCTCACTTTCTCCCGTACTTCATCTCTTTCTCTTTCGCTTCATCTCTCACATCACCGCTTCTTCCTTTGCTTACAATGATATCATAAGTGCTCAACCGTGCTTAACTGAAACACACTTCGAAGTAGTGAACGCAATGTTAAACACATTTAGATGCTTGGTTAAAAAGTCCACGTATTTTGTATAATATCTCAAGTTCTAGACAGATATGTTGGCCAGCAGAATGTGCTCAACCACATTGTTAAAAACAATTTTGAAATTCACGAAGTGTTTGTTTTGAAAAAAAATTCAAGAACTCTTCGTGATTTTTTTCGGGAAATCACAAATCTCCTTTTGGAAATCACAACTCTTGTACCGTTCGTTCTCTAAAAAAGTTTAACTTCGACAGCATTTTGACCGGTCTACAACTATAACAAATTACGACGGTGAAATCCCTGATTTCGAGCTAGAAAGAAGTGTTGGAATTTCACAATTAATCGTATCGAACAGTGCAAAGTGTTAAACACAAACACCTTAGTCACCATATGGCGTTTCAACAAAATACTTGGACTTTTTAACTAAGCAAAGTATACCCTGAAATTTGCTGCAAAAGTTTTGAAAATGTTTTTACAGTGCATCTAAAAGTGTTTTAACTCTGGGAAGCTTGTGTCGCTTGAAATTTTGAATGCGGAGGTGACGATAAGAACAAAGATATATTCATAGAGTGAAACTCGACTAAGACCTCTGCGTCACTCAATCGAGAGACTGGACAGAGTGCGACCCAGCCGTATGTTGCGTATCTTCCGCAATCGCATTCCGTGATGGCTCAGTGGTCTCTGTGCCTGGCGGCTGGACAGTACGCCGGGCCTGGCTGGGGTTCACACTCTTAAGTTTTTACTACCGAATTTGCTTAGTAACCACGAAGCATTTGTGCTGTCATAAGTTATAAAGAAATTCTTTTAGTATTACTGAACTTTTTCCTAGTATTACAAAACGTTTTCTAGTATTATAATTACTGTGAAATTAAGTAATACGAACACGTTTAGTATTACTAGGAAAACGTTTAGTAATACTAAAATAATTTCTTTATAACTTATGACAGCACAAACGCTTAGTAATTACTAAGCAAATTTGGTTGTAAAAACTTTAGAGTGCACTTCTTCAGCACTTCAGCGCTGATTTGAATGTTGCCGGGAGATGAACTCATTTTTGTTACACCACAGTCGAAAAAGGGAGGCACGACATTTTTAGATCACCGCAAAATCTAACCATTTTATTTCTCTCAACTGAATTAATTTAGTTCTGGTGTCGAAAGGAGTTCAATGTGACTGATTACGCCGCGACATTGCGTCCCGTTATGAAGGTCTTACTTCTGATACAATGCTGTTCGTTTCTGACGATGAACGACGATGATCGAACCACTTTTGATCCCCAAACTAAACGTTCGATCCGTCCATATTCAACTTAACACGTTAAGTTGGCGCAACCGAATTTTTAGTCGCTGCATCAAAATATTTTTCTTATTGTGGAAAATGTCAATTTATGGTGCATTTTGCCCATTTCCAAGGACCAGTCCTTGTAAACGCTGCCAGGACCCGGAAACATGCTCTTTCCGGGACGGTTGGACGCGGTGGGTAAAAGAAAGGTCCATGGAGAGGACAGGCACTGGCACCCAGGGGCGGTCTTAAGTCCAGATGACGGGAAGGCGATTTGCTGTGGTTTGCCTACATACAGGGGTTTTGAACCTCAGATTGCCAACATTTCAAGCTGCCCTTAGGACGCACTGACTAAAACCTCCCCTGCAGGCACCGTCCCGTCCCGGACGCGCGTCCCGGTCGGTACAACCTTCCGGGTCCTGGCATCGTTTTCAAGGACTGGTATTACACTGTTAAAAAAGTTCTTAAAAATAAGGAAAGATTTTATCTTATTTTTAAGAGCATATTTACAAGTTATGAAATTTGATAAAAGTTTATCGAAATTAAGAACATTTTTGAAATATCAAATTAGGATTTAAAATATAACAAGTAAGTTCATAAAATTAAGTAAATTTTATGTAAATGTCATTACAGCATTATTAGACTTACGATTGCCTTGTACATTTAAGAAACAGTTGGGAAAATTCAAAGCACTTCTTAAAAATTCATCCAAGTTTTGAAATTGGGACATGGAATTTTCGTGTTCAATTTTTACTGGAGGAAATAATATCGAATTTTACCCGGCTGCATATAGCGATATGTCTTGTTGAGTGCCTAAAGTTCAATGATAAACGTGTTCCTTGCGCACTAAACAGCTAGTCATCCTGGGAATGTCCCTTTGGGTAGCGGCGCATGAGGTCGGAGCTGACCTCTCTCCGCGCAGGTAAGATTCGGTGGCCCCGTGGTCTAAGGCGTTGGAATTCCAACCCAAAGGTCCGAGGTTCGAGTCCACCCAATCGGTAAAGTAAAAACAAGAACTTAACTGGAATAGAACTGTAACTTGCAAACCGGAAGAAAAGGTTCAGTCCGTAGGAAATATAAATATTGTAGATTTTTGCGTTTTCTTGCAAGAAAAATAACTTTTTGACTTTTCATAACATGTTCTTAATTTTCAGAGAGTATTTGTTCTTAATTTTAATGTAGAATTTTCTTTGTAAATTGCTTCCAAACACATGTTATTAAAATTAAGATGGATTTTTTTTAACAGTATACCGTGCAATTTTAAAATTTGATGTCCTAACTTTTACAACGTTTTCTCATGCTTGTTTCAGGTGAGCGCCTTTTGCCGAGTGACTGCGCTGCGCGCCCTGGTCCTCCCCTGCTAGCCTGCGAGTTGTGAGTGATTCCGTACCCTCCTCTGCTGCACTGCACTGCACAGCCCCCGCGGGCCCACGCCCACGCCCCACGGGCTCGAATATTTACTCTGTAATTTGGGGCTCTGTCCCGAATGTATACGTCAAATGTCGCTCTGGATCGTGTAGCTTACGCCTTAAAGCGTATCCATTTGGGCCAGCGCTCTAATTTACAGTGTAGGCAAATGGCCCCTCCCGCCCTGCGCGCGGCGCGCGGCGTGGGGAGCGTAGCCTGTATCAGAAAGCGATATTCTAGCCGGGCTGGGTGATTTACTTTGTGAGAGCTCATATATCTGTTTCGCGCCACCGTCGTCGACGTCGCCGTACGGATGGGGTCGTGGGCTCTGAGAGAGTGAGCGAGAGTGAGAGCGGGAGGGAGAGAGAGAGCAGAGGGGGGGGAGGGGGGAGGCGGATGCCGAGGTTGTGGCCAACGTAATTTTCAGCCTCATCGATTCGAGTAATCCTGAGAAGTCAGGGGGGATGATATGTCGACGGGTGGGGGCGTGGGCCCTTTGCTGGTCTTGGGGGGAGGCCGTTGGTGGGAGGGGGGGGGGGGGGTTAGACTGGGGCAGAGGAGGGGAGCGGGAAGGGCCGCGCTCCGATGAGCGTAAGACACCAAATGGAGCCTCCAGCCTCCACGCCGGCTGGACCGGATCGGCCTGATGGTCAAGCTCCCCCCCCCCTTCTCCCCCCCCCCTTCTTCCCCCCCCCTCTCTCTATCTATCTATCTATCTATCTATCTATCTATCTCTCCTCCCTCTTTCGTCTCGTCGCTTCAAGATGAGAGACAGGGAAACTCGGAGAAAGTTGTGTACGCGACTAGTATGGGTTTTCTGAACATGTGGTGAGGCGTTTTTTTCGAAGACTCTCCCTCGTATTTGTGCTTGTCAGATTCACTGATGAAAATTTGCCTTTGAATTTCACTGTAAGCTTCAGCTCGCCCTGCAGCGTTGTAGAGCTTAAGTTAAATTCGCACAGTTAAGGTACGGAGAATCAGGGTGCTTACAGTGAAATTCATCACAGCTTCACTGGAAAAACAAAGGTGCTATCTAATGCCTTTTAAAGGCGTTAGTGAAATAGTGCCCTTGGAAAGGCGCTATCGCCTCCCAAAGGCGCTATTTTTGGCCCTAATCGTGTCTTTATAAAGGCATTAGTGCAGTAACACCCCCAAAACTTCAATAGCTCCCCAAAAAGGGTGCTATATAGCACCTTTGTTTTTCCAGTGTTTTGGGGAAAATTTACTTTTAACTTGTCATGTACCATGTACCCCGAGGGGGAATGCACATTGGAAAATCTTGTATACAGACTGCTCGGTATTACACGGTATTACAGCTGTATTACGCACAATATTCGATCAATGAAGGGCATATTTTTGTGTTTTTCGGTATTACATTATGGGAATTACCACGTAATACATGGATCAGGTGTACAGTGTATTACGGAGGTGAATACCCCCTCGATGTACCCATCATTTTGGTCTTTGCAGAATGGTCACTTAACGAAGTGAACTTTGTAAAAAGTCCTTTCTCAGACGGTCTTACCACTTTGAACTAACAAACTGCATTTTTAAACACCCGTCACTGTGCAGTCCTGCTTTGCTTTGTTATTTTAGAAAGTTCCTTTTACATATCTCACGTCTCCCGGCCGCGGCCACGAGGCTCGCACGCAACCGCAAAACTCCATCTTCCGATGGGATGATAAACCGCACAAAGTCATCGCCGTCGGCTCGGAAGCCAAACCGGAAATGAAAGCAAGTTTATGATGAGGAGCAACTTCCTGCTTCCGGTCGGGAGTCGCCCGCCGCCGCCGCCGTCACTGCGATGACCGCTCAGCCTTGTAGCGGAGGGGCTTTCCTAAGCAGGAAGCCAAGTCCTGAGGGGAGAGGGGGACCACGGAGAGGAGAGTGCGCCCGCCGCGCGCCCGCCCGCCCGCAGACAGAAAGCGCGCGAGGAGGCAGTTTTCGTGAGAATTTTCGGATTTTCGTCTCCCGGACGGCTGCTGGGGTGGGCCGGGCCCAGCCGGGCGTTCTGTGGATGTGTGGGGGTCAGGGCGCGGCAGGGCGAACCGAGCAGAGAATCCCCTGGAGTGCAGGCAGGCAGAGGCGGCCCCGGTGGTGCTGGTACTGGGGTGGGGCGGGGCGGGGCGGGACGGGGCGGGGCGGGGCAGGGCCGGAGCCGCGGGGCCGGAGCGGCTGGAGCGGTCGTCATGGAAACTGCTGCTCATCGTGCCGGCAGTGGCTTTGCCCGGCCCGCGCCGCGTCAGCTGCCCTGAATCATTGAAGAGAATTTTTCGAAACTTGTTTGGCGGCGGCTCAAGGGAAAGTTGTCTCCTCCTCTGCGGGCCCTTCTCTGGTCGCTCGTCCGGCTCCTCCAGTCCTCCCTCCAGCCTCCTACCCTCCTACCCTCCTGCGCTGGACCATCTCGGTTTGGATTAGCTCCCGGACCCATCCCGTCCCGTCATCTCCTGGAAAAGCTCTACTCCGGTCACAATTTTTCCTGCGATCGCTGACGGCGGGGCGGAGCCCGGAGCGGAGCGGGGCGGAGCGGGGCGGAGCGGGGCGGAGCGGGGCGGAGCGGGGCGGGGCGCAGCGGAGGCTGCGGGAGTTGGCCGAAGATAGTTGGAAGCTCTGCACGACTCACCACCGGTCGGACAGTGGTCAAAGGGGAGGGAGAGAGAGAGAGAGAGAGAGAGGGGGGAGAGAGAGAAAGAGAGAGAGAGAACCCTGTTTACTCGCTACAGCTCATTTCCGTGCTCCACCGGGAAAGCAAAGGTGCTAAAGGACTAGTGTCTCTACAAAGGCAATAAGACCGCCAAAAGCAATAATTTTTAGCACCTCCAGGTCTCTTTAGAGCCTTTTAAAAGGTACGAAAATTTCTTTTTAGCACCCCTGCAAAGGTGCTAGTTAGCACCTTTGTTTTTCCAGTGTATTGATTATTTTTTTCTCTGCTCGTGTGTCCCCGAAAAGCGTCGCGTCGCACCGGTTGGTCGTTTGGCGCACGCACCCTCTCGAAGGGCCTGAGGCCTGCAGCACGCCCGCAGCACGTGTATGTGCTCAGGCGTGCACGTGCGCCCCTAGCAGCCTATACCCGCCCTCGGCCGCCCCCGGCCGCCCCCGGCCGCCCCCGGCCGCCCCCGGCCGCCCCCGGCCGCCCTGCCCCCGGTCAGACCCGAGCGGACGCATCCGCAACACCCTGCAGGGTTGGTTTCCGGGACGATCCGCGCCTATCTCTGCGCCACTGCGCCGCTGTGTGCGGCGTGGCGTAACGCATTAACCCGCCCCGCCTCGCCCCGCCCCGCCTCGCCTCTCCCCGCCCCGCCCCGCCCCGCCTCGCCTCGCCCCGCCCCGCCTGTTTGTTGTGCTGCGTGCTCGTGCAGGCCCGCGGGCGACGCCGGCACCGGGGATCGATCCCACGACAAAACACGTCGCCCAGATAAAACGTCTCTGTTCTATTCAGTGTGTTCAAAACGGAGGACCCCCACACACACACACACACACCGACACCCCGCGTGAGCGGGCCGAACCGTTCCGTAGCCTCGCCCTGCATCTGTGTGGAATTTTTTTTTATCTTCCGTCATCATTTGAGAATGCCGAACCGAAATATCAAAATTTTTCTGTGGGCTTAAATATTTCGCGTATTTCTTTCTTTCCTGTTATCGGACTTGTGAGCTCCAAACTAAGGCTAAACATTCATTTGCGCGGAGGGTTGTCTAAAACACATTGCCACAGGGTAATACAGTGAAAGAAGCTATGCTCGCGTCATATTTTTTTTTTTCACGCCTCTGGTCCAGCGAGTAAAGTATGATTTGAGTCAATTACGGTAGAAGGCGCTAACATTTCATTTTCCGACCTTTTCTCGTGGCGCCGCGGCGCCGCGCCCCCAGCAGCGCCGGTCTGCCTGGCAACCCTTCCACGCGGGGCGGCGCTCTCGCCCCAGCCATTCGCTCGCGCGCTCCCTCCCTAGGGGTGCTTTTCGTCTTTGTCTGTTCCTTTCTTTTTCTCTCTCACTCTCCCCTCGCTCCTAGTCTCGCGTCAAGCCCCTCCCCAACACCTTTCCGCGCGCGGGCCGGGCCGGGCTGGGCGGCCTGCCGCGCTACTCTGGATGCAAACCTCCTACCCCTTGCATGCCGAGAGGGTGCGATCATGAGAGAGGGAGAGAGATGTATTGCGGGGAGGGGGACTGTAGTATTGCGCCCACGCGTCGTCGCCGCTGCATAATCGACGCCGACAGACGGGTAATCCACAAGAGTACCACTACATCGCCCAGCTCTTCCCTCTCACTTCCTCTCTCTCTCTCTCTCTCTCTCTCTCTCTCTCTCTCTCTCTCTCTCTCTCTCTCTCTCTCTCTCTCTCACACACACACACACACACGCGCACTTCCTCTGTCTCTCCCCTTCTCTGTTTCTCTCTCGCGCGCTCGGGACCTCGACACTACCCCCCTCATGTCCCTTCCACTCGCTTACGGCTGGACACCTCTCTCTCTGCCGTCCAACTCCATCCCCGCTTTCACTACTTTGCTACCACTCCTCTCCTCTCTCTCTCTCTCTCTCTCTCTCTCTCTCTCTCTCTCTCTCTCTCTCTCTCTCTCTCTCTCTCTCTCTCTCTCCCTCCCTCCCTCCCTCCCTCACCAGCGAGGGGTCGTGGCGGTAGTAACGCCCTGCTGCGCTTCTCATCCACCTGAATTTCTCCGCCGAGTTTAACGCGATTAGGGCGCTTTGCGCCGAATTAAAATTAGCGACGGCGCGAGTGAGAGATTCGGAGGGCGAAAGTGTTGCCGGCCGTGATGGGGTGCCAGCGAAGAGAAGCAGGGTTGATCTGAAGGGGGCGAGGAGGGGGGAGCTTTAATTGAGGCTCTCTCGCGCCGCCCACCTTCTCTTTCCCTCACTTTCTCATTCTTCACATCTCACATTTCTCTCTCTCTCTCTCTCTCTCTTAGCCTCTCTCCGACAAATGCCGTTTCACTTGAGTGTGAGCCTCTGTACTGCCGCCGCGCCCCGCAACTCGGGTGTGTGAATGTCTAGTTAATGTCTAAACTCATCCCACCCCATCCATCGTGTGCAAATGACTAAGCTCTTGTGCATAATGCATTGACACTTAACGCTTCTACTCTGGAAATCCAAGTGTACGAATGTCGCACACTTGTAAGTGTGCGAGGATTCATTCGTACACTTGGCCACTCAAACGTGTGAATATCCTAGGAAAATTCACACGTTTAAGTGGCCAAGTGTACGAATGAATACTCGCACACCTGCAAGTGTGCGACAGTCGTACACTTGGGTTTCCAGAGTATACTTTTAAATTAAGTGCTTAAACCTTTCACACCTAAAGGTGTGCAATTGTCATTTAAACACTTGCAAGTGTGCAACTCACTTTTGTGCACTTGCAAATATGCAGATCAATAGTTGTGCACTAGTAAGTATTTAAATCCTCATTTACACACTTTCTTCTTAGCGTAGGGTGTGTGTACAAGGCTGCGGAAGTGTGCGATTGAGGCTTTAAACACTTACGAGTGCACAACTATCAATTTACACACTTGCAAGTGAACAAAAGTGAGTTGCACACTTGCAAGTGTTTAAATGACAATTGCACACTTATAAGTGTAAAAATAAGCTTGAAACACTTAATTTAACAGTGTACTTGTTCGCAAACGCGTGAACAAAAATTCACACTCGTCCAAAGTCTGCGAGCGTGGAGGACTGCCCGGCCCGCGCGGCTTGCGGCCGGTCCCGCCACGCTGACTTTGTGACCGCCGTGGCGGTGCAGCCGGTGGAGGAGGAGGGCGACGGGGAGGGGGATCTTGTTGATCCCCCGGCTGAGCCGCATCAGCGGACCGCATACCAGCCGCATGCCGGTCGGTCGGTCAGCGCTGTGGCGGGGCGGGGCGGGGCGGGGCGGGGCGGGGCGGGGCGGGGCGGGCCGTTATCGCCACCTCGGCCAGGCGGGCGGCCGGGCCGGTATTAGCTGCGACTGCTGGCCTGGCACGGCGAGGGGAGACAGAGGAAGAAAGAGAGAGAGCGTAGACTGGAGTTGCACGTGGAAAGAGAGACAGAGCGAGGAAAAGGGCGTTTGCTGCAAGGGTTTGAGGGTGGGATGGGCCGGCGGCGCGCCCTTTAGGACGAGGAGGAGGGAGCGGCGGGGCGCGGTGCAAAATGCGATACACGCCCCGCCCCGCCCCGCCCCGGGATGGACGGCGATAAGGGCGGCAAGTCGACGCCGCGGCGGGCAAGGGCCCCCCAGCCCCAGCCCGGCCCGTCTGCCTGGAGGGGAATAAAAGAAAAGGTAAGACGGCCGCTCGCCCCGCCCCGCCCCGCCCCGCCCCGCCCCGCCCCGCCCCGCCCCGCCCCGCCCCGCCCCGCCCCGCCTCACCACGCCCCGGTGAGCCTCGCCCCGTCAAAGCTACGCTGCTTTGCCTGGCCACGGCAGGGCGCACCGGGCAAGCCCCGAGGCGGAAGGACGAGGTAGAAATCGAGTAGGGAGAGAGGGAGAGAGAGAGAGAGAGGGGGAAAAAGGGAGGGAAGGAGAGAGAGTGATATGTACACGTGGCTGGCGCTTCGCTGCTGACAGCATAAAACCTTCCTTCGTGTTATAGAATTTTTTATTTTTTTTGTGCACCCTACCCTCTACATAATTCTTCTGGGAATATTCTACACGCCCCGGCCTAAATTCCCCAGGGGTCTCATAACCCTCTTGGTATTTGGGGATATTGTCCATCGGTGTGAAGCACTGTGTGACTTGTACGACCCCGACGTTTGGAGCCCCTGGAGCATAGGCAGTCCCGCGGGACTTATGTGTACCCGCGGAGCCTACCCGCCAGGCGCCCGGCGGTGGATGACCCGTTGTGTCCCTCAGAGCCGCGTCACTAATCACTCTGTAACTCGAGGGGGTATGCACTCGCGTAATAGTCGGGTCACTCTATCTGTAATAAAGGCGCAGTAGTATGCGTAATAGAAGTGTAATAGGAGCGTAATAGCCAAAATTCTCCTTGTTTTCCTTAGTTTTGTGTCGTTTTTGGCTGTTTTTCCTGGTTTTGTCTCAATCTGTACACGTAATAGTCGGGTCACAGATTTTGTGAGTGAATACCCCCTCGCTGAAACTTGACACACGCATTCACGTGCCACTTCACAGTGATCAGTGAAGCACCGAGAAAACTTCGTGTTGGTTTTCAAGCAGCCACGGAAACCCTGTGTATTTTCTCCATAAGTGCTGCTAGGGTTTTCTAAAACTGCTTGGAAACCAAGCCGTCGTTTTTTCCATGAGAGCGACACAAAACACGACTGATCCCTCCACCGCCGCTCACCGCCCTGCACCTTGTATCCCTCCGCCTAATCAAAAATATCTCTCTCTTCCTCGTCCAGCTGCGTTTTTGACGATCACGCTAACATTTTGTCGTTTCTACACTTTTTTCGGAAATGTCGAAACGCTGTGAAAAATTAAAACTGCATGTGCGCGACAGCCCCAAATGATTCTTTTGCTGGCGACTTAACTAGGCAGACCCGTTTTTCATTCATCAAGGCAAATGTCACACAACAATGCGCTCTATTGAATAGGCGAGCGAGCACCTGTCTTCACTGTAAATCTGAGAGTCATGTTTCTGACTGAAATTGAGCGAGGCATATAACGTCGCCCTAAAGGAGTGAGGAAATTCTATATCGCTCATTTGGAGTGATAAGCCTCACTCAAATCGAGCGAGATCACTTGATATCGTCGCTCGTTTTGAGTCATCGAAGCGACTCAAAAGGAGTGATATTTAATAATATCACTCCCCAGGAGCGATAAAATTTGGGTTACCAATCTCGCGCTCCTGAGAGCGAGAATTCTGACTCCCCGATTTACAGTGTTCCTCACTCCTGCCGCTCTGAGAGCGGAGCCCTTCTGCTGGCCCTGCCCTCTGATTTCGAAGATCGTGCTCGCGCCCCCGTCCTGTCGCATGCACTCATGGAGCCCCCCGCCATCCCCAACACATGGGCCCACCGCCATAGGCGCGACAAGGACGGATAGGTACGAGAGCGATTTTCGGAATCAGAGCCTGCTGCTTGCCGGCCGGACACACCACACGTTGATAAACGATGACCGTCGTGCAGCCTGTGCCGGGCGGCGGTGCGTGGCGCCGGGGTCGGCAGGCGGCGCTAAGTCTGCAGCAGCGGGGCGGAGCTGAGCGGATGCTGAGCCCGGTACGGGGCCCCGGGCCGGGCCGGGCCGCTCGCCACGGGACCCCGGACCCTCTCTCCTGTCCACCCCTGGTGGAGGCAGACCCGTCTGGACCCCCGCCCCGCCCCGCCACGCCCCGCCACGCCCTGCCGCGCCTCGGGGCCGGCGCCAGCCGGCTCGCTCCGCTCAGGTGAGCACGACGGGGCTGGTCCTGTCCGTCACTGGAACCGTGCGTTCATACAAAATAACGGAGCCGAAACTGCGCTGAAATAAGGCGACGTATTTTTCACGTATTTCTTAAACAAAAAGACATAAACCGAATAAAAGAAGAGCAAAAGAAATGTTTTCTTGGCACTATGGTGGAATTTCATACGTGGCTGTTGGTAGGTGTATCATATTCTTTTATACTTTGTGGCGGTCGGCGGCGGGGCGGGGACTCGAACCCGCGTCGCCATGAGCGTCGCGATGACACGGAGCTGAGCGGCGCCGATTGAAAGATGTTCATGGGGCGTGAAATGAAGAGCAGAAGTAGCAGCAGAATGCAGGCGCGGGCGGGAGGGGTAGGGGAGGAGCAATGGTGCGGAAGGCTTCCGTTTGCCTGCATTTTCATGAGTCCACCACGTCGCAGCCCCAGACCCCGGCGCACCCCACCCCGCCACGCCCCGCCATGCCGCGAACACGACGACGACGACTCTAGCGAAAGGGGTGTGCCGCGGGGATGAGAAATAGTGGCCGATTACAAAGAGTACCGGCCGTTAGTGACGTAATAGAAAAAAAAGAGGAGGAGGAGGCGGTGGTGAAGGGTTAGGGGAGGGGAGGGGCCGCGCGGCCTCCAGGGGCCGTCCAGATTCCAGGGCGGGCGCGCACATAACCGTGATGGGAATTGGTACGGTGTATCTGATGGCGCAACGGTGGGGTTTCTCCCCCGAAATTCGCTCTGTAAAACAACCCGGGTGGAAAAAAGTTAACTCTAAGTTCACCTGAAAGTTAACATTACAAAGTTAACTTCGAAGATTGAACTTTAAAGTACACTCCCAGTTAACATTTTGTTGACTTTGTAATGAACACATCTATTAATTTAAAAGAAAACAGGAAACTTTATTGCAAGTCGAGTTTCTCAGAACTCAAAAGTCATTTTTGGAAACGTAATACGAAATAAACTTTTCATTGTACTCTATCTGCGCTTTCCGGTTAACTCCCTCTGCACCAGGGTTCTTCCTCCGGAGCTTGGTTTTCAATGAAATTGGGACTTGCATCCAACTTTTCGCGAATATACAGTTCACGCTCAAGTCATATCGTCATTCAACTCTACAACGAAACTCGACGGAATAAGGTGCTCCTTATTCCGGCGTAAAGCTACCCCTACCTCTCCATACTGGAGCACTGCCGAGTGTGCCGAGTGTGAGGGCTGGCGCTGGCTCGGGTCGTTCCTTAACTTTATATAACTTAAGAGTGAGCCTTCACAGCATTGACACCATTACGACATAACGTTTTCGGGACCGACAAGTCTTCGTATGCCCATCTTTTAGGATTTTCATGCAATCCGGTCGCTATCGGCTGCGATAGCGGTCGGGTGCGCTCGGGCGTTCGCGGGCACGGCACGGGCACCGTCGCCGACGCGATGTGGGCGCACTCTGGTCGGGCAAGCCTGCACCTACTTCTCCCTTCGTCAGCCGTCAGCCATCTTGTCGCTTGTCCTTGTCGCCGTGACTGCTAAGTTTCGTGTTCGTGTTTCGTCTCAAAGATCGAGGAAAAACTACGTTTTCTCTTCTATTCTACTTCAAATAAAAGGTAAGTGACATTATGAAGTGGTTTTTGTAATTCACGAATGGTGCTACGTTTTGGTAACATGTGATTTTGTACGTCTTGGCTTGAAAGCCTATGAGGCGAAGTAAAGGCTCCTTTCCAGACAGTTAACAGTGTTTTGCTACTCAAAATTCTACTCTTCTTTGTATATTTTCTACAACAAGAACGCTTCAAACTGCCTCAAAATTAATTTATTTTACGTAGAGCTGTGGACCCGATTCGGAATTCATTATTTTTCAACAACCATAACCTTACTTCTTGTTTACTTAGAACTTAGACCAGAGTACATCTTGTTTCAAACGCCATAGGCCAACGCCTCTCAGTAGAATGTGTTCTGTTTTTAATCCATCGTTCTTTTCATTCTTTTTTGTGGGCATGGTAAATCATATCAACGAAACAGGATAAGGAGAAAATCACTTCTGATGAAATCAAACAGTTTATGGCAAGTTTGTTTGCAAGCTCAAATCTTCTCTTTTTAGAGAGATTGTTTCTTAAATTTAAAAAAATAAATAAAACTGATTTGGTTTGTATTCTAATTGCAGTGAGGTGCTTGGTTTACAGGCAAAGTCACTCCAAAAGCACTTACGCTGTCATCAGAAATGTGAAATGATTATCGCAGAGAGTTTAAGGAACACAGTCCGGAGTTGAGCAAGAAGAATCTAAGTATATTAACTCATGACGATGAAACAGGATAAGGAGAAAAACACTTCTGATGGTAGCATACAGTTTATGGTAAGTTTGTTTTCAAAGTCAAAATTTCTCTTTTTAATGACATAGTTTCTTAAAATGAAAGTAAAAAAAAATAAAATAATAATTTGGTTTGTATTCTTATTGCAGTGAGGTGCTGGAATTAAAGGCAAAGTAACTCCAAAAGCATTTACGCTCTCATCAGAAGTGTGAAATGGTTATCGCAGTCAGTTTAAGGAACACAGTCCGGAGTTGAGCAAGAAGAATCTAAGTATATTAACTCATGACGATGAAACAGGATAAGGAGAAACACTTCTGATGGTAGCATACAGTTTATGGTAAGTTTGTTTTCAAAGTCAAAATTTCTCTTTTTAATGACATAGTTTCTTAAAATGAAAGTAAAAAAAAATAATAATTTGGTTTGTATTCTTATTGCAGTGAGGTGCTGGAATTAAAGGCAAAGTAACTCCAAAAGCATTTACGCTTTCATCAGAAGTGTGAAATGGTTATCGCAGTCAGTTTGAGCATCACAGTCCGGAGTTGAGCAAGAAGAATCAAAGTATATTAACTTATGACGATGGAAAAGGATAAGGAGAAAATCACTTCTGATAGTAGCATACAGTTTATGGTAAGTTTGTTTCCAAACTCAAACCTTCTCTTTTTCATGACATTGTTTTTTGGTTTGTATTCTTATTGCAGTGAGGTGCTGGAATTAAAGGCAAAGCAACTACAAAAGCATTTATGTTGTCGTCAGAAGTGTGAAATGGTTATCGCAGCCAATTTGATCATCACAGTCCGGAGTTGAGCGGAAAGAATCAATCAAAGTATAGTAACTCATATCAGCGGAACGGGATAAGGAGAAAATTACAGTTAATGGTAAGTTTGTTTAAAAACTTAAATCTGCTCCTTCTACTGACATTGTTTTTAAAAACAAAACCAACTGATTTGGTTTGTATTCTTATTGCAGTGGGGTGCTGGAATTAAAAGCGCAGCAACTTCAAAAGCATTTATGTTGTCGTCAGAAGTATGAAATGGTTATCGCAGCCAGTTTGATCATCGCAGTCTGGAGTTGAGCCGGAAGAATCAAAGTATAGTAACTCTTATCAATGGACCAGGATAAGGATAAAATCCTGATATCACCCAGCATGTTTGTAAATAGTATTTCAAATAAACCCCAGTGTATTTGAAGCCATTCTGTAATTATTTAGGCTTTACCTTGAGCAATCACTTCTTCCACTTCCATGCACAGCATTGAGGAGAAAAATGCAGACTACACAGAAGAGAGTACTGGAAACAAACTTTAGGGTTTACTTAAAGTTCATAAAAAGTGAACTTGAAGTTCCGTTGATTTGCCTAAAAGTTTCTGGAAAAGTTAACTTGTCCGCAATTTTTACAACATTTTCTTAACTGAAAAGTTACTTTAGTAAACTTTAAGTTAACTTTTAGTGAACATTTCTTACTTTTAAGTATACTCTTAGTTGTGTTTTTAATACACATTTACTTATCTTAAGGTGTACATTTAACTACATTAAAAAGTGTCTCAAGTCTTAAGCAACTCTTAACTTTAGCTGAACTTGAAGTTCACTCCAGCTATGTTCTGGAAAGTTAACTTTTTTCCGCCCGGGAAACACTGTTGAAAAGTGAAAGACCGTAAAACGGCATTGTTTTGATTGAAGATTTCACGCGATAAAAACAATGTCTGATTTTTATTCGAAGAAAATGGAAAAAATTTAAGGACCTCCATAAATTCGAAAACTGGAGGAAACTCAAACTTTGAGGAATTCTAGTCGTCCAGTCCATAATAAATGTGAGAATTTCCTCAAACTTTGGGCTATCTCAAAATCTGAGATTTCCTGAAGTCACGGGATTGCCGTAAAGTTTTCCCTCTGTTCTTTTTATTTTCTCTCAGAAAACTCCGCATACACTGTTAAAAATACTCGTAAGGGTTACGGGAGAATTTTCCATGATAAAAGTCGTAAAATTACGATTTGAAATTGTAAATTTACAAGCACTCCATATCCACTTGGAACTGACCGACGAGCAAGAATGGGGTGTCGTAAATTTACGACATATTTTGTAAATCAAAATTACAAAAAATGTCGTAAATTTACGAGTATATTTTTCACAGTGATAGTTTCACCGTGAACCTCTTCAGTATATGTGAGCGGCTCGGCGTGTCTCGGCAGCAGACGCCTTTTCTTCCGGGTCGGGCGCGCGGGTCGGCAGGGCGGGGTGGAGCCCCGGGCCCCGGGGGACGCGGCGGACAGGCCCCGAGCCCGGGCTGGGCTGGGCTGGTCGGGTTGCCTCTTGGGCCGCCCCTCCGGACGCCATTAGACGAGTCTCCTAACACTTTATGGACCGGGATGCTGGGCTCGGCTGGCCTGCGAGCCGCCCAAGGCCAGCGGCCCCCTGCCCCGCGCGCCACAGACCATCTCTGTACAGCATCTTCGATTTCCGCGGCGTGGCCCGGTGCGTGGCGTGGCGCGTGGAGAGAGAGAGAGAGAGAGAGAGAGAGAGAGAGAGAGAGAGAGAGAGAGAGAGAGAGAGAGAGAGAGAGAGAGAGAGAGAGAGAGAGATGGGCATAAGGGGAGGGAGGGGTACTCTCCCGGAAGGGGTTCGCCTTGGGGTTCGCCAGAGTGAAGCTGCTATCGATTCCGTGCACATAACAAAGGCTTTTCATCTATGAACAATGCAAACTGATTTTATGTACGTAATAGTTTCGCCTTTGACAGCGATATTGTGTAATCATCTTTTTTTTTATATTTTTCCACGCAAGGGTGCGCGACATTCGCAAACTATATTCCCGGGCCGGCGCGCGCGCGCGCGGAATTTATTTCTCTTATTTCCTCCCCTCTGGCTTATCAAGTGCCGGCCCGGCTGCTCTCGATTGTAATGGCAGACGGCAGAGATGGAGACGCCCGCCCCGCCCCGCCCCGCAGTGCTCCGCGCCGCTGCTGCTGCTGGCTCTCCTTTTTTACGGCTTTGGAGCGGCGGTGGCAGGTCTGACGGCCTGACACCCGCTGTTGGGAGCGCGCCTTACTTGACCCTTAATTAAACTGACGGTGCACACGAAGCGCACAGCGTGGCGGAGCGCGGCGGGGCAATGTTTTTAATTAGTCTCTCCCTCTCTCCCTCCACTCTCTGACACCCCCCGCCGCCTGCTTTCTCTGCCGCGCTTTCCCTCTCACTTTCTCTCACCGTCTCTCTCTCTCTCTCTCTCTCTCTCTCTCTCTCTCTCTCTCTCTCTCTCTCTCAGTTCAGTTCAGTCAGCCGCACCGAGCGGACGTCCCGGCCGGCTCTCTGCCAGCCGCCCGCCCCGCTCCCCCCGCGCCCAGCAGCTAGTTTGTTTACCAGTGGGGACCGGTGAAAAGTCAATGTTCTGCTCTTCGTGATAAATAGTGAGATCTGTGCAGTGCCGATACAGTGCCGATACGAGCCGAATACCTGTGACTGTGATATAAACTGTGATACACATCGTAATATTGACTGTGATAACGTGTGCGACATGAGTGACTGTGCCGTCTGTGGTGGAACCATCCGTTCCAGCCCAAACTTGAACAACAAGTTGGACTGCCCTGAGTGCAAATCAGCCTTCCATAGGGCGTGTGTTAGTGTAGCCCCCACCGGGAAATGGATTTGCCCCAAATGCAAGCCAACGCCGACATCCCCCCCGGTGGGCGGCACGTCGCCGCCTGACCTTCAACTGCAAACAATTTTGGATGCCATCGCCGCTCAGGGGGCCGCTCAAGGTAAAATGATCAAAGATCTCCAATCTGAAATGAGTGCTGCGCTCGCTACGAGCAATACCAAGATTGATGCGCTTGGCTCGTCTGTTGATAACGCCCTGGCCAAAGTGGCAGACCTCGAACGGGAGAATGTTATGCTGCGTGAGAAAGTTGCGTCTCTCGAGCAGCGCATCGCGGACGCCGAGCAGTACTCGCGCGTGAATGACGTCGACGTGCACGGCATACCCTACGTCGCGGGCGAGAACGTCCCCGCCCTGCTCGGCAACCTCGGCCGCGCGCTGGGGCTCCCGATTGAGCCCGCCATGATCGACGTGGCGCACCGCACCGGGCCCGCCACGTCGTCCAACCGCGGCATTCTCGTCCGGTTCTTGCGGAAGTCCGACAAGGAAGCCGTCCTGAAGGCAAGGCGCGTCAAGAGGGACCTAACGCTCGGGCACCTGAATGCTTTCAGTGACCTCCCCGCCGCCATGGCAAAATCCATTATCTATGTGAACGAGTCCCTGTCGCCCGCCCGCCGACAGATGCTCAACAAAGCGCGCGAGCACAAGAGGGACGGTAGGCTCAACGACGTATGGGTGCAGAGCGGAAAGCTTTATGTCCGGCGGACCCAAGGCGGCGAGAAGACGCACGTGCTTGATATAGAGCACCTCGACACGCTGGCGAGGGCGTAACAGTGACAATTCCGTGCAGTGATATGTGCAACATCAGCCGCCCTCCCCCCGCCGCTGCCAGGCCGCCCACCTGCCTAATGTGTTGCATACCCGCCCGGCGCCCACCAAATTACTGTCCGTGCCTCTTCGGTTGCCTACCCACCCGGCGCTTCTTGCATTACCGACCGCGCCCCATCGGCTGCCTACCCGCCAGGCGCTCGGCGAAGCACCGACCCTGCCACACAGGTTGCCTACCCACCCGGCGCTTCTCGCATTACCGACCGCGCCCCATCGGCTGCCTACCCGCCAGGCGCTCGGCGAAGCACCGACCCTGCCACACCGGTTGCCGACTTTCAAGGCGCTCGACCCAGCTCTGCTTACATGGACTTGCTTATCAACATGTTTATATATTTTATTTTAAATATTTAAATGCTTTTCTAGGCTTTGTTATATTTACCTTTGAGAGTAATATTAAATATTTGCTTATATTACTCATTGTTGTTAATATTCAATATGCTACAAGGTACACGGTAATTGTCTATGGTACCCGTTTTTCCGTCCTACATTATGTATGACCATGCTCTGTACGGTGCACTTAGAGAGGTTGAGATTGAGTTCAAGAAACAATTTAAGGTTGTCCATGTTAATGCTGAGAGCCTACTCTGTAATTCCCACAAAGATGAATTCCTGTGCTTGTTCGACGGTGGTCAGCTGGATGTTATTGCTGTTAGTGAAACTTGGTTTAATGGTCCTCAGGATTATGTGAATTTGAGTGGCTACAATGTCTTTACAGCAGACAGAACAAGCCAAGGCGGTGGTGGTGTCGCAATCTATGTTAGAGATTGTTATTCCTGTCGTGTCCTGTCTAAATCAGTGTCTCCAGACACAAGAGTAAAAAATCCTAAGCCAGACTTTGTAATTGTAGAGATTACTGCAAATAAATTTAAATTGTTGTTTGGTTGTGTTTACCGACCACCCAAAGCTGGCTATATCGAAGAGTTTGGTGACGAACTGTGCAGTTTTATTGTTGATTATAAATACACTGTCATTGCTGGCGATGTTAACGCGCATTTTAATAGTTCACGCCCCTCTGATATTAATGACGGCAAATCTGTTCATAAAATGTTAAATCTTTGCAACTTGTCACTTGTAGACTTTGGAAACACTTATCATGTGAGCAGCTGTGACTCATGGCTTGATATTATAGCATCAAACTGCCCCGAGGTAATCACGCACTACAAGAAATCCCCGAATTGCGGATTGTCTCATCACGACCTCCTGCTCGCTGTCTTTGCGCTTCAAGTACCCAAGCGTGATCCCCGCGCCTTCACCTATCGCGATTACAGAGGCTGCGACATGAGTAAATTGCGTGATGACGCTCAAAGTGCTCCCTGGGAGGACATCTTAAAATTAAATTGCATTAACTCGAAAGTGACGAGATTTAATGAAATCCTCGTCGGACTATATGATAAGCATGCACCGGTAAAAACAGCTACACCCTCCAAAGAGAATGGCCCTCCCTGGCTCACCGCTGAAATCAGGCTACTTATGAAACAAAGAGACGATGCGTACGCGGTGTACCGGAGAAATAGGAATGACTTCTATCGCACAGCCTTTAAGAAACTGAGGAACAAGACTAAACAGGAGATGCGCAATGCGAAAATTCGTCACGCTCACTCACTGCTCCACAACGCAAAAAGCACAAGGGACATGTGGAGCTCACTCAAGAAACTACGGGTCATCTCACAACCAGCTTCCTGTACAAGTGGACCACACCCTAATGATTTTAATGCGAATTTTGTGAATGTAACCATGCAGAACGAAGACCTCATACAAGCCAACATACAGCTTTATGAAGCACATTTTAAGCAGGAGAGGGAAGTTTTTCATTTTACATACGTCACACCAGAGGACGTCATCAGAGCCGCACTCAGTATCGGAAGCAACGCCAAGGGCGTTGACGAAATACCGGTCTCTTTCATCAAGAACTGTCTGTATGAGGTAACACCTGCTATTATCCACATCTGCAACTACAGTCTACAGCACGGTATCTTTCCTGACTTATGGAAGATAGCGGTCGTGAAACCGCTACCGAAGAAACCGAATCCAGTTACCCTGAAAGACTACCGCCCTATCAGCCTCCTCTGTGTCACGAGCAAGATTCTAGAAAAGATAGTGCACACCCAGGTCAGCAAATACCTACAAATTTACAACATCCTGAACCCGCTGCAATCAGGATTCAAAAGTCAACACTCCACTAGCACGGCATTGGTCAAAGTAGCTAACGACTTAAGAGTAGCTATGGATAGACGTCAACTTTCCGTCCTGGTCCTGTACGATTTCTCGAATGCCTTCCCCTCTGTCCACCATGAGCTTCTTCTCACGAAATTGAAAGGGATTGGGTTTTCCGCCTCAGCCTGTGCGTGGTTTTCTTCATACTTAACTAACCGCCAACAGAAAGTAATTTTTAATGAAGTGGAATCGTCCCTCCTGCCAGTGGAACTGGGCGTTCCCCAAGGCTCTATTCTGGGACCTCTCCTCTACCTGCTTTATGTCAACGACATTAACAAAATATTTAAATACGCCAGAAGCCACCTCTACGCCGATGACTTACAAACTTACATTTCATGCGCCCCTGAAGATTTCCCTACTGCGGTCAACCAGCTCAACGAGGAAGCGCTAGCACTCCATGAATTCTCTGAGAGACATAACCTATTGGTCAATCCTATTAAAACACAAGCCATCATTATCGGAAACCCAAAACTCCTGAAGAAACTTGCGCACCCCCTCCCACCCATTATTGTAAACAGTACCATAATTAAATACTCTGAAGAAGTAACGAATTTAGGCGTTATATTCGACAAAACTTTGACATGGGAACCACACGTTACTTCAGTCTGCAAAAAAGGCCTTGGTGTGCTACAACGACTACGGCACTATAGAGATCTTCTCCCGATACACGTGCGCATGCATCTGGTAAACAGTCTCGTCCATCCCGTATTAGACTACGCCTGTCCGGTATTTATTGATCTTCTACGAGCAAACAGTCTTCAGATCCAACGTGTCCAAAATGCCGGACTACGTTTCATCTATAACTTGAGAAGAGATACTAGAATATCACGTTACCTGAAGAAAACCAGATGGCTTAACATGGAAAACAGAAGAAAATGTGCAATGATCCAGCTACTGTTTAAAGCCCTCCTCTCGGGCCAACCAGCATACCTGTCATCCATGTTAGTTTTTATGCAGCAAATTCATAGTAGACAAAATAGGCATACTGTCCACACCCTGAGAGTCCCGCTCCACAGGACATGTAAAATGAGAGGAGCCTTCGAAGTATGTGGTCCGCAACTGTGGAATACGTTGCCTCTATGCATCCGTACCTGTAAGACTGTAAATAGCTTTAAACGCCAAATTTATAATCACTTTCTTGGTCTACAAAATTCCTAAACGTGCACTGTTAATAATCTCTGTAAATATTATTACCCCCTTTTTTTTCTATGTTTTTAAATCAATGTCCCCCACTGGTGTACTGTGTATGTTATGTCTTGGCCGTACTGAACTCTGCCTTCTTTACTGGTACTGAATAATTGGTACTAAACTAAGGGGCTTCCAGCCCTACTGTACCAAAGTAGCTCAATAAAATCTAAATCTAAATCTAAATCTCGCTCGCTCGCTCTCGCTCTCTATCTCGCTCTCTCCCCCCTCTCGCCCCCTCTGTCCCTCTCGCTCTCTCTCTCTCCCTCTCGCTCTCTCTATCTCTCTCTCTCTCTCTTGCTTGCTCGCTCTCTCGCTTGCTCGCTCTCTTTGACTCTCCTGCGCCGTGTCCCTCTGACCCACGACACTTGTTTCATCCTTGGGGTGGCGTCTACCACTATTCAGCTTATGCTCGGGCACGGCTCGGCCCTCGTGTGTGTGTGTGTGTGTATGTGTGTGCGCGCGCTCGCGTTTGTGTGTGCGTGCGTACGGCCGTGCAGATAAGCCCATGGCCGTTGTACACACGCTCCCATTAATCACCCTGTGGCACACAGCGTTGTTCGCAGTTCTTTCTGCAGGTGCCTCGCGCGGCTGGCTGATAGAGGCGCAAAGATTTTTTTGTTGTTGCTGTTGGAGATTTTGACGACGACAACAACAACAACAACAACAACAACAACAACAACAACAACAACAAACAGTAAAGAAAGTGAAAATCGGTTTTAGCGGCGTTGCGGCACATTACCGTTAATTTAAGGGGCGTACGTAAAATCAGTAGTGGATATCTTCATCGCCCTCTTCATTTCACCTTTCCTGGGACTGTCATGGCTTTTAAGGGGTGCGTGTTTTCCACGAGTGTGAAGTTGGCCAACTTTTTGTTGGCCAACCGAATTCAGCTTACATGGAACAGACTGTATGTACCCCAAAAGCAAAACCATTAGCCAACCGTAAGCCAACTGCTGTCCGACGCCCCCAGAGGGTGGTAAAGGGTTGTTTTGTGACCCGACTACCCACTCCAATCACCGGAAGTGGCCTACCTACCCGGGGCAAAAATCTCCCAAGCCTCAAACAAGGCTTCCCGTAGCACGGGAGACGTACTTTAGGCATTGGGAGATTTTTGCCCCTGCGTCTCAGACGCCTTCCGAGGGTCGCAAGGGGTTGTTTTGTGACCCAACTACCCACCCCTATCACCCGAAGTGGCCTACCTATCCGGGGCGAAAATCTCCCAAGCCTCAAACAAGGCTTCCCGTAGCACGGGAGACGAACTTTAGGCGTTGGGAGATTTTTGCCCCTGCGTCTCAGACGCATTCCGACGGTAGTAAGGGGTTGTTTTGTGACCCGACTACCCACCCCCATCACCGGAAGTGGCCTACCTACCCGGGGCGAAAATCTCCCAAGCCTCAAACAGGGCCCTCCGTAGCACGGAAGGCGTACTTTAGGCGTTGGGAGATTTTTGCCCCTGCGTCTCAGACGCCTTCCGACGGTAGTAAGGGATTGTTTTGAGACCCGACTACCCAAACCCATCACCGGAAGTGGCCTACCTACCCGGGGCAAAAATCTCCCAAGCCTCAAACAGGGCTTCCCGTAGCACGGGTGACGTACTTTAGGCATTGGGAGATTTTTGCCCCTGCGTCTCAGACGCCTTCCGACGGTAGTAAGGGGTTGTTTTATGACCCGACTACCCACCCCGATCACCGGAAGTGGCCTACCTACTCGGGGCAAAAATCTCCCAAGCCTCAAACAGGGCTTCCCGTAGCACGGGAGACGTAGTTTAGGCGTTGGGAGATTTTTGCCCCTGCGTCTCAGACGCCTTCCGAGGGTCGCAAGGGGTTGTTTTGTGACCCGACTACTCACCCCCATCACCGAAAGTGGCCTACCTACCCGGGGCAAAAATCTTCCAAGCCTCAAACAGGGCTTCCCGTAGCACGGGAGACGTACTTTAGGCGTTGGGAGATTTTTGCCCCTGCGTCTCAGACGCCTTCCGAGGGTCGCAAGGGGTTGTTTTGTGACCCAACTACACACCCCCATCACCGGAAGTGGCCTACCTACCCGGAGCAAAAAATCTCCCTAGCCTTAAAACAGGGCCCCCCGCAGCACGGGAGACGTACTTTAGGCGTTGGGAGATATTTGCCCCTGCGTCTCAGACGCCTTCCGAGGGTCGCAAGGGGTTGTTTTATGACCCGACTACCCACCCCGATCACCGGAAGTGGCCTACCTACTCGGGGCAAAAATCTCCCAAGCCTCAAACAGGGCCCTCCGTAGCACGGGAGACGTAGTTTAGGCGTTGGGAGATTTTTGCCCCTGCGTCTCAGACGCATTCCGACGGTGGCAAGTGGTTGTTTTGTGACCCGACTACCCACCCTCATCACCGGAAGTGGCCTACCTATGCAGGCCAAAAATCTCCCAAGCCTCAAACAGGGCTTCCCGTAGCATGGGAGACGTACTTTAGGCGTTGGGAGATTTTTGCCCCTGCGTCTCAGACGCCTTCCGAGGGTCGCAAGGGGTTGTTTTGTGACCCAACTTCCCACACCCATCGCGGGAGTTGCCTACCTATCCAGGGCAAAAATCTCCCAAGCCTCAAGCAGGGCTTCCCGTAGCACGGGAGACGTACTTTAGGCGTTGGGAGATTTTTGCCCCTGCGTCTCAGACGCCTTCCGACGGTAGTAAGGGATTGTTTTGAGACCCGACTACCCAAACCCATCACCGGAAGTGGCCTACCTACCCGGGGCAAAAATCTCCCAAGCCTCAAACAGGGCTTCCCGTAGCACGGGAGACGTACTTTAGGCATTGGGAGATTTTTGCCCCTGCGTCTCAGACGCCTTCCGACGGTAGTAAGGGGTTGTTTTATGACCTGACTACCCACCCCGATCACCGGAAGTGGCCTACCTACTCGGGGCAAAAATCTCCCAAGCCTCAAACAGGGCTTCCCGTAGCACGGGAGACGTAGTTTAGGCGTTGGGAGATTTTTGCCCCTGCGTCTCAGACGCCTTCCGAGGGTCGCAAGGGGTTGTTTTGTGACCCGACTACTCACCCCCATCACCGAAAGTGGCCTCCCTACTCGGGGCAAAAATCTTCCAAGCCTCAAACAGGGCTTCCCGTGTGGCGGTTATTTTCTGGACAATAAATAACTCCACAATGTAACATTTATGTATTGTGTATTTTCGTAAACTCTATTGTAGGATCATGGAATAATAATTGTATACTCGTGTAATATGTACTGTATTGCCCTGTATGCTTGTATTTGTATCGTATTTGTATTGTGTTGTATTGTAATTGTATTGTGTGTTTTGTCAATTGTTTCGCTATTGTAATTGTTCTCATCGTGTCAACCTATTCTTAAAATTTCTGTACTATTTGTAATATTTCTGAGATAGCTCGCGACAGCCTGGCGCCAGCATGTATTAATCTGGACCTGGACAGTGAATATTCTCCCTAGCCTGCGTTCTGAGTGTGTCACTGTGTCACTGAGTCACCCCTCGGCGACGGCACCCTCACCCTCACTGCCATTCATTTTATGACTCCGCAACGGGCGTTGTCTTTCTCTCCATTCCTTCTGCCGTGTGTGTGGTACATCCCCCATTAGCTCCCAGATTGAATTTGTCTCATCTCGTCCGCGATCGAGATAAGGTTTTCGTTTTCCTCGCGACGGACCCTTGCAGTCGTAAATGCGCCCCTCTTCCTATCTTGCTCCGTGCGTCTATGGGCCCCGCTTGATTGGACCGTCACCGCTGCCCCCTACCGAGGGTACATAAGGAGCCACCCTGGGCCGCAGCTGGCATTCTTCATTCGGCGTTCAGCATTCAGCATTCCGCACCAGTCCGCCACCAAGAAGGACCAACCCTTCACGGAGCCGCCCGGCCGTCCTGGACCAGCCCGAGGACGCCGATCAGCACTTAGCCGCTGCCGCCGTCCTGGCCTCCACTCCTGGACTGGACCTCTCCGTCTCCATCTTCATCAACGCGTGCCGCCTCGCCCCTCGCCGCGCCGCGTGCCGTGCCTCCACTACGCACCGCCTCGCCCCTCGCCGCGTGCCGTGCCTACACTACGCACCGCCTCGCCCCGCGCCCGCGAACCACGAGTCGCCGCCGCTGAGCTGCTCATTGGTGTCGATCGTCCCGGCCGCCGCCTGCTGCTGCACCCACCGACCGGACATCACGCCGCCCTGCTCATCTCAATCGTATTGTACCTAATTATAAGCCAATACCGCTCTCACTTTCTCAACATTGTCATACTGATAGTGCTAATTAAGTTAGTACTAAGGACACGCCTTCTGTAATTGAATTCGGAATACAAAATCTGAATTGCTCAACCCAACGGTTTTTTTATGCTCTTTTTACGTTGTAAAACTGCGTAGACACTCACACAAATTGTCGTCTACATTGGCGACGCACACTACATTGGTGACCCCGACGTGATTTTTTAAAAAAGAAGAGCAGTCGTAGTACATTTGTGTGTGTCTAGCAAATAATTTTTTTTTGAAAGTGAGAAATGGTGGAACCGACCATGGCGCAGCTGAAGCGGGAGTTGGAAGCAGCGAAGAAATCTCTCGAAGACCAGGAACGAGAACTCGCGGCCAAGGACAAGGACATCGTCAGTCTCACCGCTGCGAAACTGGCCCTTCAGGAAGTACACAAAGCTGGAGATAGGGTGAGTGCACACCTTCCATTATTTTGGCGTGACCGTCCTGTGTTGTGGTTTGCCCAAGCCGAGTCCCACTTTTCGTCTAGTGGAATTACGCAAGATTCCAAGAAATACCATTGCGTGGTTAGCCACCTAGATTCCTCTACTAGTGCGGAAGTTGAGGACATAATTTTAGGCCCCAGTGCTGATCGCACTTACGCCAATTTAAAGAAAGCTCTGACTGACCGTCTTTCTGACTCTGAACAGAAACGCATTAAAAAATTGCTTTCTGAAGCTGAAATGGGCGACCAAAAACCTTCCCAATTTTTGCGCAATTTACGTTCTCTCGCTGGCAGCAGTAACGCTGTTAACGAGAGTTTACTCAAACAATTGTGGTTAGAGCGTCTACCTAGAACCGCTACTGCAATTTTGAGTTCTCACACAGGACTAGATTTAAATGCACTCGCTGCAATAGCTGATAGCATTGTTGAATGTGCTCCTGACACTCCCCTCGCGATCCGAGCTGTTAGAAACAGGGAAGAGCCGGATGTGACTCGCTTAGTGTTCAACACTCTTCAAGAGCTTAAGCAACAAATCGCTAGCCTGCGGATGGTTACGCCGCGTCCCAACGAGCGCCCATCTCGCGCTCGCTCTCAAGACCGTTTTCGAGATAATCGAAACTCCCAATCCCGTGTTCGAGAAAATTCTCGTACACCTGCCCGCCCTGTCCGCGAAAATGGACTTTGCTGGTATCACAACCGCTACGGGCCGAAGGCTACAAAATGCACAGAGCCTTGCTCCTTTCACCTGGGAAACGCGACCGGCAACCAGTAATTGCGGCAACGGGTTGCCTATCTTCAGGGAGCCGCCTCGTTATCACCGAGAAAAATTCAAGACAGGGATATTTAATTGACACTGGGTCTGATGTGTGCTGTTTTCCTCGTCGTTTACTCCCTGGTCGCAAACTGCAAGAAACAAATCATGTTCTTTCCGCGGCAAATGATAGTAATATTAAGACTTACGGTTTACTCCCCTTAGCTCTAAATTTTGGACTTCGCCGTAATTTTACCTGGGATTTTATTGTTGCCGATGTAACAATACCAATTCTTGGTAGTGATTTTCTTGCGTACTACCACTTGCTCCCCGATTGTAAATTAAAACGTTTAGTTGACGGACAGACTGGCGTGTACGCACAAGCGCACACCGCCGACGTTGTACAGTCTAGTGTAAAAGTAGTGAGTGACTCACAACCTTACGCTGACCTCTTAGCTCAATTTCCTGAAGTTTGTCGTCCGCCTGGTAAAGATCGCGTAATTAAGCACAACACAGTGCATTACATTAGGACTACCCCTGGCCCGCCAGTTTCCTGCCGACCACGCCGTCTCGCTGGAGATAAATTTTCCAGTACAAAACGCGAATTTGAACTCATGCTAGAAAACGGTTCTGCTCGCCCGAGTGACAGCCCGTGGTCCTCTGGTCTTCACGTAGTCCCGAAAAAAGACGGAAATTTACGCCCGTGCGGCGATTACCGCGCGCTCAACGCGCGTACCATTCCCGATTGCTACCCTGTTCGGCATATTCATGATTTTGCTCACAATATCAACGGTTGCAAAATTTTTGCTCTACTGGATTTGGTCAAAGCTTATCAACAAATCCCCGTGCATCCTGATGATATTTGCAAAACCGCAGTTGCCACTCCATTTGGTTTATTTGAATTTCCCTTCATGCCTTTCGGTTTGCGTAACGCTGCGCAGACTTTTCAGAGGTTTATGGACGAAGTTACCCGTGGTTTAGATTTCTGTTTTACCTACATAGATGACGTCCTGGTTTTTTCCCGCGATGCTGAGCATCACAGAGAAAACCTGAAAATTCTTCTCTCACGCCTTAGCCAATATGGCGTGGTTATCAATCCAAGTAAATGTATTTTTGAGGCTGAAACCCTTACTTTTCTGGGGTATAAAATTTCCCCAGAAGGCATTTCCCCTCCGGAAGAACGCGTCGCAGCCCTGCGCGCTTTTCCTCTTCCAAAAACGGTCAAAGAAGTTAGGAGATTTTTGGGAATGATAAATTTTTACAGGCGATTTTTGCCTAATGCAGCCGCTTTCCAAGCGCCCCTGCATGATGCCCTCTCAGGACCAACGTTGAAAGGATCAAAACCTTTCCCCTGGACCCCTGAACGACAAAAAGGTTTTCAAGATTGTAAAGATCATTTAGCAACAGCTACCCTGCTAGCTTTTCCCGTCGATAATGCGCAACTCGCGTTATTTACTGACGCAAGTCTTAACTGTATAGGCAGCGTCTTGCAACAGCATGTTCACGGTGCCTGGCAACCGTTAGGTTTCTTTTCTAAGAAAATTTCGGCTCGCCAATCTACATGGCCACCGTTTCACAGAGAATTGCTTGCCATTTACGAAGGCGTACAGCACTTTCGTCATGCACTTGAAGGACAGAATTTTACTATTTTTACGGATCACAAACCGTTGACTTTCATGTTCACGCAGAAACGCGATAAATTAGCCCCTGTCCAACGTAACCATTTAACGTTCATTTCACAATACACGACTGATATCCAGCACATTTCTGGTTGTCAGAATGTTGTTGCAGATTGTTTGAGCCGCGTAGAAGCGCTTAGCCTCAAAACAGTTGATTTGTCGGAACTCGCCCAAGCCCAACGCGAAGACGAGTCGTGCGGGTTGCCTACCTCCTCGTCCCTCCGACCCGAGGAAGTATTGATCCCCGGAACGGACACGCGTCTGTTGTGTGACGTTTCCACAGGACGCCCGCGCCCGTTCGTCCCTCCTCCCTTACGACGCCGTGTTTTTGATCAAGTTCATAATTTGAGTCACCCTGGTGTTCGCACAACTGTCAAATTAGTTAGCGAACGTTTTGTTTGGCCCTCTATGAAAAAGGACGTTGCGGCGTGGACGCGCGCTTGCTTGCCCTGCCAACGCTCAAAAGTCTCGCGTCACGTGACCGCGCCACTAGGACAATTTTCCGCGCCGACAGCCCGATTTTCCCATGTCCACATAGATTTAGTAGGTCCCTTACCGCCCTCTAAAGGATTTAGGTACTTGTTCACATGTATTGATAGATGGACAAGGTGGCCCGAGGCCCGTCCCCTTCAGGACATTACAGCTGAAAATGTTGCTAACGCATTTCTCAACTGCTGGGTTTCTCGTTTTGGCGTACCTGAACGAATTACCACTGACCGTGGCTCCCAGTTTCGTTCTCAATTGTTTTCCGAACTCGCGCAAAAGTGTGGTATACACATGTCCCATACTACCGCTTATCACCCCGCCGCCAACGGCCACGTTGAACGAGTTCACCGACAATTGAAAGCCGCCATTATGTGTCACGACACGACCTGGATGGAAGCCCTACCGCTGGTACTACTCGGGATTCGCTCCGCCTTTAAGGAAGATCTCAAGTCTACCACAGCAGAGCTCGTCTACGGAGAACCACTCCGTCTCCCCGGCGAACTCGTCGCTCCTCCGCCTGAAGACGCCAAGACCCAATCTGAGCTTTTATTTCGTTTAAGGGAGTATTTTAGAAAATTAAGACCCACTCCAACTTCGCGTCATAGTAATCCTAGTTCGTTTGTTCACAGAGACCTAACCAAATGTACCCATGTCCTACTCCGAGTTGACAAGGTCCGCCGTTCACTCGAGGCGCCCTACACTGGCCCTCACCGAGTGATCCGCTGGGACGAGTCCGGCAAGACCGTCGTCCTGGACCTCAAGGGCGAGCCCGTCACAGTCTCCATTGACCGTGTCAAACCGGCATACCTACTTGCCGAGGACGCCGTGGAGGGTAGGCAACCTCCGCAGCCCGAGCCGGAGACAGCCAGGCCCGCAGCACGGCCTGCATCTCCCGCTGGCCCCGTCCTCGAGCCCGGCCGCCCGCCGCCCGAGACACAGCCGTCGCACACATCGTCGCCCCCACAGCCCGTACTCCGCACGCGCTATGGCCGCCGAGTACGATTTCCTGACCGTTTTATCCCTGGATAAACCGTCTTCCCAGGGGGGTGAATGTGGCGGTTATTTTCTGGACAATAAATAACTCCACAATGTAACATTTATGTATTGTGTATTTTCGTAAACTCTATTGTAGGATCATGGAATAATAATTGTATACTCGTGTAATATGTACTGTATTGCCCTGTATGCTTGTATTTGTATCGTATTTGTATTGTGTTGTATTGTAATTGTATTGTGTGTTTTGTCAATTGTTTCGCTATTGTAATTGTTCTCATCGTGTCAACCTATTCTTAAAATTTCTGTACTATTTGTAATATTTCTGAGATAGCTCGCGACAGCCTGGCGCCAGCATGTATTAATCTGGACCTGGACAGTGAATATTCTCCCTAGCCTGCGTTCTGAGTGTGTCACTGTGTCACTGAGTCACCCCTCGGCGACGGCACCCTCACCCTCACTGCCATTCATTTTATGACTCCGCAACGGGCGTTGTCTTTCTCTCCATTCCTTCTGCCGTGTGTGTGGTACATCCCCCATTAGCTCCCAGATTGAATTTGTCTCATCTCGTCCGCGATCGAGATAAGGTTTTCGTTTTCCTCGCGACGGACCCTTGCAGTCGTAAATGCGCCCCTCTTCCTATCTTGCTCCGTGCGTCTATGGGCCCCGCTTGATTGGACCGTCACCGCTGCCCCCTACCGAGGGTACATAAGGAGCCACCCTGGGCCGCAGCTGGCATTCTTCATTCGGCGTTCAGCATTCAGCATTCCGCACCAGTCCGCCACCAAGAAGGACCAACCCTTCACGGAGCCGCCCGGCCGTCCTGGACCAGCCCGAGGACGCCGATCAGCACTTAGCCGCTGCCGCCGTCCTGGCCTCCACTCCTGGACTGGACCTCTCCGTCTCCATCTTCATCAACGCGTGCCGCCTCGCCCCTCGCCGCGCCGCGTGCCGTGCCTCCACTACGCACCGCCTCGCCCCTCGCCGCGTGCCGTGCCTACACTACGCACCGCCTCGCCCCGCGCCCGCGAACCACGAGTCGCCGCCGCTGAGCTGCTCATTGGTGTCGATCGTCCCGGCCGCCGCCTGCTGCTGCACCCACCGACCGGACATCACGCCGCCCTGCTCATCTCAATCGTATTGTACCTAATTATAAGCCAATACCGCTCTCACTTTCTCAACATTGTCATACTGATAGTGCTAATTAAGTTAGTACTAAGGACACGCCTTCTGTAATTGAATTCGGAATACAAAATCTGAATTGCTCAACCCAACGGTTTTTTTATGCTCTTTTTACGTTGTAAAACTGCGTAGACACTCACACAAATTGTCGTCTACATTGGCGACGCACACTACACCCGTAGCACGGGACACGTACTTTAGGCGTTGGGAGATTTTTGCCCCTGCGTCTCAGACGCCTTCCGAGGGTCGCAAGGGGTTGTTTTGTGACCCAACTACACACCCCCATCACCGGAAGTGGCCTACCTACCCGGAGCAAAAAATCTCCCTAGCCTTAAAACAGGGCCCCCCGTAGCACGGGAGACGTACTTTAGGCGTTGGGAGATATTTGCCCCTGCGTTTCAGACGTCTTCCGACGGTAGTAAGCGGTTGTTTTATGACCCGACTACCAACCCCGATCACCGGAAGTGGCCTACCTACTCGGGGCAAAAATCTCCCAAGCCTCAAACAGGGCCCTCCGTAGCACGGGAGACGTAGTTTAGGCGTTGGGAGATTTTTGCCCCTGCGTCTCAGACGCATTCCGACGGTGGCAAGTGGTTGTTTTGTGACCCGACTACCCACCCCTATCACCGGAAGTGGCCTACCTACCCGGGGCGAAAATCTCCCAAGCCTCAAACAGGGCCCTCCGTAGCACGGAAGGCGTACTTTAGGCGTTGGGAGATTTTTGCCCCTGCGTCTCAGACGCCTTCCGACGGTAGTAAGGGATTGTTTTGAGACCCGACTACCCAAACCCATCACCGGAAGTGGCCTACCTACCCGGGGCAAAAATCTCCCAAGCCTCAAACAGGGCTTCCCGTAGCACGGGAGACGTACTTTAGGCATTGGGAGATTTTTGCCTCTGCGTCTCAGACGCCTTCCGACGGTAGTAAGGGGTTGTTTTATGACCCGACTACCCACCCCGATCACCGTAAGTGGCCTACCTACTCGGGGCAAAAATCTCCCAAGCCTCAAACAGGGCTTCCCGTAGCACGGGAGACGTACTTTAGGCATTGGGAGATTTTTGCCCCTGCGTCTCAGACGCCTTCCGACGGTAGTAAGGGGTTGTTTTGTGACCCGACTACTCACCCCCATCACCGAAAGTGGCCTACCTACCCGGGGCAAAAATCTTCCAAGCCTCAAACAGGGCTTCCCGTAGCACGAGAGACGTACTTTAGGCGTTGGGAGATTTTTGCCCCTGCGTCTCAGACGCCTTCCGAGGGTCGCAAGGGGTTGTTTTGTGACCCAACTACACACATCCATCACCGGAAGTGGCCTACCTACCCGGAGCAAAAAATCTCCCTAGCCTTAAAACAGGGCCCCCCGTAGCACGGGAGACGTACTTTAGGCGTTGGGAGATTTTTGCCCCTGCGTCTCAGACGCCTTCCGAGGGTCGCAAGGGGTTGTTTTGTGACCCAACTACCCACCCCTATCACCGGAAGTGGCCTTCCTACCCGGGGCAAAAATCTCCCAAGCCTCAAACAGGGCCCTCCGTAGCACCGGAGACGTAATTTAGGCGTTGGGAGATTTTTGCCCCTGCGTCTCAGACGCATTCCGAGGGTGGAGGGGGTTGTTTTGTGACCCGACTACTCACCCCCATCACCGGAAGTGGCCTACCTATCCAGGCCAAAAATCTCCCAAGCCTCAAACAGGGCCCTCCGTAGCACGGGAGACGTACTTTAGGCGTTGGGAGATTTTTGCCCCTGCGACTCAGACGCCTTCCGACGGTGGTAAGGGGTTGTTTTGTGACCCGACTACCCACCCCCATCACCGGAAGTTGCCTCCCTACTCGGGGCAAAAATCTCCCAAGCCTCAATCAGGGCCCTCCGTGGCACGGGAGACGTACTTTAGGCGTTGGGAGATTTTTGCCCCTGCGTCTCAGACGCATTCCGACGGTGGCAAGGGGTTGTTTTGTGACCCGACTACCCACCCCCCATCACCGGAAGTGGCCTACCTATCCAGGCCAAAAATCTCCCAAGCCTCAAACAGGGCCCTCCGTAGCACGGGAGACGTACTTTAGGCGTTGGGAGATTTTTGCCCCTGTGACTCAGACGCCTTCCGACGGTAGTAGAGGGTTGTTTTGTGACCCGACTACCCACCCCCATCACCGGAAGTGGCCTACCTACCCGGGGAAAAAATCTCCGAAGCCTCAAACAGGGCCCTCCGTAGCACGGGAGACGTACAAGGTCGTTTACAAAAGCCCGCTCTGAAGCTTTTTCAAAGCAGAAAGGGCGGGCTAAAAATGTTGCCCACCTGTCCAGCCGTCAATAACACCGCCTGCACACTAAATGGAAAGGGACAATTTTTTCCCAAGAAATGTTGCGTTTTTGTGCACACCAATCCCTTTTGACAAATTTTTGTAATAATTTGCTGGGACAATTTGTAATATTTCGGATGCAAATTGTCTCAATTTAGCGGTACAATTTGTCCCAAGAAAATGATGTTTACAAAAACGCAACATTTTCTGGGACAAAATCGTCCTTTTTCATTTAGAGTGTGGATGTGCATTAAATGCAGTCACTACCTAAAGAAAATGGGTGCCAGTTTTACTTTTGCCATCATACACTAAGCTTAAAATGTGCATTTGGCCACACAAAATAGCGCGCAACGAGCTAGCTATCAACAACGACTCGTTTTACAATCGAATATGAAAGGAATGAAAATTTTTACGTTTTCTTGAAAACAGTTTAGAAAGGAATTCGCATTTCCCTAAGATAGATGAGAAAAGTAAAGAACAGCACTCGGTGAAAACATGGGCTTGGAGTAAGGAAATATAAGGTTGTGATTGTTACCATCCCGCCCAGCTCGACTCGGCCTGCCGGCTCAGCTCGCAATTACCGTAGAAACTCATGATGCAAATTCATTTGATGCAAAAACGTATTGACAGCTTGCCATCAGACATACCTTAAAAAATTTTCAATTTTTCGTAGTATTTTTCATTACTAGTTGGTGAGAATTAGTTCGAGAAAATCGGCTGCGCCCCCCTAACAGAAAATGAAATGCCAAAATTGTCCGTTTTAAGTACCATTATTGTCCCTCTAAGTTTTCAGGGACTTGGAGGGGATTTGGCACTCGCTCAAATCCCTCTGAAGTCCCTGCCCCCTAAAATCCCTCCGAAGTTCCATTTGCGATCGCGATGCGTTTTTGACATAATCGAAAAAGTGGTAAATAAGGAGGACTCCCAGATTGTTTTTAACACGTCACATGGGTTTCAGATACCCAGAAACAATGCAGTGTATTGTATAGATGTATACTTCATGCATGTTACATCCATGAACGGTGCTCTAAAACCGCCAGACAGCTGTGCGACTAGGATTCAGCGGTAGTAACGCAGAGACTTCAGAGGGATCTCGCAAGGAATTTTGGCAAGTGGTAGCTACCAAATCCCAACTCCCCCAAACGACCGCTTTTGGGACCTGCACGGACTTCTGTCTTTGGACCTTCCGAGGGATTTCGCCTTTGGGACAATATTGGGACTTCGATTTCTGTTAGGGCCATAAGGGGCCATCGTGAAGAATAAATAAAAAAACATACGATTTCACAAAATCCTGGTAGACAACGGAGTTTTTATAACTAGGGTAAAATTATTGTGAGGGTGTAGTAAAACTAAAAGAAAAAAAGGTAGTTTTGTTATATGTAGAATATACTTTTTAGAGTTAAAGTTTACCGTAGTCGTGATTTGTAGCTTGATGAAACTGAGTACGAATTGATAAGGTGGGCTTCAATTGGGGTGCACTCTTACGGTTTCGAGTGAGCGTAAACGATAGGTGACGTTACTGAATTTGTTTTGTCTCAGTGTTTGATCAGCGTCACTTACTAGTTCAGGAAAGTAACATGTCAAATTTCATCTTTCTAGCTTGAACGATTTCGAAGTTAGTCTCTTGGTAAAAATTGTCCGATCAGCTTGATTTTTGAACTGTAGACTCGTAATGCAATGGTCAATCGATCACTAAATTGACATTTTTACTCCAACGTGTTCTTCCAATTTTTAGTTTTTGAACCACTGCGCATGAGTTCAATCAACAGCCCCTCCCCTTCCCCCCTCACCACGGTCCTCCTCCTCCCCTGCGCGCCGCGAAGAGGGGAAGAGGGGCCGAGCGAGCGCACCTGCAACAAAGCCGACTCGGCTTGACTCGCCTTCGGAGCTTCGGAGTGCGCAGTCCTCCCTTCTGTGGTTCTAGGCTGGGACCTCCCCTCAACAAAAGAAGGCCGGTGGATCGGCGGCTCACGCGTCCACCTCGCGACTTAACTCGCGTCCACTACCGAGAGCTGGCGCCAATAGAGCACCTAGCGACTTTTATAACTATTTCTTTTAGCTGAACGAAAAGTTACATAAAACATAGCCGTTATGAATATGAAAATAGCCGTTCTAGACCCGCGGAAATAGTTTTGCAAAGTTTCACGGCGGTTCAATGCGTTGGGACAAAAGTGATTTACGAAAAAGATATACGTAAATGTACACCAGTTCAAGAATTCTGCTCACCAGATTAAAGCCAAACTTACCAAATCGTTTTCTGCAGGTGCAAAACTACTAAAAACGCAGTCAGTTCACCGTGTAAACGTTTCGATAACTTTACAAAATGATTTAAAGTCGCGAGGTGGGCACATCAGCCACCGGCAATGGCGGACATGCTTGGCCTGCTTTCGCGTTGTTGACACAACATGCCAACCAAATAAAATGAAAAAAAATCACTTCTCTCATAACGTTACGATTTGAACTCATTCTTTGAGGCACACATTTAGTTGGCAGAACCGGGGCAAGTTTCAGTAAAACTGAAGTAGTTTTAAAGAAGGCAGTACGGTGGTCACGCGCGAATTTCAGTGGTGTTATCTCATTCTTGCGCTTGAAACTAAAGGCTAGCTTTGTTTGAACGCAGACTTTAGAGGTTTCTCTTTCGCTCCGTGTTGGCTCGTCTCGGCCTACCCCCTCCACGAAAAAATATCCCCTTCCCCTGTTCATTTTGCCTGACGAGTCGAGCATTACCATAGAAACTCGAATTTCAATTCAAATTTACAAAATTTCTGCAATACAGATTTCAACTAGACTTCAGCATCGAATGTACCAGATTACATTCTAAAGGTATGCTTAATATTATCGAATTCCCTTCAGCAGTTTTTTTCTGTCGTAAGGGGCCATATGAAACAAAACACGCACGTTTTCCATCGATTTTAGAAGGCAACTCCGTTGCCTAAAAAAAAAAAAAATACGATTTCACGAAATCCTGGTAGACAACGGAGTTTCTATAACTAAAATAAAATATTGTGAGTGTTGAATAAGACTGTAAGAAGACCGACTGGTTTTGTTTAGTTTACGATGGTCAAGATAGTGGCTAAATAATTCTAAATTAAAATTGATAAGGCGGGTTTCAAGTAATGAATACTCTCCGACAGTTCGGCCGACAATAAATCGCCAGGAGCAGGAGATTAGAAAACTCTCCTTCTGACGGCAAATAAAGGGCGGCGAGGTCACGGTCGGAGAAGAACGTCAACAATAACCTCCCCTCCACCGGGCGCACGGAAGAGGCGAACCGGGGCCCTACCTAATACCGCTGGTACGCGAAGGACCAGCGGGCAAGCGCGCCGCGGCCGCGACGGGGGTGCGCTCTATTGGGAAAACGCGGAGTTAAGGCGTTGTTTACACAAAATGGTACACGTAAATGTACATCATTTCAAGAACTCTGCTCACCAGATCGAAGTCAAACTTACCAAACCGTTTTCCGCAGGTATAAAACTACTATTTACGCATTCAGTTCGCCTTGTCAACGTTTCGATAACTTTAAAAAATGATTTAAAGTCGCGAGGTGGGCACATCAGCCACCGGCAATGGCGGACATGCTTGGCCTGCTTTCGCGTTGTTGACACAACATGCCAACCAAATAAAATGAAAAAAAATCACTGCTCTCATAACGTTACGATTGGAACTCATTCTTTGAGGCACACATTTAGTTGGCAGAACCGGGGCAAGTTTCAGTAAAACTGAAGTAGTTTTAAAGAAGGCAGTACGGTGGTCACGTGCGAATTTCAGTGGTGTTATCTCATTCTTGCGCTCGAAACTAAAGGCTGGCTTTGTTTGAACGCAGACTTTAGAGGTTTCTCTTTCGCTCCGTGTTGGCTCGTCTCGGCCTACCCCCTCCACGAAAAAATATCCCCTTCCCCTGTTCATTTTGCCTGACGAGTCGAGCATTACCATAGAAACTCGAATTTCAATTCAAATTTACAAAATTTCTGCAATACAGATTTCAACTAGACTTCAGAATCGAATGTACTAGATTACATTCTAAATGTATGCTTAATATCATCGAATTCCCTTCAGCAGATTTTTTTCTGTCGTAAGGGGCCATATGAAACAAAACACGCACGTTTTCCAGCGATTTTAGAAGGCTACTCCGTTGCCTAAAAAAAAAAACGAAACCTTTCTGGCGAACCTAACGGGGGCCTAAAAAATACGATTTCAGGAAATCCTGGTAGGCATGAAGTTCGTTAATGTTTTCGTTTCACTAAATACTTCGGTAGCTGAAGTTCTTTTCGAGTTAAATCCCTCTGAAGTCCCTCCTCTCTCGGATCCATATGTTTACATCGTTTACAGAACTTGTAGAAAAACGCACTCTAGGTCATTTTTAGCACGTCATACGACATCAGGAGGGCTGTAGATACACTATGTATACAAATATGAACATACGATCAAATACTGAATGTAGAATGAAACAGATAGGCGCTCTGTAGCCCTCTCAGTTGAGAATGAAGCCTGGCATAGGTGGGACTTCTGAGGGACTTCCAAGGGGCTTCAGAGGCGTAGAATCGCCGAATTCCCAAGTCTCGGACTGGGCCCGGTCGGTGGGTCGGTGAAACCGACTGGGCCACCCTGAAAAGGTATCAGTTAGGGCCCATCTATTGGATTATACCCCTGTATATACCGGGTGTCCCAGAGAACACACGGCAGTGTTGCGGGATTGCATACTCGCCAGAGCTCTCTGGAAACTCAGGTGTGAGGCAGTCTCTCACCAAATGGTGTGAGGCAAAATACCTCACACCAA
The DNA here is from genome assembly GCA_029379305.1 of Frankliniella fusca. Taxonomy (NCBI): domain Eukaryota; kingdom Metazoa; phylum Arthropoda; class Insecta; order Thysanoptera; family Thripidae; genus Frankliniella; species Frankliniella fusca. The sequence goes on from JAHWGI010000117.1 coordinate 309,256, forward strand.
ATGGTGTGAGGCAAACATATCTCACACCAAATGGTGTGAGACTCGTTGTGCCTCACACCAAATGGTGTGAGACTCGTTGAACCTCACACCAAATGGAGTGATACTTCCCTATACCAAATGGTGTGAGGCACAGAGGGTCTCACACCATTTGGTGTGAGGCACAACGAGTCTCACGCCACTTGGTGTGAGGTATGTTTGCCTCACACCGTTTGGTGTGAGGTATTTTGCCTCACACCATTTGGTGTGAGACTGTCTCACACCTGAGTTTCCAGAGTGCAGGGGCTATGGCGCCTTACGGCCAGAGTGGGTAGGCAGACCCGCAACACTGCCGTGTGTTCTCTGGGACACCCGGTAGGCATTTTGCCTCACTTTGCCCCTGTGCGTAAGCAAATGCCCGACCAGGACCTTAGCACCCAGTCCGTGCCTGGAAGTCCCTACGTCCTACTTTGCTCCCTTTTGGAACTCTAAGGGGATTTCGCATAGGATGACCCACGGAGGGATTTCAAAATCGGGACTCTAGAGGACCTTCGTTTTCTACTAGGGAAATTCACAAGAGCTAATGTTCACCAGAGCTACAAGTCACAAGAGCTAAAAGTCACAAGCGCTACGATTCACATGGGCTACAAGACACAAGCCCTACGATTCACAAGCGCTAAAAGTCACAAGAGCTACAAGCAAATCAACGGTACTGGTAACGGACTTTACTTTGCGGTGTGGGTGAGAACGGGGTTGAGGATCGAGGCATCAGCTGCCGGTGCTACCGGGGGGGCTTAGAGTGTAACAGCGGTCCAGCTTCCTTCCAGCCTCTCCTGCACTCTAAATGTCAAGGGACAATTTTTGTCCATTCCTGGTGACGTCTGTGTGCACAACTTGCAGGTTGCGATTTATTAACCACGCAATGACAAACTTACATCTTTTGCTGGACAAAATGAACAATAGTCCAGCAAACAAGTTACGGAATTGTCTCTTTCTAAGTTGTGCACACAGACGTCACCAGGTATGGACAAAAATTGTCACTTGACATTTAGAGTGTGAACTTTGCCCAATCTGTGCCCTCGGCTTCGAGTTCTCACGGCCTTTCGCGCAGATAGGACCGCGAGATGCATATAGGTGACTCTCGAATCGCGATCCGCGCGTGGCGATTTGACGTGCTTGGTGAGGTCACAGTACGAGTATCCTGCTTGTGTCCATCGCGGTCGCGCCTCCAGTCGCGCGTTATCGGAGGTGATTCGCGAGGTCCACGCATCCCTTCGTGGCTGTCCGCTGAAGGGTTGCGTGAGCTCGCGGTCCCATCCGCGCGAGGGGCGTGAGATCTCGATGCTAATGGGGATGCAGTTGGGGAGAAGCTGGGCGCAAGCTGGACCGCTATCACACTCTATGCCACCCCCCCCCCCCCCCCCAGCACCGGCAGCGCCAGTGTACGCCGGTATAAACAATACGAGACAATATACGAGACAAGGTGACAATTTCGGACAGAATATAAAAATAAAGTTTACATTTTCAGCGTTTTCGAAGAAAAATTAAACATTACGACCTGTTAGCCCACACCTGATGTCATTATTAGTCTTTTGGCGATGAAATCTCTTATAAGGGCACATTTTTCGCTAAAATTTGTCCGAATTTGTTATATTGTCTCGTATTGTCTGTATTGTCGAGACAATAATGTGTACACTTTTTGTGCCTGTTCCACACCCCTCGGCGTATTTGATAAATAAGAGAATGACTTTTTCTTCTGCTCGAATGAGCCTTTTTGTCCACGGATCTTCCTATGCCACGAGGCCTACAGGTGTCGAAAACGCGGCTTCTCACATATATGTGGTATACATGTGATTCGATGTAGCTTGAGAGTGCGAACCTGCATGCCTCTACCAGCTGTGCTCCAGTAGCCTGTGGTCATGGCTTCGGGTTAGTAACACAAAGGTTCCGGGTTCGAATCTCATCAGGTAAAGTTAAAAAAGTTCGATGTGATGTGAAAATAATCCGAAGAAGTATGTTCCTAACCCTTGATCAACCATTCGCAATGGATGAGATTTGTCTTATCTTTATTTCCTCTTAATCCACACGTGCTTGTGACACAGGAAACATGTATGCGGTTGCACATGTATGTGGTTCACATACAAGTCTACTTGTATGTGATACATGCTACATACAAGACCAAAGTGTAGGCGGCATACATGTCCGGCATACAAGTTGACTTGTATGTGCCCGACATAAAAATAATTTCGCGGGAGCTGAAGCCTCGATCCTCGCCCCCGTTCTCACCCGTATCTCAAAGCATAGTCCGTTACCGGGAACTGTTGATTTGCTTGTAGCTCTTGTGACTTTTAGCGCTTGTGGCGTTAGCTCTTGTGACTTCTAGCTCTTCTGAATGCCGTCGGTAAAAAGGATTTTAGGTCGAAATTTCTCAAAATTGGTCGATAACTATGAGCTGGCTTTTCAGCAATGAACTAAGGAGATGGAGTTCTACCTCTCTGCCAAGTCTTATGAAAATCCTATAGAAAAATCAGGATTTAGGTAAGGGGCCGTGCGCATCCTGACACAAAGCCATAAAGCTACTTCGTGCCTAAAAAAAATCGCATTCTGACCATTCTGACCCATGAGGTCACTTCTTGCCTGAAACCACTCATATTGACACTCTGCTCCGTGACTAAAACTTGACGTCACAGTGAGCTTCTCGTGAGTAGTATTTCGTGTTCATAGGAGTCGGCCGGGGGAGCGAACCACAAGTGCTAACAGTCACAAGCGCTAACGCCACAAGCGCTACGATTCACGAGCGCTAAAAGTCACAAGCGCTACGATTCACAAGCGCTAAAAGTCACAAGAGCTACAAGCAAATCAACGGTTGCCGGTAACGGACTTTACTTTGCGATACGGGTGAGAACGAGGGCAAGTTACCGTTACCGTTACCGGTCGTAACGGAATGTAAGACCGCATTAGTCACATCGGTGGTTACGAAAAACCTGCTAAGACAGTTTGCAATCAGACACAGCCTGAAAATTTTCTAATTTTACAAACTATTTTCTATTGCAATTTCGTCAGGATCTGTACGGCAGAAATTGCTGTGGCCTTAATAAATCACTGTCGAGAAAAATGATACCAGAAACGATCTTTTAAGTGATTTTGAAGGACATTCAAATTCTTACAGGACAATTTTTAAAAAGACGTAAACCGATTTAGCTTTAGATGCCACGCTCAAATTTTGAAGGCAAAGAGGAGATTTAAACGTTTATTTTAATGAGCAATTAAACTGTGGTGCTTAAACCCATAGTCCATTTTCAGAGCTGTTTATTACAAAAACGGTGTCATTTGCGGTAATGTTGTTTTCGTAGTAACTGTTATTCAGAATTTAGCGGACAATATTCAATACTCTAAGAGTGATGCCTCTATGCATACCCGTACAAGATATCAATACATTTAAAGTCAGCGTTTTTGTCAGACAGACAGACATGAGTCTATTCATATCCTGTTTGCACGAAAACTAACACCTGGAACCACCTGGTATTCAGTGAAAAGATGTTTTAAGATACGCGCTTCAAGATCCTGAAAAGTTTCGTCCATTATAGCCAGTATTTTGAAAATGCGGGTAGGGGTAAGAACATAGAATGTGGTCCTAGCGCAAAGTACTTCTTTGGGTTTGCGCCCTAACCTTCATTAAGAATCATTCCCGCGTGCTGCATGTTTGCACACAGCAATATACGACCAAAATAAAGGACGTAACGCAAAAAGTATCAAACATTTCCAATCAGGAAATTAATAACAAGCATTGAAATCTCCTATTACGCCTTACGGGAATTCCGAGTAGGCAACCGGGCGCACACATTTTGACATTATCCGCTTCCGGAGCCCATGAGACCACCTAACCCAGGCACAAATAGATATATTTTGAATATTTTTTACTTTTATTTTTTAGACTTTTGATGCAAGGAACATCTCTACCTGGCACCTGGATATCTACGCAACGTGTTTAGGGCGGAAAAGGCAGGAAAATGGAATTTGTGGGCAAAGAAATGACGCTGCTCTAGGGCCTGAAACCACCCCAAAAATGTAAATGAGTTCGAGCAAAGTTTATGGACAGGAGCAGAAAGGTAAAGGGAACTCGTTGATATGTAAAACTATTAATTTTATCGAGAAGCCTACAAAACGTATCCAAACAAGCCGTACTTTTGATCCACATTTGGGTCAGATTCCCAACATGGATCACCCCCCTCTAAAATTGAAATGAGTGTTTTTATATTAATATATAAAAAAAATTCCTACATCTGTACTTATGTCATGAACATGTCACTCATATGATTCACAGTTCTGTAACTTGGTGATCCATGTTCGGGTATCCCCCTCCAAACATGGATCAAAATGAGAGGTCATTGGATTTCCCTGTCATTTCCAAAGTATTAGAGTTACAAATCTGATCTCCTCATGATACCTTCCCATAAGGTTCAAACTACACGATTATGAAAAAAAAAATATGCTCATCACGCTTATAACCCCTTCAAACTGGCGACTTTCTAAAAATTGATCCATTTATGGAACAGTTACCCTCAGTTGTGGCTGCGGGTCCTGTCAACATCTTACATTTCATCAGGAGCAAAAGTTTTCACCAGTAATGAGTGGTATGTTCTCTGCTTCGTTAGTACATCTTAGTGGACGCCGAAACTCTGATGCGAAACACATTGTTATATGAGCAAGAAGTGGCTATGCGGGTCCTGTCAACATCGAGAGGGAATTCACTTCCGTAATACACTGTACACCTGATCCCTGATCCCTGAGACGCAGGGGCAAAAATCTCCCAACGCCTAAAGTACGTCTCCCGTGCTACGGGAAGCCCTGTTTGAGGCTTGGGAGATTTTTGCCCCGGGTAGGTAGGCAACTTCCGGTGATGGGGGTGGGTAGTCGGGTCACAAAACAACCCCTTACTACCGTCGGAAGGCGTCTGAGACGCAGGGGCAAAAATCTCCCAACGCCTATAGTACGTCTCCCGTGCTACGGGGGGCCCTGTTTGAGGCTTGGGAGATTTTTGCCCCCGGTAGGTAGGCAAACTTCGGTGATGGGGGTGGGTAGTCGGGTCACAAAACAACCTCTTGCCACCGTCGGAATGCGTCTGAGACGCAGAAGCAAAAATCTCCCAACGCCTAAAGTACGTCTCCCGTGCTACGGGAAGCCCTGTTTGAGGCTTGGGAGACTTTTGCCCCGGGTAGGTAGGCCACTTCCGGTGATGGGGTTGGGTAGTCGGGTCACAAAACAACTCCTTACCACCGTCGAAAGGCGTCTAAGACGCAGGGGCAAAAATCTCCCAACGCCTAAAGTACGGCTCCTGTGCTACGGAGGGCCCTGTTTGAGGCTTGGGAGATTTTTGCCCCCGGTAGGTAGGCCACTTCCGGTGATGGGGGTGGGTAGTCGGGTCACAAAACAACCCCTTGCCACCGTCGGAATGCGTCTGAGACGCAGGGGCAAAAATCTTCCAACGCCTAAAGTACGTCTCCCGTGCTACGGGGGGCCCTGTTTGAGGCTTGGGGGATTTTTGCCCCCGGTAGGTAGGCCAACTTCGCTGATGGGGGTGGATAGTAGGGTCACAAAACAACCCCTTACAACCGTCGGAAGGCGTCTGAGACGCAGGGGAAAAAATCTCCGAACGCCTAAAGTACGTGTCCCGTGCTACGGGAAGCCCTGTTTGAGGCTTGGGAGATTTTTGCCCCGGGTACGTAGACAACTTCCGGTGATGGGGGTGGGTTGTCGGGTCACAAAACAACCCCTTACAACCGTCGGAAGGCGTCTGAGACGCAGTGGAAAAAATCTCCCAACGCCTAAAGTACGGCTCCCGTGCTACGGAGGGCCCTGTTTGAGGCTTGGGAGATTTTTGCCCCCGGTAGGTAGGCCACTTCCGGTGATGGGGGTGGGTTGTCGGGTCACAAAACAACCCCTTGCCACCGTCGGAAGGCGTCTGAGACGCAGGGGAAAAAATCTCCCAACGCCTAAAGTACGTCTCCCGTGCTACGGGAAGCCCTGTTTGAGGCTTGGGAGATTTTTGCCCCGGGTCCGTAGGCAACTTCCGGTGATGGGGGTGGGTAGTCGGGTCACAAAACAACCCCTTACAACCGTCGGAAGGCGTCTAAGACGCAGGGGCAAAAATCTCCCAACGCCTAAAGTACGGCTCCCGTGCTACGGGAAGCCCTGTTTGAGGCTTGGGAGATTTTTGCCCCGGGTAAGTAGGGCACTTCCGGTGATGGGGGTGGGTAGTCGGGTCACAAAACAACCCCTTGCCACCGTCGGAATGCGTCTGAGACGCAGGGGCAAAAATCTCCCAACGCCTAAAGTACGTCTCCCGTGCTACGGGAAGCCCTGTTTGAGGCTTGGGAGATTTTTGCCCCCGGTAGGTAGGCCAACTTCGGTGACAGGGGTGGGTAGTCTTGTCACAAAACAACCCCTTACTACCGTCGGAAGGCGTCTGAGACGCAGGGGCAAAAATCTCCCAACGCCTAAAGTACGTCTCCCGTGCTACGGAGGGCCCTGTTTGAGGCTTGGGAGATTTTTGCCCCGGGTAGGTAGTCCACTTCCGGTGATGGGGGTAGGTAGTCGGGTCACAAAACAACCCCTTACTTTCGTCGGAAGGCGTCTGAGACGCAGGGGCAAAAATCTCCCAACGCCTAAAGTACGTCTCCCGTGCTACGGAGGGCCCTGTTTGAGGCTTGGGAGATTTTTGCCCCTGGTAGGAAGGCCAGTTCCGGTGATGGGGTTGGGTCGTCGGGTCACAAAACAACCCCTTGCCACCGTCGGAATGCGTCTATGACGCAGGGGCAAAAATCTTCCAACGCCTAAAGTACGTCTCCCGTGCTACGGGGGGCTCTGTTTGAGGCTTGGGAGATTTTTGCCCCCGGTAGGTAGGCCAACTTCGGTGATGGGGGTGGATAGTCGGGTCACAAAACAACCCCTTGCCACCGTCGGAATGCGTCTGAGACGCAGGGGCAAAAATCTCCCAACGCCTAAAGTACGGCTCCCGTGCTACGGAGGGCCCTGTTTGAGGCTTGGGAGATTTTTGCCCCCGGTAGGTAGGCCACTTCCGGTGATGGGGGTGGGTTGTCGGGTCACAAAACAACCCCTTGCCACCGTCGGAATGCGTCTGAGACGCAGGGGCAAAAATCTCCCAACGCCCAAAGTACGGCTCCCGTGCTACGGAGGGCCCTGTTTGAGGCTTGGGAGATTTTTGCCCCCGGTAGGTAGGCCACTTCCGGTGATGGGGGTGGGTTGTCGGGTCACAAAACAACCCCTTGCCACCGTCGGAATGCGTCTGAGACGCAGGGGCAAAAATCTTCCAACGCCTAAAGTACGTCTCCCGTGCTACGGGGGGCCCTGTTTGAGGCTTGGGAGATTTTTGCCCCCGGTAGGTAGGCCAACTTCGCTGATGGGGGTGGATAGTAGGGTCACAAAACAACCCCTTACAACCGTCGGAAGGCGTCTGAGACGCAGGGGAAAAAATCTCCGAACGCCTAAAGTACGTCTCCCGTGCTACGGGAAGCCCTGTTTGAGGCTTGGGAGATTTTTGCCCCGGGTACGTAGGCAACTTCCGGTGATGGGGGTGGGTTGTCGGGTAACAAAACAACCCCTTACAACCGTCGGAAGGCGTCTGAGACGCAGTGGAAAAAATCTCCCAACGCCTAAAGTACGGCTCCCGTGCTACGGAGGGCCCTGTTTGAGGCTTGGGAGATTTTTGCCCCCGGTAGGTAGGCCACTTCCGGTGATGGGGGTGGGTTGTCGGGTCACAAAACAACCCCTTGCCACCGTCGGAAGGCGTCTGAGACGCAGGGGAAAACATCTCCCAACGCCTAAAGTACGTCTCCCGTGCTACGGGAAGCCCTGTTTGAGGCTTGGGAGATTTTTGCCCCGGGTCCGTAGGCAACTTCCGGTGATGGGGGTGGGTAGTCGGGTCACAAAACAACCCCTTGCCACCGTCGGAATGCGTCTGAGACGCAGGGGCAAAAATCTCCAAACGCCTAAAGTACGTCTCCCGTGCTACGGGAAGCCCTGTTTGAGGCTTGGGAGATTTTTGCCCCCGGTAGGTAGGCCAACTTCGGTGACAGGGGTGGGTAGTCTTGTCACAAAACAACCCCTTACTACCGTCGGAAGGCGTCTGAGACGCAGGGGCAAAAATCTCCCATCGCCTAAATACGTCTCCCGTGCTACGGGAAGCCCTGTTTGAGGCTTGGGCGATTTTTGCCCCTTGTAGGTAGGCCAACTTCGGTGATGGGGGTGGGTAGTCGGGTCACAAAACAACCCCTTACTAACGTCTGAAGGCGTCTGAGACGCAGGGGCAAAAATCTCCCAACGCCTAAAGTACGTCTCCCGTGCTACGGAGGGCCCTGTTTGAGGCTTGGGAGATTTTTGCCCCGGGTAGGTAGTCCACTTCCGGTGATGGGGGTAGGTAGTCGGGTCACAAAACAACCCCTTACTTTCGTCGGAAGGCGTCTGAGACGCAGGGGCAAAAATCTCCCAACGCCTAAAGTACGTCTCCCGTGCTACGGAGGGCCCTGTTTGAGGCTTGGGAGATTTTTGCCCCTGGTAGGAAGGCCAGTTCCGGTGATGGGGTTGGGTCGTCGGGTTACAAAACAACCCCTTGCCACCGTCGGAATGCGTCTGAGACGCAGGGGCAAAAATCTTCCAACGCCTAAAGTACGTCTCCCGTGCTACGGGGGGCTCTGTTTGAGGCTTGGGAGATTTTTGCCCCCGGTAGGTAGGCCAACTTCGGTGATGGGGGTGGATAGTCGGGTCACAAAACAACCCCTTGCCACCGTCGGAATGCGTCTGAGACGCAGAGGCAAAAATCTCCCAACGCCTAAAGTACGGCTCCCGTGCTACGGAGGGCCCTGTTTGAGGCTTGGGAGATTTTTGCCCCCGGTAGGTAGGCCACTTCCGGTGATGGGGGTGGGTTGTCGGGTCACAAAACAACCCCTTGCCACCGTCGGAATGCGTCTGAGACGCAGGGGCAAAAATCTCCCAACGCCTAAAGTACGGCTCCCGTGCTACGGAGGGCCCTGTTTGAGGCTTGGAAGATTTTTGCCCCCGGTAGGTAGGCCACTTCCGGTGATGGGGGTGGGTTGTCGGGTCACAAAACAACCCCTTGCCACCGTCGGAATGCGTCTGAGACGCAGGGGCAAAAATCTTCCAACGCCTTAAGTACGTCTCCCGTGCTACGGGGGGCCCTGTTTGAGGCTTGGGAGATTTTTGCCCCCGGTAGGTAGGCCAACTTCGGTGATGGGGGTGGATAGTAGGGTCACAAAACAACCCCTTACAATCGTCGGAAGGCGTCTGAGACGCAGGGGCAAAAATCTTCCAACGCCTAAAGTACGTCTCCCGTGCTACGGGGGGCTCTGTTTGAGGCTTGGGAGATTTTTGCCCCCGGTAGGTAGGCCAACTTCGGTGATGGGGTGGATAGTCGGGTCACAAAACAACCCCTTGCCACCGTCGGAATGCGTCTGAGACGCAGGGGCAAAAATCTCCCAACGCCTAAAGTACGGCTCCCGTGCTACGGAGGGCCCTGTTTGAGGCTTGGGAGATTTTTGCCCCCGGTAGGTAGGCCACTTCCGGTGATGGGGGTGGGTTGTCGGGTCACAAAACAACCCCTTGCCACCGTCGGAATGCGTCTGAGACGCAGGGGCAAAAATCTCCCAACGCCTAAAGTACGGCTCCCGTGCTACGGAGGGCCCTGTTTGAGGCTTGGGAGATTTTTGCCCCCGGTAGGTAGGCCACTTCCGGTGATGGGGGTGGGTTGTCGGGTCACAAAACAACCCCTTGCCACCGTCGGAATGCGTCTGAGACGCAGGGGCAAAAATCTTCCAACGCCTTAAGTACGTCTCCCGTGCTACGGGGGGCCCTGTTTGAGGCTTGGGAGATTTTTGCCCCCGGTAGGTAGGCCAACTTCGGTGATGGGGGTGGATAGTAGGGTCACAAAACAACCCCTTACAATCGTCGGAAGGCGTCTGAGACGCAGGGGCAAAAATCTCCCAACGCCTAAAGTACGTCTCCCGTGCTACAGGGGGCCCTTTTTGAGGCTTGGGAGATTTTTGCCCCGGATAGGTAGGCCACTTCCGGTGATGGGGGTGGGTAGTCGGGTCACAAAACAACCCCTTACTACCGTCGGAAGGCGTCTGAGACGCAGGGGCAAAAATCTCCCAACGCCTAAAGTACGTCTCCCGTGCTACGGGAAGCCCTGTTTGAGGCTTGGGAGATTTTTGCCCCCGGTAGGTAGGCCACTTCCGGTGATGGGGGTGGGTAGTCGGGTCACAAAACAACCCCTTACTACCGTCGGAAGGCGTCTGAGACGCAGGGGCAAAAATCTCACAACGCCTAAAGTACGTCTCCCGTGCTACGGAGGGCCCTGTTTGAGGCTTGGGAGATTTTTGCCCCGGTTAGGTAGGCAACTTCCGGTGATAAGGGTGGGTAGTCGGGTCACAAAACAACCCCTTGCCACCGTCGGAATGCGTCTGAGACGCAGGGGCAAAAATCTCCCAACGCCTAAAGTACGGCTCCCGTGCTACGGAGGGCCCTGTTTGAGGCTTGGGAGATTTTTGCCCCCGGTAGGTAGGCCACTTCCGGTGATGTAGGTGGGTTGTCGGGTCACAAAACAACCCCTTGCCACCGTCGGAAGGCGTCTGAGACGCAGGGGAAAAAATCTCCCAACGCCTAAAGTACGTCTCCCGTGCTACGGGAAGCCCTGTTTGAGGCTTGGGAGATTTTTGCCCCGGGTACGTAGGCAATTTCCGGTGATGGGGGTGGGTAGTCGGGTCACAAAACAACCCCTAACAACCGTCGGAAGGCGTCTGAGACGCAGTGGCAAAAATCTCCCAACGCCTAAAGTACGTCTCCCGTGCTACGGGAAGCCCTGTTTGAGGCTTGGGAGATTTTTGCCCCGGGTAAGTAGGCTTCTTCCGGTAATGGGGGTGGGTAGTCGGGTCACAAAACAACCCCTTACTACCGTCGGAAGGCGTCTGAGACGCAGGGGGAAAAATCTCCCAACGCCTAAAATACGTCTCCCGTGCTACGGGAAGCCCTGTTTGAGGCTTGGGAGATTTTTGCCCCCGGTAGGTAGGCCAACTTCGGTGACTGGGGTGGGTAGTCTTGTCACAAAACAACCCCTTACTACCGTTGGAAAGCGTCTGAGACGCAGGGGCAAAAATCTCCCATCGCCTAAATACGTCTCGCGTGCTACGGGAAGCCCTGTTTGAGGCTTGGGCGATTTTTGCCCCTTGTAGGTAGGCCAACTTCGGTGATAGGGGTGGGTAGTATGGTCACAAAACAACCCCTTACAACCGTCGGAAGGCGTCTGAGACGCAGGGGCAAAAATCTCCCAACGCCTAAAGTACGTCTCCCGTGCTACGGGAAGCCCTGTTTGAGCCTTGGGAGATATTTGCCCCGGGTAAGTAGGCCACTTCCGGTGATGGGGGTGGGTAGTCGGGTCACAAAACAACCCCTTACTACCGTCGGAAGGCGTCTGAGACGCAGGGGCAAAAATCTCCCAACGCCTATAGTACGTCTCCCGTGCTACGGGGGGCCCTGTTTGAGGCTTGGGAGATTTTTGCCCCCGGTAGGTAGGCAAACTTCGGTGATGGGGGTGGGTAGTCGGGTCACAAAACAACCTCTTGCCACCGTCGGAATGCGTCTGAGACGCAGAAGCAAAAATCTCCCAACGCCTAAAGTACGTCTCCCGTGCTACGGGAAGCCCTGTTTGAGGCTTGGGAGACTTTTGCCCCGGGTAGGTAGGCCACTTCCGGTGATGGGGTTGGGTAGTCGGGTCACAAAACAACTCCTTACCACCGTCGAAAGGCGTCTGAGACGCAGGGGCAAAAATCTCCCAACGCCTTAAGTACGTCTCCCGTGCTACGGAGGGCCCTGTTTGAGGCTTGGGAGATTTTTGCCCCTGGTAGGAAGGCCACTTCCGGTGATGGGGTTGGGTCGTCGGGTCACAAAACAACCCCTTGCCACCGTCGGAATGCGTCTGAGACGCAGGGGCAAAAATCTCCCAACGCCTAAAGTACGTCTCCCGTGCTACGGGAAGCCCTGTTTGAGGCTTGGGAGATTTTTGCCCCGGGTAAGTAGGCCACTTCCGGTGATGGGGGTGGGTAGTCGGGTCACAAAACAACCCCTTGCCACCGTCGGAATGCGTCTGAGACGTAGGGGCAAAAATCTCCCAACGACTAAAATACGTCTCCCGTGCTACAGGGGGCCCTTTTTGAGGCTTGGGAGATTTTTGCCCCGGATAGGTAGGCCACTTCCGGTGATGGGGGTGGGTAGTCGGGTCACAAAACAACCCCTTACTACCGTCGGAAGGCGTCTGAGACGCAGGGGCAAAAATCTCCCAACGCCTAAAGTACGTCTCCCGTGCTACGGAGGGCCCTGTTTGAGGCTTGGGAGATTTTTGCCCCGGTTAGGTAGGCAACTTCCGGTGATGGGGGTGGGTAGTCGGGTCACAAAACAACCCCTTGCCACCGTCGGAATGCGTCTGAGACGCAGGGGCAAAAATCTCCCAACGCCTAATGTACGGCTCCCGTGCTACGGAGGGCCCTGTTTGAGGCTTGGGAGATTTTTGCCCCCGGTAGGTAGGCCACTTCCGGTGATGGGGGTGGGTTGTCGGGTCACAAAACAACCCCTTGCCACCGTCGGAAGGCGTCTGAGACGCAGGGGCAAAAATCTCCCAACGCCTAAAGTACTGCTCCCGTGCTACGGAGGGCCCTGTTTGAGGCTTGGGAGATTTTTGCCCCGGGTAGGTAGGCCACTTCCAGTGATGGGGGTGGGTTGTCGGGTCACAAAACAACCCCTCGCCACCGTCGGAAGGCGTCTGAGACGCAGGGGCAAAAATCTCCCAACGCCTAAAGTACGGCTCCCGTGCTACGGAGGGCCCTGTTTGAGGCTTGGGAGATTTTTGCCCCGGGTGGGTAGGCCACTTCCGGTGATGGGGGAGGGTAGTCGGGTCACAAAACAACCCTTTACCACCCTCTGGGGGCGTCGGACACCAGTTGGCTTACGGTTGGCTAATGGTTTTGCTTTTGGGGTACATACAGTCTGTTCCATGTAAGCTGAATTCGGTTGGCCAACAAAAAGTTGGCCAACTTCACACTCGTGTGTTTTCCCAGCTGGAAGAGGGACAGAGAGGTTGAGAGAGAGAGAGAGGGGGGGGTGCTTTATTAATAATGAAGAGCCTACCGGTCGCTACGACGAGCCATTTCCATTAGGCCTCTCTCCCTGGCCGGCCGCGCCGACTCCTTGGAGGAGACTACATGGAGACTCCTCTTGGGAGACCTACGGTGTGCTGCCCTTCTCCCCTGGGTCCCAGCTCGTGTTTGCGTGCGTGCGTGCGCGTGTGTGTGTGTATGTGTGTGTGTGTGTGAGAGAGAGAGAGAAAGTCTATGTGTGCGTGTGACGTTAGTGCAGTGGGTCTAACCGTTCCAAATTAATAGGCTTGTTTGTGCGGGTTCGGGAGGGCAGCGCGGGGGTAGGGCCGCTAGTGCAGTGTGAGGAGCAACCTACCTTGTCCCCCTACCTGCCTTGGGTCAAAAGTTGTGGTTACAGAGAGTGTTTAAATTGTTTTTTTTTTTCCCCTCCGTGTGCAAAGCCCGTGCTTTTGGACGATTGAGAATAGTGCAAAAAACCGCGTTGACGTGTTATATAACTTGAAATAAGTAAAAAAATGATGTTTTGCTGTGTGACTGAATTCTATTTGCTTCTATCTCGCTTTCTTTTCCTTCGGTGTGTGTCCCGCCGAATGTAATAAAGAGGGGTAAAATGAGCGAATGCAGTGGTTGGGCCGGGCCGGGCCGGGCCGCGCCAGGCTGGGCCAGCATCTGGGTGGATTATTGCTCAGCTCTGCGGCGCGCGTTGTGGGCCCCGGGGGAGGGAAGGGGGGGGGGCAGGGGGACCGGAGACGGGAAAGGGGATAGGGAGCAAGGGATGCTGGACTGGACCCCGCTCCCTTCCACCTCCTTCCCCCTCCCTCACTCCTTCCTTCCTCAAACCCCTTAACGTAATAAGCGGTTGGTCTGGTCTGGATCTCTGCCCCCCCCCCCCCCCCGGCTCCCCATTCCCGCCCCGCTCACCCTCATCCGATAGTGCACCAAGCCGTGCACTATCGCGATCAAAAGAAAAGGCTGTGTGTGTGTGTGTATGTGTGTGCGCGCAGCGAATAGAACATAGCAAGCCTACCACGGGAATCTTGCCGCAGGAATTCGACCAATCCTCTCCCTCTTCCCCTCACTCCCCTCCCCCCCGCTCTCTCTCTCTCTCTCTCTCTCTCTCTCTCTCTCTCTCTCTCTCTCTCTCTCTCTCTCTCTCTCCCTCCCTCTTCCTCACCCTCTCTCCCTCCCTCCCTGATGATGATGATTTGGAAGCGGGCGGGGTAGGCGGCCGCGAGGGGTGCTGACCTAGAAAGTCATCGACTTTCATGAGGCGTGCCACACTCGCAGCTGCTGCAGGCGTCTGTTTTAAAACGGTTCCCCGGCTGACGGAGCTGAGATTCGGCGGGGCGGGGCGGGGCGGGGCAGGGTGGGGCGGGGAGTGTGCAGCAGGCGCCGCTGTTGGGCTCCGGCGCGGCGCCGGCGAGCGGGGTGGGCCAAGCGTTTTATCAGTTCACTTCATGCCTTCAGCGCTTTTGGTATTCAATCGCACCGACCAGGGAGATCCATCATTTTGGAGCCTATCCCCAACGCCTGCCACTCGGTCTGAGTTCAGTTGAGATAGGCTACCGCCGTTGGGCTGGGTGGGTAGAGGTACGGGGTTGGGGTGGGGGTGGGGCCGCCGTAGTGGAGTTTCACTGCTGTGGAGATGGAGAGGGAAAAAAAAAGAGAGAGAAAAAACTCTTGCTTTTGCCAAAGTTGCGTAGGAATGCTTGGGTGGGATCGTGCATCATTCATCAGGGTCGGCGCAGCGCCTCTATCTGAGCAAAAAGGAGTAAAAAAATAAATATATTGAAGCGCAGCGTCATCACATCAGCCGCCGAGAAAAATTACCGGCGATGTGCGGGCGGGACAGCTGCAGTCTTTGCCAACTGCTGGATCCTCCAGCAGCAAGCAAGTTTCAAGCCGAGCGGTTGAAGAATCGCTGATTTTTCGGCAACGAAGTTGCCTTCTCACATCTGTCGAATCGTTAGTCAGTTGTTTTATATTGCCCCTATGGGATCAAAAAATTTAGCCCAAGGGATTTTGATAAAATTTTCAACAGTAATAGAATTGTTATTCTAAATGCAATTTCGAAGTTTTATCAAAATCGCCCTAACAGGACTTTTGTAAATTTGATTTAAAGTTCTGGTTTCTATGGTAATGCTCGACTCGTCAGGCAAAATGAACAAGGGAAGGGAATATTTTTTCACGGAGGGAGAAGGCCGAGCCGAGCCAACACGCAGCGAAAGAGAAACCTCTGCGTCTGCGTTCAAACAAAGCCTGAGTTTAGTTTAGATGGTTTAGAGCGCAAGAATGAGATAACACATAACACCACTGGAATTCGCACGTGACCACTGTACTCAGACATTGTGTTTACCTGCGTACTGCTGGTTCGATCAAAGCTAAAAGAAACTTAAATCTGGATTGTACGTGGCTGACCTCACACTCCCGGCTTATGTACTTTTTTGTTCGTAGCTATGTAAATCTATGTGCATGCGTAGCTTACGTAAAATTTCTTACATAATTATGTAAATTATTATTTTTTACGTTATTACGTAAAAAGTGTGCCTTTTAATGAGTAACTATGTAAGAATTTTTTACGTAAGTTACGCATGCACATAGATTTACATAGCTATGTACAAAAAAGTACATAAGCCGGGAGCGAGTTCACAGAGTTGTCATCTAAGGACACGCTAGAGGAGGGGACCGGACGTCTTTTGGATTCTGTAAACGGACTGCCACTGCCGCCGGTGGCTATGACACGGCTCCGAGAAATTAAAATGATGGGTTGGATGCGAAGAGCCTTGCGCGTGTCTATTTGATCTCTGCAGCTCATCACTTCCCTGCTCTCCCCGTCCCCGTCTCTCCTCCGCTCCCGCCCGCTCGCCTCTCTCTTTCTCGTGAGGCCTCTTTTCACTCTCTCCTCTCCCTGCTAATCATTTCGCGTGGGACGCAGCCAACCAAAAGCCCTTTGATGGTCAGCGGAGCAGCGATCGCGTCTCTGCCCGCCCCGCCCCGCCCCGCCCCGCCCCGCCCCGCCGCACTCCCTGCGCGGTCAAGGCATTCCCGCGTGCCAGCGCGGCCCGCCAGGCCCGGAGCCGACACGAGGGGGGTGGAGGTGGGCATGTGGGGCAAAAGTGCGCTGAACCTGACGTGGTGAGGGGAAAGGGGGGGGGGTGTTGGCAGTGTTGTTGCGTTACATGTCTGACAGAAGCATGGCGACCTCTCTTTTGGCCCTACCTATTTATTTACCTGAAAGGGTCTTTTCATTCGGGCAGGCTCTCTCTCTCTCCCCCCTCTCTCTCTCTCCCCCCCCCCTTTTCATCCCCCTCCCATCCCTACAGCTGGTATGCCTCAAAACGCCTATACGCTTTCTCCCCAGGATATTTTCAGGGGGAAAAAATACGATTTCACGAACACTGTTTTTTCAAAGGTAGTGATCATCTCCATTATTGGCAATGACGTACTACCTTTCGCGGCAATGAAGCCCCCTTTGGCAATGACCGGCGCAAAGGCAATAAGACAAAAGTAAGACCTTTGCAGCGGCAATAAACCGATCACACTGGAAATCCAAGTGTACGAATGTCGCACACTTGTAGGAGTGTGAATGTCCATTCGCACACCGACGGGTCCTATTAACGTTGTCCGATCTCCCAGCGACGCTTCAACGTTGTCCGATCTCCCAGCGACGCTTCAACGTTGTGCGATTTCCCAGCGACGCTTCAACGTTGTCCGATCTCCTTTTCGGTCTGAGCGTGCATTGGTTTACTAAAAGCTCAATTTGGAAGTCAAATCTTGATCAAATTCGACGTGCTTTGGTAGCTTTTGATTTGTCAGAGACCAAGGAATAAGGATATCAGTTTATATTTTACAAAACTTGAAACACCGCGACGTGGTATGATGTTAAACTCCATGTTTACGCCGCGCGCCGAAAAGGACATCGGACAACGTTGAAGCGTCGCTGGGAGATCGCACAACGTTGAAGCGTCGCTGGGAGATCGGACAGCGTTGAAGCGTCGCTGGGAGATCGGACAACGTTAATAGGACCCGTCGACACTTGGGGGTGCAACTTTTTGACTACCACTTACAATATAATTTCTGAGGTCAGCATCATCTCCGGCGTAAAGTTTCCTTTCTAACGAGCTCGCATGTGATAGGGTTGCGATTTATATTGAAGTGGGTATCTTCATCAAATCAAATGTCTGAAGTTGTATTTAGGGGCGTGTCCATGGTAAAGTAACAATCTCAACCCTATCACATGCGAGCTCTTTTGAAAGGAAATTTTATGCCGGAGATGATGCTGACCTCAGAAGTTATATTTTAAGTGGTAGTCAAAAAGTTGCATCCCCAAGTGTAGGAATGAACATTCACACACCTACAAGTGTGCGACATTCGAACACTTGGATTTCCAGTGCATTGCCAACCCAATGGCAGTGTTCAATACCAGCCCATCGGCAATGTTCTGAAAGTAACTTAAAATTAATTCACTTTTTCATTAATTGCTGCATTTTGGCAATACATTATTGCCGACCTTTTGGCAGTGAACGATCATTGCCGGCTGGTTGGCAGTGAACCGTCACTACCGACATAATGGCAATGAACCTTCACTGCCGATATTTAGGCAATGAACCTTAAATGCCGACTGAAATGCCAATAACTTAGAGAAAATTCAAAAACTGACTTCCGCTCATTGCCAAAATTGGCAATGAATACTGCCTTTGAAGCGGCAATATAAGCGATTCATTGCCGCTGGAAAGGTCTTAAGGTAGTAGGAGCGACTTCGCGTTTTAAAGACAAAATTCTGAAACAGTAGTATAGGTCCCCCCTAGTCCCGGGCCGCCATCTTGGTCCCCCCTAGTCCCGGGTGCCCCCGAGTCCCGGCCCCTAGTCCCGGGCAGCCATCTTGGTCCCCCTCCGCGTAGTCCCAGGTCCCCCCTTGAGCAGGCCGCCATCTTGGTTCCCCCTAGTCCCGGGTGCCCCCGAGTCCCGGCCCCCCAGTCCCGGGTTCCCCCTAGTCCCGGGGTGACCCCTAGTCCCGGGTGCCCTGAGTCACCCCAACAGGTCAGGACGTGTAACCTAAACCTAAGTTGGGAGGGGGTAACCTGAACCTAAGTGAAAGGTGAGGTGAAAGGCGTTAACCTCAACCTAAGTTAGACAGGTCTGAACATGTTGTCCTGGACCCGCCCCTGTTGAGGGGCGCAGCCCGGGACCCGCCCCTGCCGTTGGGGGTGGTCGTTGAGGAGGGTGGCCATGGCCTCGGGGGTGGCCGACGACGAGGGTCGTCTTGGCCTCGGACCCCGGGGTGCCCGTCGTGGAGGACAGGCATGGCCTCGGGGTGGCCGATGACGGGTGTGGCCGTGGTCTCGGAGACTCATGTGTCCACCTGTTCGACAGTCAGCGTGTGACTGGACCTGCCCCTGCAGAGGTGGCGCTGCCCTGGATCCGCCCCTGCCGTGGGGTGGCTCCCGCCCGAGACCGTACACATACATTTATAGTCACTAGGACGTATGCAAACCGCCAGCGAGAGCTAAGGACCGGAGTGCAATGTCACACACCAAGGATATTTTATTTCAGCATTTCCACGCGCGCCCAGGAGGCATGCTGTTACGCTCGTTAGAATTTTTAACGGAAAATCCTATCCCCCCTAGTGGAGGCCTATATGAAACCGTTGCTGAGATTACTGGAGCACTTGTGTGGAGCATTGGAGCACTGTTGTGGAGCATGTGTGGGAGCATGTGTGGGAGCATGTGTGGAGCATGTGTGGAGCATGTGTGGAGCATGTGTGGAGCATTGGAGCACTGTTGTGGAGCATGTGTGGAGCATTGGAGCACTGTTGTGGAGCATGTGTGGAGCATTGGAGCACTGTTGTGGAGCATGTGTGGAGCATGTGTGGAGCATTGGAGCACTGTTGTGGAGCATGTGTGGAGCATGTGTGGAGCATGTGTGGAGCATTGGAGCACTGTTGTGGAGCATGTGTGGAGCATGTGTGGAGCATTGGGGGAGATGGTCGTTTGCGGCACTAATCCCCTAGGTCAGAAGGGTCGAGTGTCGATTGCGGCGGGACTGGGGGTCCGGATTGTCGTTTGCGGCGTGCGTGGGGAAATCTGGGGGAAGAAAGAGAAATTGCTCTTCGTGGCCGGCATGGACGGCGGCTTGTGTCGATTGCGGCGGAGGTGTTTCGGATGCGGCGCTGGTCCAGCTGGGCCAGCCGGGCGAGGGGAAGGGTGGGGAGGAACGACGGTATAGAGACCACTTCTACCATAGCGAGGTTAGGTTAGGTTAGGTTGATGCACTCGTGAACACCCGTGTAGACGTGGCTGAAGCCGGAGCTCAGATTGTCGGTTCATAAGGTTACAATTTGTTTATTTCAAAAGTACCGGGTGTTTTCTTTGAATGCGTAACAGTGATGCGGGATTGCATACTCGCCAGGGCTTGAGGGGCCATGGAGCCTTACGGGCGAATCAGGTAGGCAAATCCGCATCACTGTTACACATGCTCCACACATGCTCCACAACAGTGCTCCAATGCTCCACACATGCTCCACACATGCTCCACACATGCTCCACAACAGTGCTCCAATGCTCCACACATGCTCCACACATGCTCCACAACAGTGCTCCAATGCTCCACACATGCTCCACAACAGTGCTCCAATGCTCCACACATGCTCCACACATGCTCCACACATGCTCCACACATGCTCCCACACATGCTCCCACACATGCTCCACAACAGTGCTCCAATGCTCCACACAAGTGCTCCAGTAATCTCAGCAACGGTTTCATATAGGCCTCCACTAGGGGGGATAGGATTTTCCGTTAAAAATTCTAACGAGCGTAACAGCATGCCTCCTGGGCGCGCGTGGAAATGCTGAAATAAAATATCCTTGGTGTGTGACATTGCACTCCGGTCCTTAGCTCTCGCTGGCGGTTTGCATACGTCCTAGTGACTATAAATGTATGTGTACGGTCTCGGGCGGGAGCCACCCCACGGCAGGGGCGGATCCAGGGCAGCGCCACCTCTGCAGGGGCAGGTCCAGTCACACGCTGACTGTCGAACAGGTGGACACATGAGTCTCCGAGACCACGGCCACACCCGTCATCGGCCACCCCGAGGCCATGCCTGTCCTCCACGACGGGCACCCCGGGGTCCGAGGCCAAGACGACCCTCGTCGTCGGCCACCCCCGAGGCCATGGCCACCCTCCTCAACGACCACCCCCAACGGCAGGGGCGGGTCCCGGGCTGCGCCCCTCAACAGGGGCGGGTCCAGGACAACATGTTCAGACCTGTCTAACTTAGGTTGAGGTTAACGCCTTTCACCTCACCTTTCACTTAGGTTCAGGTTACCCCCTCCCAACTTAGGTTTAGGTTACACGTCCTGACCTGTTGGGGTGACTCAGGGCACCCGGGACTAGGGGTCACCCCGGGACTAGGGGGAACCCGGGACTGGGGGGCCGGGACTCGGGGGCACCCGGGACTAGGGGGAACCAAGATGGCGGCCTGCTCAAGGGGGGACCTGGGACTACGCGGAGGGGGACCAAGATGGCTGCCCGGGACTAGGGGCCGGGACTCGGGGGCACCCGGGACTAGGGGGGACCAAGATGGCGGCCCGGGACTAGGGGGGACCTATACTACTTGAAACTTTCAGAAAATATACTTTAAAGCCCCCTTATTGCGATGCCGATCTAAAATAACCACCTTACCGGACTATATTTTAAATTATTAACCATCGAAAATGGCTCAAAATAACATGGCGTCATATGGGAAACCGGCCCCAGAGCGCCGCTAGCCGAACTTCGCAATTTATTTCAAAGTCACGTATTAAAGATGAAGCAAAATGTTTCGTTCAAAGGTTGTGCATTTAGGCCTAAGGAACCTAACGAGATCATAAAAAGTATAGGACACCGGCAATTTAAGAAAGTTCTGTCAAGTTTAAACGAGCGGTGGCGACCGCAGCGGCTATGGCGGCCATAGTACGCCATGGCGCGCGGGGCAGACCCGGCCGCCGAACCGAGTTTTACTTCGCGTATTTCTCGTAATATATCAGTGTTTGAGTAGTTTTTGATATGTTAAATTATTCTCTGATTCATTTAATGAATTTTAAGCATAATATCAACCTAAAATTCGAAACTTTTATTTTTGACTTTATAAGTCGCTCCTACTACCTTAATTTTGTCTTATTGCCATTGCAGGGGCACTGCCACAAAAGGTAGTACTTTCATTGCCTTTGAAGGAACAGTGAAGTGAAAGTTTAGTAGTAGGTTTAATTTTGTTTTTAGTTTCACTCAGGTTTAAGTCTCACCTTATATCTAAAACAAATTGAAGAAAAGTCTTCACGTCTTAGAGCGCTTGTGCGTGCGCGCACCTGTGCGCATCGCAAACTTTACAGACTTCCAGAATGCCGGCGGGTCCTCGCGAAGTCGCTGAAGTAATCGCGCATACATGGATGCATGGCCCTACCACATGAGTAGAATTCTTTTCTCAGTAAAGAAGTGTCCTACACTCAAAAAATCGTCCTCTTGAAAAACATACTAATCGTTTCCTCTAATGATTCATCTAAAGAATATACTAGATTATAGAATATTATCTGGTAATGCAATTTCCTCTAATGTAGAATACTAGTGTATAGTATATTGTACACTTAAGCTAGGGGTTTAGATTTTCCTCTATATATTAGTGGAATTTCCACTCTCTATCGAGGAACTGTGTACTGCGCGAAACTGCCGCTAGATGGCGTTGCAGCAAACGCATCTCTTTCAGAAACATTTATTTAGGTTTAAGTAAACTTTTCACAAAAATATAAACTGTAACTTCGTACAGTATGTTCCAGAACACAATGCTGCTGGCGAGTCTGCATTTGGTTTTGCTGAAAAATTCAACCTTGTGCCAGAAGTATTTAGTCAAAGTTTAACGCCCGAAGGTCCCTGCAACCTCTCCTTGGTCAGGTACTGCGACGTTCTCCATTGCGGATGTGGCACACCTCAGGTGCACCACTGTATTTTTAAAGGTAGTTGCTCGCACTCGCAGGTAACAAGCTCCCCACTATTGTGAATCGTGCAGATGCATACGACTCCTAGTAGTTTATAGAAAAGGCTTCTGATAAAGGAACAAATGGGGCACACAACTCCACGGTTACTATATACTGCACATTAGATGAATTCTTAAGAGGAATCCTCTAAGAATATTTTCCACTATTTCTTAGAGAATCCACTAGGTTCGTATTAAAGTCGCATTTCCTCTAAAATATAGTAGAATCTGCTTATTTCGAGAGGACGATTTTTTGAGTGTATTAACTTTATTTTTGAACTGTGGCGTAGGCTGGTTGTGTGACGATCATTCATACTTTGTTAACATTTTTAATTATATCATAACAGCACTGTGCTGTAGTGCTAGCTGGCGCCTCAAAGAACAACATTTCAACTCCTCAAATTTTCCACTGAGATACGTTTCAATTTTCGGGCCGGATATCTCAGATTCAGTGTATTTTACTGAAATGAGGATGACGGATCCGGATTCAGGGCGCCGATTTGTACCTTGTAACGAAGTCTCATGGAATTCTAACTGGGCTGATTAAAAAGTAAAAAAAAAAAAATGAAGTCAGATCCCAGACAAAAATAAAAGGCTACTCCGTTCCTTTAAAAAATATCTAAGATACGTAACGCCATAGTTATGCAGCTATGTTTTTGGTTTGAAAGCAATTAAATTCAGACCCATTTAGTTTTTTGGCAGGAAATTGCTGATATTGAATATAACTGATCGTTTCCAGTTTCAGGTTCACAGTGAGGAAAAACTACAATTTAACAACAGTTTTGAACCGTCTTTCTGAAGTACAATAATAAACTGTTCGAAAATTGTACCTGGTACAGTGTAAATTAGCGAGGAACCCGTTGCTTTATTGTATGATGTACGGCTTTTCTCACAGTGTTCAGCTGGCTGTGCACGGAAACAAATTGATTCGCTGAAATAGCTGATTCATTCGCTATATTTTCTTTAGGTGAGAATAATAGCTCGTACTGCTAATTATTAGCTGGAAGAGCTAAGATGTAAGCCTCAACATAGCTGGTACTGTTTTTATGTAGACAGCTGTGATGGCTAATATTTTAGCTCTTTCAGCAAAGCAATTATTCGCTATGGACGAGCTACAGTCCCACCTAAAGACAATACACCGAATAAATTAACTGTTTCAGCGAATCCATTTGTTCGAGTGTGTGTGTGTGTGCGCACTGTTAAAAGTTTTCGTCATGTTACAACATATTTTGTGACAATTCATGTTTTGTTGATGACAAATGGTCTGTTTATATGACAACATACTTGTTGAAATTTTTTTTGTCTTTACTGTAAGACAAGGAAATTGTCTGCCTTTGACAATTTTTTTGTCTGATACATGATCTTTTGACGGGAAAATTATCAAAATCGATTGATTTTAGACGAAATTTACCGTCATTTGCAAATTACAAATAATTTTCAAGCTCATTATGACAAATTTGTTATGTTCCACTTTTATCCGGACGATAATTGTCAAATGACAGTCAACAATTTTACAATGAGGGCGTGCGTGGGTGCGCAGGTCTACGTGCGTCTGAGGGCCCATAGCTCGGCCCCGCTGCTAATCAGGCGCGTATTAAGGGGGGGGGGGGGCGATCGCCCCCCCCTGTGGCCTCTAGGCAGCCGCCTGAAAGGTAGGCAAATTGTGCTACAAAACCCCTGTATGTAGGCAACCTGAAGGGCACCGCCCCCCCTGTCGGTCGGACCTTAATACGCCCCCGCTGCTAATTGCAGGCGGATGCCCTGCGTCCTCTTCGTCTGAATGGCCGCTACGCCGCGCCTCGCCCCGCCGACCTGACCTGACCTGCTGGTTGGAGCCTCGCGGCGCCGCCGCCGCGCGCGGCCACAGCGGTAGTTTTGGCGTGGAAACTTTTGCCGTTCGTCAACGGCCAGTGCCTGGCTGCGCCTGGCCGTGATGGCCACCCCGCCACGCCCCGCCACGCCCCGCCCCGCCCCGCCCCGCCGCGCCCCGCCCCGCCCCGCCCCGCCCCGCCGCGCCCCGCCGCGCCCCGCCGCGCCCCGCCTCCCCCCGCCACGCTTCGCCCCGGCGCGGCGCTAGTGTGTTTCATTCCATCGCTCTCTCTCCCATCTCTCTCACTCACTCTCCTCTCTCACTCACTCTCCTCTCTCGCTCGGGTAGCCTAACGCTCGCACCATCTGAAAACAAGTTTGGGGAGGGAGGGGTTGGAGGTGGGGAGGGGGCACATATTGAAAACGTTCGACGCATTCATAGAAGCCATAGGCGTCCTGGTATGCGGCGCTCCCGTCGCTCCCAGCCCCTCCCCCCCCTCCCTTCTCAGTCCTGGAAGTGAAGTCTGTCACCAGGACGGCTGAACGGGCAGAAAGGGGAGGGGGAGGAGGCAGGCAGGGAAGACTTGTTCTTACGCGGACGCTCAGGAAGTCACGGTGAAAAAAAGACTCGGCACGACTGTCCGAGCGTGCAAGATTGATGGGGACTTGCAGAAAACGGAAAGAAAGATGGGTCCCTCTCACCCCCCCTCCCTCTTTTAGCGCAAAATACCGCGGGTGTGACGGGGCGGGCGCGTCGTCACCCCGCTTGCCGCCCCGTCACGTGGATGTCACCGGGCAGTTACCGACAGTAACGGGACACCAAACACGAGAAACCCAAGTGTGTGAATGTTGCGCTCATGGAGATGTTTGATTTTCACACACTTATGGAATTGTGTGAAATCTGTTGGGAAAATGGCCTTGATTAGATTCGTTCAGGTGTGCGAATGTATATGTCGGTATATGTATATCCACACACCTTCCTTCAAGTTTGTGTTACCCACACTCCGAAAAGTGTGAAATATCCACGCACCTAAAAGAGTGCGACGCTCACACTTCCCCAAGTGTGTGAGTGTCGGACTCTTGGATCCCCTTAGGGGAGGGAGGTGTCCACCGGAACCACTAGCTCGCCCTGCGGGCTTGGGCATCCTGCCTGCACGAGGTACAGGGGCGTGACCGGAGAAGGGAGAGGGAGTGGGGGGAGTGATCAAAGGGTTGGGGGGTAATGGTGCGCGCAGGAGCACCCTCCGTCCCTCAGGGGACTTGAAAAAGAGAAAGTGGTCGGGCGGCAATACAGGCGTGTTAAGCGAATTGACCTTACGGAGACTTTGGTGGGGGCGAAGCTGAAATGGCGCGTGGATATTCATACCATACCCCTCCCTCCTCCCTCGTGGTGGACGGCGCTAAGCCTGACCGACCGCGGTGGTGTGTGGACGCTGTTCATGTAGACATTGCGGTCCGGTACCCGCTCCTCCTGTCCTGTAGGCCTCGTACGTTTTAATATAAAAGATATTTTCAAATTTTATTTTTTTTCTTTTGTTTATACCTATCTTTCTTAGTTTACAACTTTCTTGTTTTCGTAATTATTATTATTATTAATAATAATAATAATAATAATAATAATATTATTAAAATTATAAAAATAATAATAATAATAATAATAATAAGGCTTTTTTGTGCCTAAAACCGGTGCAACGGGGCAAAGAAGGATATCCGGACGGAATTTTTCAGTGATTCTCCAATATCATTCATGTTTTCCGCCGAAGTTGGCGTTATTTTCGACCTTGGGTTTCTTTGCTCTGAAATAGATCTGCTATATGTTTGGCGAAAGACCCGCCCCGCTTCGCAAAACCAAGTGTTTTCTCGCCGTGATTTCGTTTTCAAACGTGTGGTGATGATCATGAATTTTTTTTTGTTGGAGTGGCTTTATCCGCACGTGGGTGGGAGCTTGGTGGGAGCAAGCACGGCCCAGCACCCAGCATGGCCCTTCTCCCATGGTCAGCCAACAACATACGCGGAAACGTGGCGAAGTCAAGTTAATTGGAGGGACGGAGAGAGAGAGAGAGAGAGAGAGAGAGAGAGAGAGAGAGAGAGAGAGAGAGAGAGAGGGGGGGGGGTGAGATGGCTTCTCTGTCTCTCCTGTTGGCGTCTTCTCGCTCCATTACCCTGCGAAAGGAAAGACAAAATGACCAAGTAAAAACATGGCTGCCGGTTAGGAAGGGGAGTGGAAAAGGTTTGGGGCGAGAGGGGGTCTATTTCAGTCTGTGGGGGCGGGGCGGACAAGAGACTGACCGCTCACAGCTGACTGGCCCCGCTTTGCAGGCCGCAGGGGAGAGAGGAAGACTTTGCCCCCTTTTTATTTTGCGATATCTATATGTGTTTCTTATATATATATATAAGGTTGAGGCAACAGTTGTATGCAGATAATTTTGCGCCGCAAATCTGTCGGAATTCATTAATCAGCCTTAGCCTCATTAATTAGCTTCGATCCCTCTCATTTAATGCTTTTTATTTTTCCGCCTGCTCCCTCCGGCGCTTGCATGGAGTCTTCTCTCTTCGCTGCCCTCCATTGTTTGCATCCCGTTTGCTCCCGCGACCCTATGAGGGGGGCGGGGGTGGGGTGGGGGGGGAGGGGGAGGTTTAGGGGACGACAACGGTCCCAATTTATTTTCGGGAGCAATTAACTCGATACAAGTACCGCGGGGTAAGAAAATCGTCTGGAGAACAAAACAGAAAAAAGAAGAAGCCACCCGACGAGCACTCGAACGAGAGATGGCGTCTGCTGCCGCCCCCGTTGCCCCCACCCCCACTCTTGTCTCCAATGCCGCTGCACCAGCTTCGCTCCGTACCTTGCATGTATGGGGAGAAGACTTGTGCTACCTCTTTGGCTGCGATATCTGGGTCATGTCGGGTGCAATTTATTATTTCTACCCCACCTCCTCTGCCCGCCCACCTCTATACCCCACCTCTGGCCCGCCGCGCCGTGTCCCATTTGCTGTTTGCTGATGCAGCAGTCGGACGTTATTTCCCCGTTTCCCTGATTTGTTCCTGGCGGGGCGCGCGGATGTGCACCGGCCCTATCACACAACACAACAACAACAACAACAACAAAAATGGAGGAAGGGGGACTGAGAGAGAGAGAGAGAGAGAGAGAGAGAGAGAGAGAGAGAGAGAGAGAGAGAGAGAGAGAGAGAGAGAGAGAGAGACTGGTGCCGCGTTGTTTACGTGTTACAGTCCGTGGACATGCATAACAGTAGTTGATTCTGCCGTGTATGAGTATTTATGGCGGTGTACTCGCCCCCTATATTCGGCGGCGCGGCGGCGGCGGGTGCGCGCCGCGCGGTGGGGGGTTTAATCCCGCCGGGTTTATCCCCCGCGCTCTCTCTCTCTTTCTCGCGGTGGTGGGCTCTGTGGGCTCGGAGCGACAACTCTGTGGCTAACGCGATGCCATACCGCGCTGTTATTGCATTTTCTCAGATTGGCTTTGGCAGGGCAGACTCCGCACGCGCGCGCGGGGCGCAGGAGTCAAGTTGTGTGGGCCTCTCCCCCGCCACGCCACGGCGCACGTGTCGGTGGGTATGATCCGTGTCAATCACTACACAAAGGCGCGCAGAGAGAGAGAGAGAGAGAGAGAGAGATGAGAGAGAGAGAGAGAGAGAGAGAGAGAGAGACAGAAAGACAGACAGACAGACAGACAGACAGAGGAGAGGGGTGCGATGGCTCAAAAGTGCGAGCACTTTTTAATCCCGTTCTCTCAGTCGTCCCACGGAACTAGCGATGAATAAGCAGTCACCCGACTTGAGTGAGACTCGAGTGAGACGTCGCGCATATTGAGTGGTAGTGTGTGGCGTCTGAAGTGAGTATGTGTGAGCGCTGTGTGTGTGTGTGTGTGTGTGTGTGTGTGTGTGTGTTTGCGTTGCGCGTAAGGCTCAAAGCCGCGCCGGGGGTTGCACCGCGTGGTTGCCGCCGATAAGCGCGCCCGAGATGAATGACCCCACGGGGTTAAAGGTTTAAGCTTCTCGACAGCGATGGATGGATGGATGGAGAGGGATGGCCCGGCACGGCCCAGCTGGATGGAGTTCTGACTCGTCACAATAGTCAGTGTCAGTCAAGTGTATAGGTCGCGTCTCTTTATACATTGTACCTCCGCGGAATAAGTTTTTTCTTTTTCTTTTTTTCTTGCACTGCGCGGGTGTGGTGATAATAAGGCGGGCGTGATACAAGAGTTCGGCGACCCGACAGCCGACGCGCCGCTGCGCAGTCCCGGGCGTCTCCGAGGAGAAGAGTTTTTCACTGTGTCGTAACTTACTCCATCCCGACGGAAATTGAATATCTGTCTGTGCGACTGGTTTCCATCTCGTGTTCGTTGTTCGTTCTCGCTGCTCTCTCTCTTTCTCGTTATCTTTATCTCTCTCTCAGGTTTTCGCCTCGCTCCCTCTTTCGCTTTATTGCACGACTGTAAATACGGCACTAGAAGCTCTTTTCAGAAATATTGACGGCGAGTACTCCTAATTATTCCAGCGCACCGGTCCTGGTTGACGGCGGGTAGCTAGTTTCCATTTCTTGAAATGCGTAGGACGCTACCGGCATTGGAATGGTTGCTCATGAATTCCTGCTCTCCTCCGCTCAGTATTTCCTTACCTCCTCGCCTGCTGCTGCGCTGCCGAGGCGTCTCGGGCGAGGCTACAAGTCTCCGCTCTGATTTGGAGCGGCAGAACAACGGTGCAAATCCCTAGTCTCGCACGGGCTCCCCCTGCTGCTGAGTGCCTATTCCCTGCGAATAGCGCGCCTTCTTGGAGGAGAATCGCTTTACGAAAGGGAGAGCCGAGCGCCGTACAACATCTGAGTGTTTCTGCTTCACTTTGTATTATTGGTTCGTTGTGTTCTCTCATGCTGTGACTACACGAGGTCGACTCGAGGTGGCAGGGGCGGATCAAGCGGGGGACTGTAGCACCTCGAGGGCATAAGGGAGGAGAGGGGGAGAGAAAGAGAGAGAGAGAGAGAGAGAGAGAGAGCCCTCAGGGCTGCACAAGACCGAGAGGTGCTTCTGTTCCTGGGCCTCCATCGCTCTGGCCACGAGGTACAGTTAGCTGGATCGCGGTGAGGAGAGAGAGAGGCCGAGAGAGAGAGAGAGAGAGAGAGAGAGAGAGAGAGAGAGAGAGAGAGAGAGAGAGAGAGAGGCGGCCTCCAACAACTTGCGGCTTCACTCCACAATGGTGCATGACTGCCCTGGCCCTCGCCACCGGGCTGCCCTGGGGTGCGTGGGGAGCCGTGCCAGTGAGCGTGGCGGGGGGGTGGGAGGAGGCGTTCTCAGTACATCTCCGTACAACGCGGCGAGGAGGGGTGGGGTGAGGCGGGCCGCACTGCCGCTGGGAGTTCCACGCGCCGCAACTGAACTGACCCCCCGCCCCCCCGGCAGAGTGCTCGATTTAAAAAAAAATGTTTTTCTCTTTATTATCATCCAAGGGGTCGTCAACTCAGTTTCACCATGAACGGAATAATATTAATATTACTGGTAATGTTGGAAATTTGAGAGAAAATTGCATGTATTGACAGACTAAAGCAAGAAAGATGTGTAATATTCATGTCATATTACTCTGCAAACTCAAGTGTAGTACAGTACTGCAGTAAATAGTGTGAGACCAATGGTCCTGCTGTAAAAAGTGTAGGACCCGTGGTGTCCTCCAGTATTTAGTGAAGGACACCCTGTGTCTGACATATGGTGTCCTACATTAAAAACTATCGGACTAAGGGTGTCCTGCACTAGCGAGCTGTAGCGCTTGTGACCCGTAGCGCTAGCGAACCGTAGCGCTAGCGAGCTGTAGCGCTTGTGATCTGTAGCGCTTGTGAGCCATAGCGCTAGCGAGCCCCGCTCCAGCCCCGCTCCAGCGCCGCTCCAGCCCCGCTCCAGCCTCGCTCCAGCCTCGCTCCAGCCCCGCTCCAGCCCCGCTCCAACCTCTCTCCAGCCCCACTCCAGCCCCGCTCCAGCCCCGCTCCAGCACCGCTCCAGCCTCGCTCCAGCCCCGCTCCAGCCCCGCTCCAGCTCCGCTCCAGCACCGCTCCAGCACCGCTCCAGCCCCGCTCCAGCCTCGCTCCAGCACTGCAAAAGCACTTGACCGGGCCAGGCATGCAGATGACTCTCAGTTCATGCAGCTTGACGATGGCTGGCAGAGGGAGGAAGAGTGCTCGTACGACTGAGTGTGTGTATGTGTGTGTGTTTACTTGTATGTGTGTGTGTGTGTGTGTGAGAGAGAGAGAGAGAGAGAGAGAGAGAGAGAGAGAGAGAGAGAGAGAGAGAGAGAGAGAGAGAGAGAGAGAGACGGCATGTGTGTGGAGAGCCGCGCAGGGAGGGGATTTCTTTTTTGGCACCTTTTCCCCCTGCTTTATCCCACGGCCACGCCCTCCTCCGCGAGTGTGCGTTTGTGCTTCCACCACGATGCTCTTGTCAGGGTATAGCCATGCCCCGCCCCGCCCCACCCCGCGCACACCTCAGTGTGTACACGTCACAGCGGCATGGCGATGCACTATGCGAGGCGGGGTGGGGTGGGGTAGGCGATGTGCTTGTTACGTTTCTGTTAACTCTAGCGTGCGCGACGCCTCGGGGACGGGGGTAGGGCCCCCGCGCGCCCCGGGCCGCGGGCCCCGGGCTCCCTAACAGCCCTTGAGGGTGCGAGGAGCCGGACCGGGCAGGAGGAGGAGAAGTAGTACCCGAGAGAGGACGCGACAGCCAGGGGCGATCCTGTTTGGGGATCCAGCGGGGGGCGGGGGGCTTTGGTCAGCCGGCCCAGTCCAGCAGCGTGTCGTTCCCCTAGGGATCCTGCTGACGGACCCCCTCCCCTCCCCCCTCCTGGTGCCTCCTCTCCCTTTCTCGACCTCAGGGGCGCACAGGTCCGCAGGTTCACTCGACCGCACCGATTGCGTCCGCGCAGTCAGCACTCTCTCTCTCTCTCTCTCTCTCTCTCTCTCTCTCTCTCTCTCTCTCTCTCTCTCTCTCTCTCTCTCTCTCTCTCTCTCTCTCTCTCCTTTACTCTCTCCATATCTTCTTCACACTCTTCAGGGCTAAGCACAGACTAGCAATATGCCTATGAGCCCACCATGTATCTACCACCGAAAAAAAAGAAGGAAAAAAGAAACATAACTATGTTTACGGTACTGATAACTTTGTCCCGTTTTAGGTGAGCGCTCCCGTGCGGCTGAAGGTGGACGTCGACTCCAAATTCAAATTTTGGGTGAGCTCCATGAATGGTTTTCGGCATTTTGGTATTTTTGATCTTAGTAATTATGACCAGGAAAGTGGAAAACTGTGTTGACGACTTTCGAGTCCCACCGTGTGTGTTTTTTTGCCGCTTTCTTCGGGTTTCTCCTCCCTTCCTCCCGTGTGCCCGTGCCGTAAAGTCCCCCGTAAAGG
Source organism: Frankliniella fusca (assembly GCA_029379305.1). NCBI lineage: Eukaryota > Metazoa > Arthropoda > Insecta > Thysanoptera > Thripidae > Frankliniella > Frankliniella fusca. The sequence goes on from JAHWGI010000117.1 coordinate 340,633, forward strand.
CGTCGCGACGCGGCAGCCGGGAGGGACTTTGTTGTTGTGACGCCACCTGGCGCAGACGGTATAAAAAGACGCGTAAAGGAGGGGGAGGAATGTGTCCATATGATGGTCGCGCGGCCGGGGAGACACGAGCGTAACGTTACACTGCAGTACACTGCAGACGTGCTATGGTGTATTTCTATTTTAGCAGTGTAGCGCTCGCAGTGGATAACGCCTTACTGTTTATATGGGTTTTCCCATAGGAAGATGTCCGAGTAGGCAGATCCGTATTTTCTGTTGGAGACCGTCGTGCGAGTATTTTTAACGCAGATGCGTACCTATGCCTTTCTGAGCGGGTAGGTAGCAACGGAGGAGGGGTATCATGGCATCTCGTGTTGACTCCCCCCCCTCTCTCTCTCTCTCTCTCTCTCTCTCTCTCTCTCTCTCTCTCTCTCTCTCTCTCTCTCTCCCCCTTGCTCGCTCGCTCCACACGCACGCCCTCGCGATGCCACCACCTGAGAGCATTCTTTCCTCTCGGAAAGCCCTCGAGCCACCTCCCCTTCAGTCGCCGCGCCGGGGCGGGGCGGGGTGGGATAGGGCGGGGTGGGGTGGGGTGGGGCGGGGCGGGGCGGGACGGGGCGGGGTGGGCTGGAGCTCAGCCGGAGCCGCTGCACAGCTAAAAAGCAAAAAGTCGCGATTTTTTCGTCAGCGCACGCACGCTGGGAGACAGAGAGAGGAGAGGATTGTGCGGTGGAAACGGGAGGGCTGGGTTGGATCGAGCGCGCCGGGCAGGGTCGGGCAGGGCCGGGCCGTGCTGGCGAGCTGGTCGTAGACTGAATATAGAATTAAACGGCAAAAGTAAACCGTGCGCCGTGTCGAAATACACGGACACGGCTCTGGGCGATGTTTGCGTTGGTAGTGGTTTGTGGAGGAAATTACACTGCGGATGGCTATCAGCATCGGGGGCGGGATGGGGGTGGGTGCTCGGGTGCTGTGTGTCTGGACCACACCCCGTCGTGGGCTGGTTGGCGCGGCGGCGACGGTCGGGTCGTGGGCCTGTGGCCTGTGCGCGCTGTCTACACTGCAGGAAAAGACCTCGCGTACACTGTAAAAAAAATGACGGTGAAAACTATGTAAATCACCGTTAATTCCTTTAACGGTGTCCACCGTAGAATGGTGCCTCCCCACTACGGCGCGCACCGTACTAGAAATTTTCGAATCCGCGTTACGGACTGCCAAGTACGGCATCACCGTACTTAAAAAATGGGGTACGGGAGACCCGTACTTATGACCTCTGCCCACCGAAAATGAGGTACGGTGGCGCCGTACTCTGCGCTCCGTAGTCGATTTCTAAAACGGAGATACGGGACACCGTAGTTTGTTCCGTACTACGATCTTGTTTTTTTACAGTGTAACAGCAGTACTTTGTTACTCAACTCGATAAAGGTATGAAGGTCATCGTACGAGATGACTGTGGAACAAGCAAATACCACATCCACTCTGCAAATTCAAGTGTGATACTATACATGTCAGTTCAAACTGAGAAACTCTAGTTTCGCAGTTACAACTGCAAAACTCCCGAGTTTCGCAGTTTAAACTGCAAAACTAACGAGTTTGTCAGTTTACGTTGGAAAACTCGTAAGTGTAGAACTCATTAGTTTTGCAGTTGTTACTGCGAAACTAAAGTTTCGCAGTTTAAACTGACATTTAGTTTCACACTTAGCTTTGCAGAGCATCCTTCAAGCCCTTAATTTTGGTCAACGTTTAATGCTTCGCTCACTCTGAAAAGATGACGGTGAGTTTTACTGGACGTGGCGGAGAACACTGCGCACTTTAGCCTGCTTTGAATTTCCACCAGAACCTTTATATGTGAGTGTCACTGCAACAGCGATTGTGATTCATGAAGCATCTCTGGAGCTCGCAGTAGTGCTACGGGGTTCTCTGTAGCGTACAGAAAGGCATTGGCCGTAACCTTTTTTTTTCAATGCAATGCTGTAGTGCAGCTTCGAAAAGAAAAATAATTGGAAAAAGTAATTTTTGTACCTTTCACGAGTTATAACAACTGATTTTGAAACAAGGGGCTCGATAACCGTGGGAATCGCGTGTACCGTGTGTTTATTTGAATGAGTAACAGTGTTGCGGGCTTGCCTACCCCACTCGCCTGTAAGGCGCCGTGGCCCCTGCAGCACTGGTGAGTATGCAATCCCGCAACACTGTTACGCATTTAAAGAAACACCCGGTACACTTGTCCGGGAATCATGTCGGGAATCATTTTTGCCGCAAATCATGTGTGTATAAATTTAAAAGGGGAGTTGTACGCCGCACGCCCCCTCGTTTTGAAGTGCAAACAAAATTTAGTGCACTACACTCTTTTCACTTTTGTACTATGTTGCACTGGAGAGACAAAGTTGCAATATCCTACCTTTCCAGGGGTGATAAACCCGTTTTAGTGGTGCTGAAGTGTATATTTTTCGTTTTTACAAAATATTTTCTTTGAAAGCAAACTAATGGCATTTTAGGATTTACTCTCGCAATCCCCGCAAAATTCTACTTCTACGAGCCTGCAGTGATAGGGTTCTGATTAGCAGTCAACAAATGAAAAGCTAGTAAAAAAGTACCAAAAACAAAATTAATATCTGCCATTTTTGAAAAGAACCACATCACATGTAGGCTCGTTTGAAGCGGAATTTCGCTTAAATTACGAAAATAAGCGGTTTTTCTTTTTTTTCTTTTTTCGAAAAAACATAACTGTACTGCCTTTGGAGCCTCCGTGCCTTTTAAAGTTTGGATCCTACCTTTGTTTTACCAGTGTATACTCGCAGCCTCGGGGCTGGTATAGGGCGGGGAGGGGAAGGGCAGATAAGGGAGGTGGTAAAGGCAGTGGAGGTCAGCCCACTCCCGACCCGCCCCCGAGTCCCGCGCAACAAATGAAACCACCTTGTGGAAAATTGATTCCGGCCAATATGGTAGTAGTGGGCACAATGAGGTCTGGCAGAGCGACAGCCGGGGGGTAGGGATGAGGGTGGGGGTCGCGGTTAAGAAGGGGGGGGGGCTCTTTGCTCTAACCCCCGCGCGCGCTCGGGAAGCATGTGGCCTCACCTCGCCCCACCATGCCCCATACCCCGCCCCATGCCACTCCACCCCGCCCCACCCCACCCCGCCACGCCCCACCCCACCCCGCCACGCCACGCAACCCCACAGCCAACCACGCGGATGCTACTACTTCTGACACACTGGAATACTTTTGGCCCGTTATTGGCCACATCGCCCAAGTAAACGCCTTGGCCCCTATACCCCTCCCTGGAAGGCTGCGCCACCGCCGCCGCTAAACAATATCGAGATTACTCGACGCCCGGCCCGCTCCGCGTCTTTTTGGGAGGTCCTCGTCCCTTTTTCACGCTCAATAGATTCTTCGTGGACCGCGGAATCTCATTCCGAAATCTCATCCGCTCGTTGCGGTGGCCGCCATGATGCCCTGCTTGTTGTTTTTCACGGCGGAGGGGGGCGGGGCGGGGCGGGGCGGGGCGGGGCGGGGCGGGGCGGGGCGGGGCGGGGCAGTGTAGCGGGGTGGTGTGGCTGGGCTGGGGTCTGAAGTGTGACTGGAGGCGGGACCGGACTGGGCCGGGGACCGAATTCCCTGTGTTCCCGGGACCATTTTCTGAAGCGGTACAAAGAGGCAACTCGAAAGAAGTCTTGGCTACTCTGGCCTCCCGTGGGGCAGTCACAATGGTCTTCTCTCCCTCCGTCTCGGCGAGGCGACTCAGCCGCCCCGCCCCGCCCCACCCCACCCCACCCCACCTCGCCCCGCCCTCCCACAGGGCTCTCTCCATCTGCCACAACCTCCATTGCGTCTACACCCGCCCCCGCCGCCCCAGCCGCTGGAGGGGCTGCCAGTGTTGGTCTTCACAAATCGCTGGAAATACGTTTCCGTTCCTCTTTCTCACGCTTACCCCATTTTTATCGCTCCAACTTAGCGGCCATCCCTCTTGTCTGGCCAACCCTTTTCTTCCCCTCTTTTTCTCGGCTGCCCGTACCCTCTCCCCTTTCTACCGTAAACCCCCCCCCCCCCCTACCTCCCTGGCCCGCCCCTACCCGGGCTCTCGCCAATCGGCTTGCCACTTTGGCGAGTGGGAAATATCGCGCCTCGTGCCGTCCGCGCTGGTATTTGAACCCGCAGCCCGGCGGTCCGGCCGGCGTCGCGTTGTCGCCTCTATCTGTGGTGTCCGCGCGCCAACCACGCGTGCTGCAGAACTTTGCAGTAGAGAGGAGCTGCTATATGTATGTGGGTGAGCTGTGCGCTTTTAAGTGCCGCGCTCGTGCTCGGCTCGGAGGATCAAGCCCCCGTCCCGTCGCCGGTGTAAATAAAGTTCTGCGTGAGCCGTCCAAGTTTCGAGTGCTTTACACTGCAGAGCGCACAGACACAGACGGGCGCGCGTTTTAATCCCGACTCAGTGTTTGCCGTGTGACAAGAGGCCGTTATGCAAATCCCGTGTTCTTTCCAGTTTGGCTGCAGGACGTCTAATTTGGCTGCTCGACTTGCGACACGCTCTCTGTCCTTCTCTCCCTCTCTCTCCCCCTCCCTCTCTCTCTCTGCCTCTCTCTCACTCAATCTCTCTCCCTCTCTCCCTTTCTCGCTTCAAGACCCACCTGAGACGAGCCGCATACGCACGTCGGGTCATGGAGAGAGTCTCGTCTGAAGATGGGAGAGCGAGGCGCGCGCTTGTGAGTGTGTGTGTTTGTGAGTGTGTGTGTGTGTGTGTGTGTGTGTGTGTGTGCGCGCGCGCGCGTGTGCCCGCTCCACTTTGGACGCAACTTTGTTTACTGCTGCTTAGACTTGGGCGCGAGATTGTTTCTCTCCGTTCTTATCCCCGCGCGGGGCGGGCCGGCCAGGGCCGCAGTCGCTATGATACGCTGAGCATGAAACTTGGGCAGTTTGTCGGCTGGGGGCGCCGGGGCGCGCCCCGGCAGCGCCCTGCCCTGCCTGTAATTGCAATTGCTTCTCGTTTCTATTTTACTCAGTTCATATGTCAGGAGGGGCGCGGCCCGGCGCCCCGTGCTCCTCTCCTCTGGACTTGAGTTTTACTCTGAGCTTTATAGCGTTGGAATATTGTTGGAGACGTGATGTTTGGCTCGCGAGCGCGCGCACATACGCACACTCCCAGCTGTAGCAGCTACTCATCCGCACTGTAAAAAAAAAAATCACGGTAACACATACAGCAATATACCGTTTATTTAGATTACGGTGTTTCCGTACATTCGGTTCCGTACCCTCTTTCCATAAGAGCCCATGTAAAAAAAAAGGCGGTGTCAAGGTACGGAAAAGTTACCGCTAATTTTCCTGCGGCGGTTTCCGTTTTGGGTACGGACTGTGAACGGCGTTCCGTTCCGTACTCTTTTCCCTTTACTAGTTCATGTAAAAATGGTAGGTACGGAGGAACGGTAAATTTCCGTGCTCCCTTTCCAAAAAGTGGGGTACGGAACGCCGTCACAAGCTCCGTCCAAGACTGATTTTTTACAGTTCGTGTTAGTTACCCCCGCACTGCACTAACCAACTGTAGTCCAAATGGTATGGCCAACTCCGGGAAAAAAATGTTTACGCTGAGCACGTGTATTTCTAACCAAACCACACACGAAAAATGCAAGGAAATACGTGAGAATACTTTGTGATTTATGAAAACACTTATGAAAAATACAAGATAAATTCCGAAAAAATACATGAGAAGTTGAAGGAAAGTACGAAAGTGTACCGTGTGTTTCTTTGAATTCGTAACAGTATTGCGGGATTGCATACTCGCCAGGGCTTCAGGGGCCATGGCGCCTTACGGGCGAATGGGGTAGGCAAACCCGCAACACTGTTAGGCATTCAAAGAAACACCTGGTACACTGAAACACATGGGTTGTCCTCTCATCGCTGTGGTCGAGTTCTGCGAGACGGACGACCAGACTGTCTATGTGTAGAGTGCAAAGGCTCTCTTTCAGTGCTGCAGCTCTCTCCCTCTCTTCCCTCTCTTTCTATCCCTCTCTCGCACGCTATTGGCGGTTATATTGCAGGCAGGACCCACCGCGACTTTTGCGCGAAGGGATGTTTTCACACCAAACCCTTATGCATTTTGTTGTGCATAAACATGCAGGATTTTAAACAACCATAACTATGCACATTTTTTGTGCATATTTATGAACAAATTGTGCATATTCTTATGGTTGTTTAAAATCCTGCATGTTTATGCACAACAAAATGCATAAGGATTTAGTGTGTTCTCGCCTCGCGCGCTCCACAACACTATAGTATACCGTTCGTTGGCTGGCCAAAGAGCGTGGCGTGGCGTGGCGTTGCTGGGCGTGGTGGGGGTGGGGTGCGGGCCGGAGGGAGGCGAGGGACAGAATCAGGTGTTACGCGTCACGATAAGGGCGTAACTCTAACCCTTTCACGCGGGACGCCCCCCTCCCCGCCCCTTACCGGAGAGCTCTTCTCATTTCGCACTGTAGTTCGTGCGAGCGAAGGGGACGCCTAGCTCTTTTGAGTTTGCGATGCCGCCGCCCCGCGCCGCCCCGCGCCGCCCCGCGCGGCCCCGCTGTGTGTGTCCCGTGTCGCGTCCCGAGTTCTCCAGCGGGCACTGCTGCGCCCTCCTGGACAGACTCCAGAGGCCCAGACAGGGGGCGTGTATCATTAGCACCATGGCGGAGCATCTTGACGAGTAAATGAGGGCGTGAAGGGCCTGTAGTGTGCGGCTGTGGTGGGTCCCTCCCTCCCCGCGGGCTCCAGGCGACCTCCGGGCGGCCTCCAGGCGGCCTCCAGTCCTGGAGATAATAAAAACCCTCCGGCGGCCCTGCGGTCGCCCCACCACCGCGCCCCACCCCTCCGTGCGGCGGGGGTCGCCGGATGACTTTAATGACGTTTTCAAGGACCAGGTAGAGTGCGGTTTTGCTCTTCGAGGTCCTCCGTGAGCCTCACAGCGCAGGCACAGACAGCAGCGGGGCAGGCATCTGAGGACAAGGGTTGGGGGAGGCCTTTCAGAGACCCCCACCCCCTACTCTCTCTCTCTCTCTCTCTCTCTCTCTCTCTCTCTCTCTCTCTCTCTCTCTCTCTCTCTGTCTCTCTCCCTCCCTCCCTCCCTCCCTCCCTCCCTCCCTCCATCCCTCCCTCCCTCCCTCCCTCCCTCCCTCCCTCCCTCCCTCTCAACGCTACATTCTCTTTGGGTAACTCGAGACTCCCCCCTCTCTTTCTGTCCCTCCTCTTCCTCTTGTCTCGGGCTCGAGGCAACACCAGAGGCGCGAGCCCAGAAGGGCTGCGGACAGGTGCAATGACTCTACACCCCGCGGCTCCAGCACGTGTAATTGATTCGGCGCTGATGAGTGTGGAATAAGAGGAACGCGCGGTGAACTGCAAATAAGCATTCACTGCCGCGGTGGCTGAACAACACACGAGGGTTGTGCCGGCGACAGTGCAGCTCATCCCTCTTTTATAGCGTCGAACGATAGGAAAATATGTCATTTAGCGCGCGGAACGGAGCGGACGTTCGCTGGTGCGGGGGTGGGGAGGGGGGGAGGGAGGTCGGGGCTTGGGGCGCTCAGAAATGGTAATGGAGACAATAATAGGATTGGCTCAGGGAATGTACATACATATCCATCACGGGCACAAGAGTCTTTTGTCTAAGTGGTGTGTGTGTGTGTGTGTGTGTGTGTGTGTGTGTGTGTGTGTGTGTGTGTGTGTGTGAGTGTGTGTGTGTGTGAGAGAGAGAGAGAGAGAGAGAGAGAGAGAGAGAGAGAGAGAGAGAGTGAGTGAGTGAGTGAGAGAGAGAGAGAGAGAGAGAGAGAGAGAGAGAGAGAGAGAGAGGGGGGGGTAGGAGAGGGAGATATAGCGTGAGCGTTATAGGATGTGGCTTTGTCATTGGTAGAGATGCCTCATTATGCCCCCCCCCCCCCCAAACCCTCCAGGCATTATTACCCCGTACCGGGGGCTTGTTTTAATGGCGGCGGAAGGGGTAAGGGGGGTGGGGGCGCCGATACGCAGAGGCCCTCCCCTGCCCCGGCGGCGGCCCCCGCGGCCCCCGCTGAATTCGCGGTCGCTATCGTTTCAGAAACAATCAGTGGTCCAAGACAGGTAAACAGGAGTATAGGGGGAAACTGCGTGCAGGGGAGTCGGTGAGTTTGGGAGTTGCGAACTGGAGGCGGTCGAAAAAGAAATACAAACAAGAGGGGAGGCAAGAGGGGGGGGGGGGGGTTATCGTGTGTTTGTTCCATCCTGATGAACCGTATAACCACAACGTAGAGTAATTTGTTTTTAGTGTTATTGTTGTATTTCTTTCGTTGATTCTTTTTTCATCGTTATTATTTTGTGCGTGTATTGCGGGTTCGGGCTTTGCGTCGGGCTGCAGGAAAGAGGCGGTCGGCCCGCTTTTTATGTAACGAGTGTTTACGTGTGTCATTGCAGTAGTGGGGTGAAAGGTTTTGGATTTCATGGAGGGTGGGTGGGGCGGTGGTGTTCCTCTCGAGGGCTGCTGGCTCGTGTATCCGCCTGAGGCAGGGGCGCGGCGGGGCGCGGCGGGGTGCGGCGGGGTGCTGCGGAGTCATGCGCTCCTTACCGCCCTGGGCACCAGCCCCGCCCAGCCCAGCCCAGCCCCCGCCAGCCCCTCTCCGCCCTGTCAGTTGTAAAGGGAAGAAGGTAAAGCCTCCCAACAGCTCTTTGCTACAAGTTTGCAGGGTGGCTTTCATCCTTAAAAAAAAATTACAAGTTCTTTAATGCACTGTAAAAATAATGTTGTAAATTAACAGCAAATTTGTTGTTCAGTTTTTCACTGACTCGTCCTGTTGTACAACAACATCGACTAGTAATGTAGCAAGGACTGTTGTCAAGCAACAACAAAAGTTGTTCAGTAACAACAAAAAAGTTGTTCAGTAACAACAAAAAAGTTGTCTAGTAACAACAAAAGTTGTCCAGGAACAACAAAAGTTGTTCAAGAACAGCAATTTTCTTGTTGAAATTAAAAACAACCGTGTTTGTTTTTTGAACAACTTTTGTTGTTCTCGAACAACATGACTGTTTGTCAACAACAGAGTCATCACTGAAAGCGTTGTTTTTAACAACTATTTTTTACAGTGGGATGTGTAACATTTTGGTGTAAATTTTTGACTCTGTATCTTTAACGTTGTGCTCAAAAATCAACCCGACCCGCACCCGTTTAAAAGTAGGAGGGCCAAAGTTCGTTGCTGCTGTTTAGGACGGAGAGAGAGAGAGAGAGAGAGAGAGAGAGAGAGGGAGAGAGAGAGAGGGAGAGAGAGAGAGGGAGGGAGGGAGGGAGGGAGGGAGGGAGGGAGGGAGGGAGGAAGAGAGGAAGAGAGAGAGCGGAGTGGGAGAGAGGACGAGTAGTATAGGTTCCCCCTAGTAGCGGGCCGCCATCTTGGTTCCCCCTAGTAGCGGCTGACCCCTGAGTAGCGGGTGACCCCTGAGTAGCGGGTGACAGGTCAGGACGTGTAACCCAACCTAAGTTCACGACAGATCAGGACGTGTAACCCAACCTAAGTTGGGACATGTAACCCAACCTAAGGTGCCCCCCGGCCCCCGATCGTGTAACCCAGAGGGGCGTAACCCAGAGGGGCGTAACCCAGAGGGGCGTAACCCAGAGGGGCGTAACCTAAACCTAAGTGAAAGGCACTAACCTAAGTCGCCATCTTGGCTTAAGAGGCGTAACCCAACCTAAGTTAGAAAAGATGTCAGGATGGCCGAGCGGGTAAGAGCGCTATCCCTCTGGGAGCAAGGGGGTGTGGGTTCAAGTACCGCTCCTGACATTTTACAGCATTTCCATGCGCGCTCCGTGACAGTTGTCTATACCGCCGCGCTATCTGCCGCGCTGTCCGCCACGCGAGCCGTCGTGCCGCAATGGCTGCCTACCTCAACAGGCGCTCCACAGCGCAACGCTCCACAGCGCAGCGCTCCGCAGCGCGACGCCCACTTTGGCAACGCTGTGCGGGGCGCCTCAACACAACTTTGAATCGCGCGCCAGCATGCTCCCCCCACCGCCGAGCGCAGCGCCTTACCACACAAACTTGAATCGCGCGCCATCACCCCCCACCACTTTGGCTTCTGCTATCACGACCCTTCCTGTGTTTGTTGAAGTGACTTATGATACATGAAATAATTTTTGGAACGATAAAAAGACGTCGTTAATGTTTCGAAGTGCCAATAAGCATAACTATCGTTTTGACATCGAGAGTGCCGCCGAGCCCACCCCTTCCCTACCGCCCCGTCCCCCTACCGCCCCGCCGCAGGACGCCGCCGCGCAGCCGCCCTGACCTCAGTCGAAGCCTAAGTCTTGAACGAGGTGGAAGCGTCTATTTGTACGAAGTGTTGTGTTGTGTGCTAAAAATGGAGGACACATTGGAGCTGGGAGTCGGGGACTCCACGCTTGAATTTTTGGTGAGTCATATTTTTTTCTATTTATCCTAATTCTTTTCTTTATTCCCGTCTTTTTAACGTGCCTATTGTTTCTGGTGGAAAGTTCATGTCTCGCTTTCTAACCTTGTCTCTGTGTCCCGCCCTCGGCGTTCCCTTGTCGCTATGGTTCTGTGCTAAATTCTATGCTTCGCGGTGAGGTGTATCTCAACTCCTGTCCTTAAAAAAAAGTAAGATTTTTAACCTGATATTCGTGCCGTTTCTCTTCCCGCGTTCTAGCCTTTTCTATCTCCCGACCTCTTCGCGTTCTGTGTTTTATCGAAGCTTTGGTAGTCTATGTTACGCGTGCTCTCTGTTAAACCGGAGAACACACGCGCGTGCTCTCACGCCCGTGTCATTCCCCTCTACGGTTCCCGCGCGTGCGTAGCCACCCCCCCGTTTCGGACGCACCCCCCGTAAGCGGCCTTGCGCGCCGAGCGCACAGCGCTGTGCGCTGATTCGCACGCACCCCCTCAGACTCCCGCTTCGGACGCACCCCCCGTAAGCGGCCTTGCGCGTCGAGTGCACAGCGCTGTGCGCTGACTCGCACGCACCCCCTCTGACTCCCGCGCTGCGCGGTCGAGTGACGCCCGCTTCGGACCCAACCCCCGTAAGCGCCCTGCGCGCCGAGTGCACCGCGTTGTCCGCCGATTCGCACGCATCCTCGCCCTGATGGCGTGTTGCTAGGGGAGGTCAACTCATCGCGTACGATTTCTCCCTCAGGATCGCGCCGCCGAGGACACCCCCGCCGAGGACGCCGGCAGCAGCTCCAGCGCCCCCGCCGAGGACGCCGGCAGCAGCTCCAGCGCCCCAGCCGAGGACGCCGGCAGCAGCTCCAGCGCCCCAGCCGAGGACGCCAGCAGCAGCTCCAGCGCCCCCGCCGAGGACGCCGGCAGCAGCTCCAGCGCCCCAGCCGAGGACGCCGGCAGCAGCTCCAGCGCCCCAGCCGAGGACGCCAGCAGCAGCTCCAGCGCCCCAGCCGAGGACGCCAGCAGCAGCTCCAGCGCCCCCGCCGAGGACGCCGGCAGCAGCTCCAGCGCCCCCGCCGAGGACGCCGGCAGCAGCTCCAGCGCCCCAGCCGAGGACGCCAGCAGCAGCTCCAGCGCCCCCGCCGAGGACGCCGGCAGCAGCTCCAGCGCCCCAGCCGAGGACGCCAGCAGCAGCTCCAGCGCCCCAGCCGAGGACGCCAGCAGCAGCTCCAACCCTGAGGGAGACCTGGCCGGCGACCTCGCCCTCTCCACGACAGTGGAAATGGAGGAGGGTGAGGATGAGGAGCAGCAAGAGGAGCCTGAGGTGAGTTCTTCTACTGTCTTTTATTTCCTTCTTCTGATTGATGCATGCCTAACAGAGTTACAATTTTTTTCACAGTTCTGCCCCCTTGCTGCTGCCCTCATGGCCCTCACCCCCTCCACCTCGGGGGAGGGCGAGGCCATCGCTAACCAGCCAGCCGCGCCAGGTTTCCCTTTGGAAATGGACTGTGCTGTAAGTATCTCTCTCGCTAATGTCTTTTTTTCTCCAACAGATCAGCAGTCTCATTTTTTCCTTTCTTTTTCAGCCTTTGCCCATGCTGTCGTGGGAGATAGCCCCCCCGAAGGAGGCCTCCACCCCCGTCAAGGTGAGTTATTTTCAAATGGGTCAATTGATTAAAATTTAGCGATTCCACACTAACTTGTGATTTTTTTTCCAGCCTGATGATGTCCAGGGCTGCCGCCCCCCGCCCCGAAAGCGGCTATGCTTTGAGGCCGGAGGGGCCCGGGTCCCCACCACCCCCGCCCGCCCAGGCCTACATCTTGAGCCTGACTGTGAGTTTGGGCATGTGTGTGAGTGAGTCAGTGAGTGAGAATTTATGTGGACTTATGGCTTGTGTTTTTGTTTCAGATGACAGCAGTGACATGAGTCATTTGAGCGAGGAGGAGGAGGGAGAGGAGGACCACGAATAAATTTTTTGCTCAGGATCTATGTGTATTTATTTCAAAGTCATGAAATCATGAATCGATGGAGTCCAAATATTTTTTCTATGTCACATAGTGTGACGGAGTCCCAATATTTTTAAAGGTAACATTTCACTTACATGGTGTGATAACTTGGAGTGTGCGATAATTTTTTTAAGGAATCAGAGCGTGATTTTTTTAAGTCTGGTTGGCTCGGACATGGTATCGTAAAATGGTGTGTGGTTTGATTTCTCACTTCAACTTGTGTGGTGAGATTCTACTATTTTTTTCTCAATCACATGGGTTTTCCATATATTTTTCTTGATAGAGAACAGGTAAATGTTCATGTGATAATAACTTGGAGTGTGAGATAATTTTTTAAGGAATCAGAGCCTGATTTTTTTAAGTCTGGTTGGCTCGGACATGGTATCGTAAAATGTTGGGTGCTTTGATTTCTCAGTTCAACTTGTGTGGTGAGATTCTACTAATTTTTTTCTCAATCACATGGGTTTTCCATATATTTTTCTTGATAGAGAACAGGTAAATGTTCATGTGATACTAACTTGGAGTGTGAGATAATTTTTTAAGGAATCAGAGCCTGATTTTTTTAAGTCTGGTTGGCTCGGACATGGTATCGTAAAATGTTGGGTGCTTTGATTTCTCAGTTCAACTTGTGTGGTGAGATTCTACTAATTTTTTCTCAATCACATGGGTTTTCCATATATTTTTCTTGATAGAGAACAGGTAAATGTTCATGTGATACTAACTTGGAGTGTGAGATAATTTTTTAAGGAATCAGAGCCTGATTTTTTTAAGTCTGGTTGGCTCGGACATGGTATCGTAAAATGTTGGGTGCTTTGATTTATCACTTCAACTTGTGTGGTGAGATTCTACTATTTTTTTTCTCAATCACATGGTGTTTTGTCTTTTTTTTTGTGCTTTTTTCTTATATTAGTTTTGTATTGGGTTTTCCATATTTTTTTCTTGAACAACATTTACAGCATAGCAAAAAGTTTCTCTTTAAGAAACTCAAAGTGATAGCAAACCATTTCATCCTTTATCAGGTGGGGAAACAAGGATGGCTGATTGAGTGCCTCACTGAGCACTTCAAATTGCTGCTCATAGTTTAACTGTTTGAAACCTCTGCTCATACAAAAGTTTTTGCATTGCAAAAGTAAATCAGAAAAATATTGCTGAGCTTGTGTGCACATTGCCTGTGTATAGGCTAATCTATTTTGCATGATTTTTTTGGCCTTATTTATCATGAGCCACGAACTACCACCAAGGTAAATTTTAGGTGGAGTATTTTCTCGTTCAACACACACAGTAGTGATGTAAGGTGGTCGCTCTTGAACTCTGATGCTTAGTGTGAGCCCTCCAATAGTGAGTGGATCAAGGCATGTTTTAGAGTCCACACCATTTTTAATATGACTGAAAACCTCAGCAGAAGTGAGCACTTCGAATTCATCAGGTGTGATATTTATACAAGGGCGATTTCCCTTGGGATTTGCATCACCCATTAGCAAAATGTAGGGAGTGAAATGTTTCACATCCATGCCAATTCTAATTTGTTTAGCACTATTTTTTGTGAGAGCGAAATCTCTGTAGTCAACCTCAAGAGGGAATTCATATGGTTTAGGAGCGACAACCATTTGGGGTGCATTGCTGTTGAGACCAAGCTGATCGAGTATCTCATTTGAAATTGGTTGATCACTATTGCATATGGCATCTAAATCAATGTGAATAGTAGAGCCAGGGACAGAACCTGGAGGAACAAAGCCAGGGGCAGAACCTGGAGGTTGGTGAGAATTGTCCACACTCCGCTTTGCAGAGGGGAGAGCAAATGTGGATGAGCGTTTGGAAGCCATGTTCACTTGAAGACAAGACAGTTCAGAATGATACTTTGGTACTCCAACAAGGTCTCTTTATATACTAAATCTGCAGCGACACTAGCGCCGCCTATAGTGATTTTGATGAACTGAAAAAATACTTGTCTGAACCTGTTATGAGGGTCCAGCCTTAAAAACACTTGTGGGGGGAACATCCTTAATTTTTTTATAGAGTTTTTTTCATTTATAATTTTTTTTTGTACTTTTATCTTTTTAATTTTTTTTTTTTTACATTTTTTTTTAAAATATTTTAGCGGCTTTTCTTCACATTTTTTTTAAGCCTTATTGAACTCGTACCACAGGCCAATTCTTTTGGCATTGACAGCTGCGCATGAGTGGAGCGGATACAAGGTATGTTCTACACAGTGTGCCCTTACTGGAAGGTAGGGAAGTGCATCCAGTTTTGGACATCCCATTTCCTCAAGATCAACAATATGACACTCAAGAATAGATTGTAGCAGTGTTTTCTTTTGCCTTCCCTTGACATAAAGTGTCATGTAGGGACAGGTGACTGTGCGTAGAATGTTGGAGAGTAAGTGGTAAGGCTCAGTGCCACAGTTCCACCTCAGACCGTGGAAATTGTAGGTCACAAAGTAGTTTTCTCTCAAAATGTTTGAGCTGAGCATGGACTCTGCACAAGGCGGCCCGAACACCACCGCTCTGCTTGCATCCAGACGAGCATCGTAGAGACTGAACTCCTTGATGATGTATTCCCCCTCAACCCCCCTGAGCATTTGGATATCAACCGCTGCGTGAGACATGGTGCTGTGTAAGGTGCTGTGTGACAAGCCAACCTAACCGATGTGATGTACGTTCAGGCGCCGACCCGCCTTTTTATGCGTGGGCGGCTGCAGTCGCCGGGCGCGCTGATTGGCTATAATTAACTGCGCTCTGATTGGTTATAATAAGGTGCGCTGTGATTGGTGGTTGCAACGCGTTACCGAGCCGAGCAGGCAAGTGAGCGGGGCCGAGCCGTGCGTAAGAGCCGAGCCGAGCCGGAGCGCCACTTCCACCACCCGCCGATAGGTGGCGCTAGGAGTGCACTGCGGCGCGGTGGCCAACAGGTAGCGACCGGTGCAGCGCGTTACCGAGCCGAGCAAGCAAGTGAGCCGGGCCGGGCCGTGCGTATGAGCCGAGCCGAGCCGGAGCGCTACTTCCTCCACCCGCCGATAGGTGGCGCTAGGAGTAGTGAAGTCCCGCATATAAATAGAAAGCGGCTTTCCACAAGGGTATCACTGTCACTCCGGCTTCGTCCGCGATACATCGTCACTCCGGCCTTGTCCGCGATACTTCTCCTTGCTTTCATTGAGTCTTCGTGCTCTCTCACACCTACACTGAGTCTTCGTGCTCTCTCACACCTACACTGAGTCTTCGTACTCCCTCACACCTACACTGAGTCTTCGTGCTCACACACACACACACACACACACACACACACACACACACACACCTACACCTCGTGCTCACACATACACTGCACACACTAACACCTACTCTTCGTGCTCACACACACACACACACACACCTCACCGCCATGGACTCCACTGTGTTGGAGATCCTGGACGAGTGGGAGGAGGGGATGTTCCCCTTTCCCGAGTTGCTCGCAGAGGCCTACTCCACTTTCCTCGGGCATCTCATCGGGGCAAGCTCTGTAGAGCGCAATGACCCTAGAGTCATCCCGTTTTTACTCGCGGGCTACACTGCTTACGTGCAAGAGCAGGCAGGGGCAGACCCACATGCTGCACTCACCTACCGCATGGCTCTTGCCATGTGCGGCACTGGCGCTAACGCCCCACCCCGCCCTGCTACACCCCCGCCACGCCCCGCCACGCCCCGCCACGCCTCCACCGCACCCCGCCTCACCTGGTCCCTCACGCTCTACGGCCAAGCGCCTGCGGGAGGAGGACGAGGAGGAGGTCACACCTACACTCGAGGTTCTAGAGTCCCGGGAGCGGGAACTTAAGCGGTTCAAAGCCAAATTCAGGGAGGAAACCATGCAAATTAGTGGTCTGGGCGACACTTTGCCCTCAGAAGAGGTTATGGAGGGACTGTTTGACACAGTACTGCAGCGACAGCGGGAGGCTGTCGGCGCTAAAGACGATGACCGCGTCATTGTCGAGATTCAGAACGCCGAGAATGTGGATAACCCGCTGTGGTTTAGTATGCGGCGTGCCGACCAGCTCTCAGGTCGTGTTGTGCTCGACAAACTGGCGCGAGTTTTGAATTCCAATCAAGCCTTCATGGCCCAGGGACAACTCAAAGTTAGTTACATCCACATCCCCACACCCGAGGCGGGCGGGCGCCGCACTAACAGGGTGGCCAATGAGACCATGGAGCAGTGGATTGAGCGCAAAACAGGCTCAAAAGGCTCCATTTACTCCCCTGAAAACACTGATAACATGTGTTTGACGCGATGCGTCGCTGTGCTCATGGCTCACGGGGGTATGTCAAAGTTCGCCTTCATGCGGCTCAAAAAACCCGACTCTATAATTCAGCGGGACAGTGCAAAAAAGTTGTGCGAAAACGCACATATTGATCCTGCTCAACCCTGCGGCCTTGATGAAGTCCGACAGCTACAGGACTCGCTCCCAGATTACCGCCTGTGTGTCTTCACTGACAAAGACGGAAAGGAGTGCGTGTTCAAAGGTCCTTACGGGCCTGGGCGCAAAAACTTGTGTCTCCTTCTACACAACAATCACTTCTATGCCATTCTTTACCCCCTGGCTGCCTTTGATCGCCATTTCACTTGTGATCGGTGCGTGGTGTTCTACAACCACAGGGGCGACCACCGCTGCGAAGGCGGATGCTGGCGCTGCCTCGCACACGCTCACCACGACGGTCCCCTAAGACGCTGCGTTGACTGCGGTCACCAGTTTGCCGGGGATGAGTGTTTCAACACTCACAAAACTGTCAACATACCACACACAGATCGCACCAAATGTCAGACATTCAAATTTTGTCAGGGGTGCGAAAAAAGCTACTCTGTGATGCGGGGACAGAGACATGTGTGTGGCTTTGTCTACTGCTCTTACTGCAAAAATAATGTTGCAGAAAACCACCTCTGCTACATGCAGCCCTGGGCAGAAAGGGAACAGAAAAAAGACTGGAAGTACATTACAGTGTACTACGACATTGAAACCACACAACACACCCCTGTGGAGGGTAAGCCGGACACATACGAGCACATCCCCAACTTGCTCGTGTCTCAGGCTGTGTGTAAGGAGTGTGCGCACATCCCGCACAATGATTATTTCTGTCGTGTCTGTCAAACCCGACAGCACATTTTCCACAATATGGACGACCCTAACCTCAATGTCGTTGGACAGTTCTTCGACTACCTTCAGTCTTTCAAGGCCAAGACAAAAATCTTATTGGCAGCTCATAATTCCCGCTCATTTGATGGAGTATTTATGGTTCAGGAGGTGGTGAAACGCAAACTCAAATGTGAGATCACACTTCAGGGTGCCAAAATCCTGTGCATGGAAGTTGGTAATTGGAAATTTATTGACAGTTTGATGTTTTTGCCCATGCCCTTGAGTGCCATGCCCAAATCGTTCGGCCTCACGGAACTCAAGAAAGGCTACTGGCCTTTTATGGCCAACAAGCCCGAGTACTACACTTATGAAGGCCCCCTCCTCGACAAAAGCTTCTACTGCATTTCCACGATGAAGCAAAAGGCTGCGGCTGACTTCACTGCCTGGCATGACGAACAGACGTCTAAAGGCTTCGTGTTCAATTTCAGACGCGAGCTCATAGAGTACTGCATCTCAGATGTAACCATTTTGAGACAGGCTTGTCACGCATTTCGCTCACTCTTCGAGCAGGCAGCTGGGTTTGACCCCATGTTTAACTGTATGACGCTAAGCAGCGCATGCATGGCGGCCTTCCGTCGAAATTTCCTCAAACCCAACACGATTGGGATAGTGCCCCCTGGAGGCTACCACGGCAGAGGGAAACAGAGTCACATTGCCCTCAAGTGGCTGGACTACGAGTCCCACAAGCTCGGCACGGCGATAAGCACTATTTACACCGACAGAGAAATCTCTGTCCTGGGCCGCCGCGTCGACGGCTACGTGGAGATCCCCCAGCAGGATGGGATGGTAGAAAAAAGAATCTACCAGTTCCACGGGTGTTATTGGCACCACTGCCCTACACACTTCCCTGCCAATGAGGATTCAGGGGAGAACAGATATGAGAAAACGCAACAGCTCACCTCACTCTTCCGCCGCAATGGATTCACAGTGGTGGAGAAATGGGAGTGCGAGTTTGAGTTGGATCTCACCTCAGACCCTGACACAAAAGCCTACTTTCAGGCGCACCCTACCACACGCACCCCTCCCCTTGGTCTTCGTGACGCTCTGGCAGGCGGGCGCACGAGTGCTCTTAAATGGCACTATAAGGCCGATTTAGCCAAAGGGGAAAAAATTAAAATGGTGGACGTGGTCTCAGAGTACCCTAACGCCAATCTCAGGGGCGAGTACCCGTACGGCCACCCCACCCTTTACCTTGAGGGAGACCCCCACATGCCACCCCCTGACACATGGAACGGGGTAGTGAAGTGCACGGTCTTGCCTCCACGGGACCTCTACCTCCCCGTCCTTCCCTACAAAGCCAAGGGAAAACTCATGTTCCCCCTCTGCAGGACATGTGTGGATCAGGAGAACACAGAGATGTGTCATCATAATGATCCCAAACAACGGCAGCTTACTGACACTTGGTGTGCCCCTGAGCTTCTGCTCGCCCTTAGGGAGAAGGGTTACAAGCTTGTTGCTGTTCATGAGGTGTACCAGTATCCTAACACCTCTAAATACAACCCAGACACACGAGAAGACGGGCTGCTCTCTGCCTATGTCCGTCGGTTCATGGCCCTAAAAATACAAGCCAGTGGCTGGCCAGCCGACTGCGACACGGAGGAAAAAAAGGCTCAATTCGTGGAGGACACCCTCAAACATGACGGGGTAGTTCTGGATCCCACTAAAATGGAGAAAAATCCTGCTCTCCGAGCCCTGAGCAAGCTCATGCTCAACTCATTCTGGGGAAAATTCGGAGAAAAAACGCTCCGCCCCAAAACTGAGCTCATCTATGACTATGCCAAGCTCATTGCGCTAGTCACAGACCCCACCAAGGAGGTCACGGGGCTCTTGCCCTTGGGAGAGGAGTGTCTCCAAATAACTTGGAAACCCGTAGAGGACTCCGAGGTCAGCCTCCCTACCTCATCTCTCCTCCACGCTGCCTACACCACCTGCCACGGCCGCATGCAACTTTACAAGTACCTTGACGTGGTCAAGGAGAGGGCTCTCTACCACGACACCGACTCGGTGGCGTACATCAGCCGCCCTGGCGAACCAGAGCTCCCCCTAGGCACTCATTTGGGTGACCTGACCGACCAGGTGGAGGAGGACTACGGCCCGGGGTCGTTCATCACAGAGTTTTGCGCAGGTGGCCCTAAGAACTACTCTTACAAGGTAGCTGTGGGTGGTGACGTGCACAACATCAAGGTGTGCATTAAGGTGAGGGGCATCAGCATAAACACCTCATGCGATGACCTTGTCACCTTTGACAACCTGAAAGCCATGGTTATGGGAGACACAGAAAAGCTCACTGTGCCCATTCCACACCAAATTGCCCGTGTTCCAGGGTGGAAAATTGTGACGCGCCACTCCACCAAAAACTGGCAGGCACTAAACACAAAGCGCCGCAGGGTGGATGTAGCTAACACAGTCCCCCACGGCTACAATGGGTGGACCATGGCAGAGGAGGAGGATCAGGATCTCCTTGAGGTTCTGGAAGTCCTAGGTGACGCCTAGGAGCTAGGCAATGCGCTGGGGAGATGCAGGCTGGCCCCTCCGGCGCAGGGGAGACGCTGGTTAGGCCCCATTGCTCAAAGTTCTCTGTGATTGGTTAAAATAAGCTGTGTTCTGATTGGTTAAAATTATTTAGAACATGTTGAAACCTGCTTTTAGTTCTTCGAAAACACTTTAGGGTGCGCTAGTGTCGCTGTTTGCCGGGTATAAATTTAACGGCGCAGACGGGCAGTTTATCATTTGAGTTGTATCAGTCCAACTGCACACTCAGTCTCCATAATGGAATCTTCCAACAAACGCCCCGCTAGTGACGACTTGGCTGCTCAGCCAGCTGCAAAGCGCCGTCTCTCGTTCCCTTTGAGGTACAAGGATTTGGAGATGGACTGGGGTGAAGAAGGTGGCTTGGATCTAACTTCAGCACTAGACCTTCAACCCCAGGTGATGGCTGAATTACCAAGCAGTAATCAGGCTAAGCCAAAGCTTTCCATACCACCCAGAGAGGTCTATGCCAAGAATTTTCCCCTCATTAAAAATGGGTTGAAATATTTTCAAATTGGTGTGGACCTGAATACCTTTACACCTTACGTGTCACTGGTGTCAGAAACCACTAGTAAAACCATACAACTTTCCATGGTTGAACTCTATGACCTTGTTTCTGAACAGACGTTTAACATAGTTCTTAAAAATTTTGAGTCCAAAAAGACAAAGCCAGTTCAATTTGGTGATGTACTAGTTAGCATCAAAGCTTATTCAACTACAAATAATGTCTGCATTGAAAAAAAGAATATTAAAGTTTATTTTGCAATGTCATCATGGAAATTCATCCAGAGAATTAAGCAGCTGATGAAAAATTACCTGTCTGATTGTGAAACACAATGTCTCTATGGCACCACTCATTTTAAGCCACTCATAACTCATGCAAAAAAATTCTGTCTACCACTTGGTAAAGATCTGGCTAAAATACCAGAAAATGACTTGTTCACCACTCTAAGTCATGCCTTGGATGTACAAAACATCTCTTTTCCTGAGAATATGAAACAGGAAATGCTTGCATATCACTTGGACTTTCTGAGAGATACTCTTATGCAAAGTGCCTAGTAAAATAAACAGTGCAGGGGAGAGAGACAGGCTGGCTCCACCGGCGCAGGGGAGAGGCTGGTTAGGCCCCATCGCCGCAAGGCAAACAAATAATTTTGCTATATAAAGACAGAAACATAGAGGTTGACTATCAGTCATAAAGATGGATCTCAGGTTCCAGCATCCATGCACTGCCCTCGTGGTAGGTGGCACAGGAAGTGGCAAAACTTTCTTTATGAATCGTCTTATTGAAAATAGGAATGAGATGTTCAACACTACATTTGAACACATTATTTTCTATTATTCCGAGTGGCAGCCTCTGTATGATACCCTAAAGTCTAATCACGGGGTTGATTTTAGGGAAGAACTCCCTCTGCTTGATGACCACCCGGCTGGGCAGGGTCCTAAACTCATTGTTATTGATGATATGATGCACGAGATTAAGTCTCACCACAAAGAAATCCTTAAATT